>CM064551.1:17685175-17688590 GCA_032716605.1 Paralithodes platypus | reverse complement strand
ACGATATCCTCAACCTCTACGATGAGAGTAAAGCTGTAGATATGATATACCTTGATTTTCAAAAGGCCTTTGACAAAGTTCCCCACAAACGTTTACTGCTAAAACTAAAAGCGCATGGAATACAAGACAGTGTGTTGAAATGGATAGAAAATTGGCTCAGCGACAGCAAGCAAAGAGTAGTAATAAACGGTAAGGCATCTAAATGGACCAATGTAAGTAGCGGGGTACCCCAGGGATCGGTACTAGGACCAATTCTCTTTCTAATTTACATCAACGACATAGATGAGGGTGTCACCTGTACAATCTCAAAATTTGCTGACGATACAAAAATTGCAAATAGCGCACTCTCAAAAGAACAAGTTGACGATATGCAACACAATCTAGATAAGTTGTCATGTTGGGCCCAAATTTGGCAAATGAGTTTCAAAGCGGATAAATGTAAAGTACTACATATCGGATACCAAAATGAGAAAGCAAACTATTTGATGAATGGCACACAGCTTAAGAATGTAAACAGAGAAACCGATCTGGGAGTAACAATATCAAGTAACCTAAAACCGAGTCAACAATGTTCAGAAGTTGTTAAGAAGGCAAACAAAATAATTGGCTTTATAGGCAGGTCATTTGAGCATAAATCCAAAGATGTTATCCTAACCCTTTACAATTCCTTAGTCCGCCCTCTTCTGGAATACTGCGTTCAATCCTGGTGCCCTTATTACCAAAAAGATATAGACAAGCTAGAACGAGTTCAACGTAGAGTTACCAAAATGATACCTAGCCTAAAGAACAAACCATACGAGGAGCGTCTTAGAGAATTAAATATATTTCCTTTAACCCAGCACAGATTAAGAGGGGACTTAATTCAAGTGTTCAAAATCATCAAAGGCATTGACAATATGAACAGTAGTAAGTACTTCACTATCGACCAATCTAATTACACGCGGGGAAACGGTTGCAAAATTATTGGTAAATCTTTTAACTCACACGAAGCTAAGAATTTCTTCTTCAACCGAGTTGTCAACTTATGGAATGGGCTTCCCCGAGATGTCATAGACTGCAGCACTGTTGATTCATTTAAACTTCGCCTAGACAAATATCTCGCATCAAACCCGCGACTGACTGCGTTTGTAAATGAATAACTTTATTTTATCCTCCACTCAGTTACTAACCCATCTGTCACCTACTAACTTCCTAATCCTGCCACGGACATTAGTTCCAGGGCAGTAGTTCCCTTTCCAATGTTCCCTTACCCACTCTAAACCACTGTTTGGACACTTGATCCTCAGTGTTTTGGAGGACAAGCAGCCTAGATGGGTCACTAGACCTGTTGTTGCTTGATTTCCTTTGTACTCCTTTGTACTCCTTTATATCTAGATAGATAGATATTATATTGATCACAGAATACATAGTACAATATATGTACAGTCGCGCTAATAAGTGATGTATCGGCACCAAGTATATTTTGATCCATAATTGGTATCAGCAATATCTAAGCTGCATTTCTTCATATCGAGTGAAATATACAAACATGTTCCTACCCTTACCCACCCTATTCAACATCTGACAGACATTAATAAAGCACAGAACAAGCCAAACGTAATGACAGGTGGGACATGACTTATTAGCGCGACTGTACATAGTGCAATAATTATAGTTTCCCAACAAGCAATGCATATCTCACTGTCTAATCTTACAACATAAGTGAAAACTGTGGTCCAAAAACAAAATCCTTACCGTACCAAATAATTATATAGGATTCAATATATGTAAACACTGAATATCCTCCTCGCCCTTGATCGTCCGAATAACTATTAACCCCTTCAGACTCATATGACGCAGAGGTTGCCAGATTAGCAATAAGAAATAGAGTTCTCTCACTCTTATAATTACCTCTCCAAAATTAGTTTTCTGCCCACAGCTAACTCAAAGACAACTGCAGAGGTTGAAGTAACTAAACTAAAGGTTTCTAAATACCCCTGATGGTAACAAAGGCTTTAAAGTATCCCTAATAGGCTCAACACAGCTAACTCAAAGACAACTGCAGAGGTTGAAGTAACTAAACTAATGGTTTCTAAATACCCCTGATGGTAACAAAGGCTTTAAAGTATCCCTAATAGGCTCAACACAGCTAACTCAAAGACAACTGCAGAGGTTGAAGTAACTAAACTAAAGGTTTATAAATACCCCTGATGGTAACAAAGGCTTTAAAGTATCCCCAATAGGCTCAACACAGCTAACTCAAAGACAACTGCAGAGGTTGAAGTAACTAAACTAAAGGTTTATAAATACCCCTGATGGTAACAAAGGCTTTAAAGTATCCCTAATAGGCTCAACACAGCTAACTCAAAGACAACTGCAGAGGTTGAAGTAACTAAACTAAAGGTTTCTAAATACCCCTGATGGTAATAAAGGCTTTAAAGTATCCCCAATAGGCTCAACACAGCTAACTCAAAGACAACTGCAGAGGTTGAAGTAACTAAACTAAAGGTTTCTAAATACCCCTGATGGTAACAAAGGCTTTAAAGTATCCCTAATAGGCTCAACACAGCTAACTCAAAGACAACTGCAGAGGTTGAAGTAACTAAACTAATGGTTTCTAAATACCCCTGATGGTAACAAAGGCTTTAAAGTATCCCTAATAGGCTCAACACAGCTAACTCAAAGACAACTGCAGAGGTTGAAGTAACTAAACTAAAGGTTTTAAATACCCCTGATGGTAACAAAGGCTTTAAAGTATCCCCAATAGGCTCAACACAGCTAACTCAAAGACAACTGCAGAGGTTGAAGTAACTAAACTAAAGGTTTAAATACCCCTGATGGTAACAAAGGCTTTAAAGTATCCCCAATAGGCTCAACACAGCTAACTCAAAGACAACTGCAGAGGTTGAAATAACTAAACTAAAGGTTTCTAAATACCCCTGATGGTAACAAAGGCTTTAAAGTATCCCCAATAGGCTCAACACAGCTAACTCAAAGACACTGCCGAGGTTGAAATAACTAAACTAAAGGTTTCTAAATACCCCTGATGTGGTATAGGCCTAAAAAGTATCCCTAGGCTCAAATACCTATCGGAGAGAGTTAATAACCAAACAACCATGACACACATGACACACACACACACACACCAGAGCGGTTGTGTGTTTATCGGTACATATCAATTTGGTGCCTTACGAGTACATTTTTCGTTTTTTAAACCAATACACTAACCTACCTAACTAACCCTAATACGAACCCCCCATTTCAACGTATTTTAAAGAGGTGTGTACCGATTAGCTGTCGACCTCAGTACCTGTAAATCTACAAACCAGAGATACCAATAAAAAAAACACACACACACCACACACACACACACACACACCTACCACACACACCCACCTACTAAACACACACACACACACACACACACACACACACA
>CM064551.1:17667675-17682675 GCA_032716605.1 Paralithodes platypus | reverse complement strand
TCCAAACAGTGGTTTAGAGTGGGTAAGGGAACATTGGAAAGGGAACTAATGCCCTGGAACTAATGTACGTGGCAGGATTAGGAAGTTATAATAGTAGGGGACAGATGGGTTAGTAACTGAGGGGAGGATAAAATAAAGTTATTCATTTACAAACGCAGTCAGTCGCGGGTTTGATGCGAGATATTTGTCTTTGCGGAGTTTAAATGAATCACACACATAGGCTAGCACATGGTACACCTACAAGACATACACCCATAACACACACACACACACACACACACATTGACACATGACACACACTATAGTCTATTCACTCTAAGTAGGCAAGAAATCATGACTTTTAACCTCTAACTCAAAAACGACAAGAGTAATCGAGCTAAGATTTCTACCATATGGGAAGAGTCAGTCTATGAATAGATGTGGACATTTACAGACAATTTGCTCCAGCCTTTTTTGAGTTACAGAGGATAGAGGTAATAGTGTATCGCCTACTTACAGCGAATAGACATACTGTACTTGTGATATATAACAGAAGACTCCATGGACCTCGACATACAACAAGACTCTTATGAAGAAGAAGACTCCGAGGAAGAAGAAGTGGATGTTGAAAATTATGATGATGAAGATCCGGTAGATGACAAGACCCCTTCTACACCTCCCCCTGAGATCGAGGAAGAGGGAGACGAGGATGTTGAGCCTACAAGAACACTATCTCCTTTTCTCGTGGAACCAAACTACGTCTACTCCACCTGCCCAACACCATCTCCTTTTCTCGTGGAACCAAACCTGCCCAACACCATCTCCTTTTCTCGTGGAACCAAACTACGTCTACTCCACCTGCCCAACACCATCTCCTTTTCTCGTGGAACCAAACTACGTCTACTCCACCTGCCCAACACCATCTCCTTTTCTCGGGGAACCAAACTACGTCTACTCCACCTGCCCAACACCATCTCCTTTTCTCGGGGAACCAAACTACGTCTACTCCACCTGCCCAACACCATCTCCTTTTCTCGGGGAACCAAACTACGTCTACTCCACCTGCCCAACACCATCTCCTTTTCTCGGGGAACCAAACTACGTCTACTCCACCTGCCCAACACCATTTCCTTTTCTCGGGGAACCAAACTATGTCTACTCCACCTGCCCAACACCATCTCCTTTTCTCATGGAACCAAACTATGTCTACTCCACCTGCCCAACACCATCTCCTTTTCTCGGGGAACCAAGCTACGTCTACTCCACCTGCCCAACACCATCTCCTTTTCTCGGGGAACCAAACTACGTCTACTCCACCTGCCCGTCAAACAGCAAGACACCTGAACCAAAGAGGCAGAAACGACAGATGCAAAGAAAGAAGACTAAAAAATAGCAAGGTGGTCTAGCCCTTCAACTCTTCATACTCACCACTTTACCTTGGACTTCAATCTCTTAAATTCACTACTAGTGAGGCCTCACCTCACATTCTAATTCTGATTCTGATATATAATACTGATAATGTTCAAGTAGAAAGATTAGCGACAAAGGCATGACACGTGGCAATAGATTATAGCAACAAAGACATGACACGTTGCAATGTTATCATTACCGGTATATGAAGAGCACAGAACAAGGCCTCATAAATCCGGTACCACATGAGCAGGGAATCAAACAGAAGCAATTTTGTTTGTAGACTTGAAAGAATATAAGAAGAAATACAAGAAAATTAACATGAACTAGCATTGTTTTGGCCATGTTATAACTTCCAAAGACATAATTTGAACTATAAACGGCAAGAATGTAGTTACCGGGTGTACCACCCACCTTGTTTACACTATGCGGATGCTATCGTATAAATTGTATAAATCATTTTAATTTAGATTGATTTTATTTGAATCATTATAGCTTAGAAATATTTAACTTCCATTGATAGTTTACCACGGATGCCTTTGGATATAACAATACATTAGCCTAACCTAACCTAACCTAGTATTCATACAGTAATGACAGGTGGCAAATAGCAGAAAATATAGCGTCGAAATAGACGGGAACGTAAGTGCGAGCGCACAACACGACAACCGTACACCCGGAAACTACATCCTTCCCCTATAAACCATAATTATTCCTTTATATATACAATAAATAATAATAATACTAATAATAATAAATGACACCCTGCACATGAGAGCTTTTATACTCAACATTCGATGAGCAACATTTTCTGGACATCATTTCTGGAATATTTGGCTCTGTTATCGTAGGCTTGTGCAGCATTCTTTTAACTGTCTTCGGGTTCCATGTCATCTCAACCAGTAGACCATTTCAACCAGTAGCTCTCAACCAGTGCCAAATCAACCTAGACCAACCAAACCAGTGCCAAAATATAGTACTAACCTAACCTAACCATCTCAACCAGTGCCAAATCAACCTAGACCAACCAAACCAGTGCCAAAATATAGTACCGTACTAACCTAACCTAACCTAACCGTATTGGTTGAGAGCTACTGGTTGAGTTGACCGGTCACCCTGTCTTCGTGGTGCAATGCATAAGTGTGTTGATTTTCGGTGTGAGCGTCCTGGGTTCGAATCCCCGGACTTTGTTAATTTCATAAATAGAGTTTAGGAGTAAAGTTGGTTGGTGGAGAGAACATAATAATTGGAAGCTAGACAATTGGTGGGTGAATTAGGGTAACATAAACATATAAAATGTTGACCTCATAAGCTGCCAGACCAGTGTTGAGGATAAATGTTGAGGGAAAAGGTGCTCATGTAATACCAGCCTAAGCCAATGCCCCCATATTCTAAAACCACACTTAAATTCTACACTAAACCTTCATTAACGAAATATGCAGAAATTAAATGTATTGCTCTGTCTGAAACCGAACGATATTTAGACTTTTATCATAAATTGTCGATTTGCGAGTTTCGTTCTATAAGGAAGTTGGAGCTGTAGACATCGATATTTAACAGAATTACCAGCTAAAATACGGTCGTAGTACATTCATAAATACATAAAACCCAATTCAACATACCTTTTATCCATCAGAAACCTTCCTAAGCTGCATACAATCGTCTAATGATAGCCAACATAAACTGCTAAAACGTGTCAGAGCTTCAAGGGGTTAAGTGCCAGATTTATTATAGATTTTTAGGTGTTTGGGTTTGGGTTTTGGCTGGTCCCAGAACGCAGCCCCATTTACCCCATTAATGTTAGGGTTCGCTATACAATTTTTTGATTTAAGATCGGGTTTTCAGGAACGTAACCCAATCGTAAATCGAGGGAGACCTGTACATACGGACAAAAGAAGCGTGTCTATAGGTGCCAGGTCCGTATATACACAGACTAGAGTTACAAAATTTGTGCAACTGTAAATACTTGAATGATCCCAACGAATTTCAAACCACAAGTACTGTACCCCACTCATAGATCTTCCCATTCCCCCACTCACTCTATCCCAAGCCGAGGGCACGAGCACTCTTTGTCTTGCCAGAAACGTCATTTGAACGTAGGCTACTCTACGCACCTGTGGTTTATCTTCTGCGCATAGCCTACCTGTACTGTACATTCGGTCAAAAAAGTATCTGCATCCCTACGCTGATCATCTGGTGTGTACAGCTCGGTAGGGTTGGCATCTGTACCCACAGCTATATCCATCTATACTACTACCTACCTACAGTATACTACCTAAGACCTACTACCTGCGACCTACGACCTATATTACCGATCTGTACGGTCGCGCTAATAAGTCATGTCTCAGCTGTCATTACGTTTGGCTTGCTCTGTGCTGTATTAATGTCTGTCAGATGTTGAATAGGGTGGGTAAGTGTAGGAACATGTTTGTATATTTCACTCGATATGAAGAAATGAAGCTTAGATATTGCTGATTCCAATTATTGATCAGAACATACTTGGTGCCGAGACATCACTTATTAGCGCGATTGTACACACCAGATAATCAGCGTAGGGGTGTAGATACTTCTTGGACCGAGTGTACATGGAACACAAAAACACCTATGCATGTGAAAAGTAGTCCGTACTCGCTTCTAAGTTCTAAAATACTCCAAATGCGATACAAATATATGAAAAAGTATAATTCAGTACGGTACTGTACCTCAAAGCGTAAATTTTTTGTTTTTTTTAAATTGGGTAAGAGTTGTGTTATCGGGTGTACCACTACCGACATACAACATAAATCATCTATAAATACTTTACCTAACTAAAAAGCCTAACCTAACCTAGTATTCTCATTACAACTTGAATACTACGTTAGGTTAGGTTAGGTTGTTTGGTTAGGTTAATGGTTTAGAGAAGAATTATGCTGATGATTATAGTGGTACGCCCGATAACACAACTCTTACCAAATTGTGTCATACCCTACCCTAATTATCTGTAACCACGATTCCTTTCATGCGCATACGTGAACGACAAATATTGTAGATGTAGATACGAAAGTGCCGGAATATTTTTTTATTCTTTTTTTTTTAGAGAAAAATACGGTAAGATTTGTGTTATCGGGCGTACCACTACAGACATACAGCATAACTCCTCTCTAAAACATTAACCTAACCAAACAACCTAACCTAGTATTCATGTAGTAATGAGAATGCTAGATTAGGTTAGGCTTTTTAGTTAGGTTAAGTATTTATAGATGATTTATGTTGTATGTCGGTATTGGTGCGCCCGATAACACAACTCTTCCCAAAAATACCATGACGCTAGAGTGGTAAATAAATGGAACAGACTCCCAGAAAATGTAGTAGCCAGTAGTAGTGTTAATGCTTTCAAAAATAGTTACGACAACTACATTAAAAAATCCCTGAGAAGAGGCAACCCTATGAGCACAGCTCCCTAGCCTCTTTTCCATCACTAAAGGTAAGCAATCACTAAAGGTAAGCTGAAAGAACCGTAAAACTATCAAGAAAGGTAAATATGTAGGTAAGGAGTCAGCATAAAAAAGTAGAACTCTTAAGGAAGGGGAACCGGTAAGAGTTGTGTTATTGGGCATACCACTACCGACATACAACATAAATCATCTATAAATACTTAACCTAACCAAACAACCTAACCTAGTATTCATGTAGTAATGAGAATACTAGGTTAATTTAGGTTTTTTAGTTAGGTTAAGTATTTATAGATGATTTATGTTGTATGTCGGTAGTGGTACACCCGATACCACAACTCTTACCGGGGAACCTACTGAGGTAGGAGTCAGCCTTACCCTGTGTCAATAAAATACGTTCCAAGTGGCGAACTGTAAACCTAAATAATATAAAGGGTTACAAAACTTATAAATTTGGTGCAATTTTACATTAGGGGCGCGCATTTGACAAGTACCACCAAAGATTTAATACCCGGTACATATTTGTTTTCGGTTTCCACGCATCCAACACCAAGCTACACCCTTTTCTGACGTACGAAACACAATGAAAACAATGGGGACACTCTAATACCGGTATTGAATAATATTAGACGAAATATAAAGATAACTCGGTGGAAAAGTTGCGTTCGCGGGAGTAACGTCGATCGTTTGTTTACATTGCGCTCGAGGTTAGTAGGCTACTTCGCGCATCAAACTAACTTCCCAATATTGGCGGTTCAATTGAAATTTAGGGATACAGTGCGGTACAGCCCCATCACTCCCCCGCTAGACTTATTGTCATTATCATATGCTTTGCCAGCAGGAAGCAAAAAAAAACAACAGCAAACGTAACTAACGTCGAGCGTCATGTCAACAAATCGACGATCGGAAGAGGCGGTAAATCCCAAATTTCGGCCCAAACGCGCTTCTATATTCTCATCGAAACCGCATTAAAAACGTTATTAGCCTACGTGTAGAGAATGAGCAGAGCGAGTTCTTTGATCTGAATGTTGTGTTGAAACAGGGGCGAGTGATGTCCCCGTGGCTGTTTACTGTATATGGATGGAGTCATGAAAGAAATACAAGGAAGAGCAGTGGATGTTGGTGTATCGTTGATAAGGGAGGGAAATGAGTGGAGGCTACCTGTACTGCTGTTTGCTCATGATACAGTTCCGATGAGCGATAATGAATGGGAGTTGCAGGGTCTGGTAAAAATGTTTGGAACATGTGCGAAAAACGGAATCTGAAGGTAAATGCGGGGAAGAGCAAGGTTATGGTCTTTGAAAGGGGTGAAGCCACAGAGTGTGAGGTGAAGTTGAATGGTCAGGTTATGGAGATTGTCAGCTCATTTAAGTATCTGGGCAGTGTGTTGAGTAAAGATAGGACTATGGATGAAGAAGTGCGGGAGAGGGTACAACAGGGGAAGAGGGTTGTAGGAACACTGAAAGCAGTAACAAGAAATAGGATGGTCAGTATGGAAGTGAATAAGTCCTTGCATGACAGTGTGGTAATCCTGACACTGACTTACGGAAGCGAAGCATGGACGTTGGTGAAGAGACTCAGACCAAGAGTGAGAGGGGTGGAAATTAATTACTTGAGAAATGCGTGCGAAGTTACATGGAGGGATAGACAGACGAATGAGGAAGTAAGGAGGAGGTGTGGTGTGGAGGTAGATGTGCTGGAAAGTGTGAAAAGGAACAACTTGAGATGGTTCGGCCATATGGAACGTATGGGAAGCGAGAGAATGACTAAGAGGGCGAGGTGGAAGGATGGAGTGAGGAAGTACATGGATCATGGATGAAGGTGTGCTGGTTGGGAGGAGGGGCGTCGACTGACAGAGGTGCATGGGGGCGGTTCGTTCGTGGCCACCTCTTCGGGGATCATGGCGTCAGCCAATAGATAGATTAGCCTAAATTATTTCGGTATAATCCCGTGTAGCGGGAGGACCTGCAGATATATCTCAATCATTTGCAAATGTTATAATATATTTTTACATTTTACATTCATAAATAGTCCACTAATATACTAGGTTAGGTTAGGTTAAAGATATTGTTCAATGTTTCTTAGTAAATAGGCATCTGAAAAACAGTTCTACCCGCTACACAGGATCTTAACCTTGTTTCTATTACTAGTATCAGACCAGAAAAGGGTGGGTAAGAGTTGTGTTATCGGGCGTACCACTACCGACTTGCAACATAAATCATCTATAAATACTTAACCCTTTAACGCATTTATGATGCAGAGGTTGCCAGATTAGCAATAAGAAATAGAGTTCTCTCACTCTTATAATTACCGTACCTCTCCTAAGTTAGTTTTCTGCCCACATCTAACTCAAAGACAACTGCAGAGGTTGAAGTAACTAAACAAAAGGTTTCTAAATACCCCTGATGGTAACAAAGGCTTTAAAGTATCCCCAATAGGCTCAAAATTGTGTCATATGTCGGAGAGGGTTAACCTAACTAAAAAAAACTAACCTAACCTAGTATTCTCCTTACTACATGAATACTAGGTTAGGTTGTTTGGTTAGGTTAATGTTTTAGAGAGGAGTTATGATGTACGTCGGTAGTGGTACGCCCGATAACACAACTCATTCCAAAGGATGTAGGTTGTTGATGGATGTGTGGAATCCTACATTAAATCTCCAATAAGTCAGTGGTGGTACCTGCCAAATGCACACCCCTTCAGTAAAATTCTACCAAAAAATTTAAAAGGGAGACATTGTAATCAAAGTAGCTTAACTAAATCTTTTCCAATATAGGCTACCAATTTAGTACGGTAAATAATAGGGTAAGGGTTGTGTTATCGGGCGTACCACTACCGACATACAGCATAACTCCTCTCTAAAACATTAACCTAACCAAACAACCAAACCTAACCTAACCTAGTATTCATGTAGTAATGAGAATACTAGGCCTAGGTTAGGTTAGGTTTTTTAGTTAGGTAAAATATTTATAGATGATTTATGCTGTACCGGTATGCGGTATGTCGGTAAAATAATATACACGTGGAAAATCGCAGAGGGTTTAGTACCAAACCTACATACTCCGATAGTCATGAAATTCAGTGATAGGAGAGGCTGGGAATGCGAAATCCCCGGATGAATAACAGGGGTGCTATGGGCTCTCTGCGAGAGGGCTGGTTATCACACAGAGGCCCACGTCTCTTCAACAAACTCCCACGGCGAGTAAGAGACATGAGGGACGTCTCGTTAGACAGCTTCAAGAGAGCCCTGGATGTCGAACTGCAAAAGGTGCCAGACGAGCCCATCCTCGCAAGGGAGCGAGCTGTCGCTTCAAACAGTCTACTGCACCAAATCACCACCCAAAATGAGGGGCGTCGCGCTCCTTGGTGCCGCTAGAAGAGTGGCGAACACATCAAAAGGTATCAAAAGGTAAGGTAAGGTAGGCTAGTGGTACGCCCGATATAACAACTCATACCTAGCATTTTCCCAGGTAATAAAATATATATCAATGTACTATGGTAGCCTAGGCTAGACTATATGACAACCTATAAGATATACAAACATCAATGGGCGCGATTTGGAGATATCACTAGAATTAACCCATCCCTTGCTTCGATAATCTTCAAGGACACTACATCCGCCCTATTAGAAACAATTTATTAGGGAAACTAGGAACCAATAGACTCGTGGCGCCATATTTTTCTTATTATAGTCCACATGGAGGAATTTAGTTATCGACACTTGAAAAAACCTGATTACACCGAAAATAACACCAAAATAATAAGTCCCGACCGTAAACAAAGCATTGCGCAGTGCGCACAATGAATCCTTCGACTTGACTCTCTTTCTTCTTGTTTTGAACGATGGGGTGGGTGCGATTCACCCAATAAATGTTGTGAGCGTTACTCACAAAAAAGATATACCGGCAACCTGTTTTTGCCCCCTTACAGAGCCTATATGAGGATGACTATAAATCAAGGGGGTAAGGTGGGGCAAAATAGTGGGCTGCGGGCAACGCCCCCCCTCAACCCATCGTGTATCCAATGTACCCCACAATTTCCCTTACCTAGGCCTACTGTAAAAGCGAGATTCACCCAATAGCCTAAATGGCGCAGTTTGACGCTGTATCTTCAGATTGATAGGCTAGGCCTAATGGGTAAGTTTATGCAAATCCTCCACTCAAACCATGCAAAACAATTATGAAACACTAGGGACGGTAAACCTGACTTTTTGGACCGACAGCGATTTCAGTAAGTTTTATTTTGTTTTTTGTAATTTTTCCTTCAGATATAGTGTTGTTTTATACTGAAGAGGAGCGGAAATGAGTATTTACCCATTATCCAACAATCTAAAAACACGCCCCCCACTAGTGGGGAGGGCTATGAAGTTCAGGGAAAATGAGGGGTTAAAAGCGTAAAAATACAATAATATAGCGTTTTGTATCAAAACTTGGCTCGGGTTTTCCCAAATTGCAAACCCATACAACCCAATTTTGTGAATACCCGAGCCAACTTTTGACGAAAGCTGGCTCGGATTTCACGGGGTGGAGTGGGTAGCCTAATATTTCATGTTATAAAAATAGTCAACTTTGGGAAGACATTAGCCTAACCTAACAACCTTACCTAACCTATCCTAGTATTATGGGTGGGGGCTGCCGCGCCCACCCCCCCGCTGGTTGGGTTAGGCCTAGATTTTTTTTTTTTTTTTTTTTTTTAATGTTCTAGGCTATTAGCCTAACCTAACAACCTTACCTAACCTAACCTAGTATATGGGTGGGGGCTGCTGCCCCCACACCCCCGCTGGTTGGGTTACTTTTTTTTTTTTTTTTTTTGTGCTAGGCTATTAGCCTAACTTAACAACCTAACCTAACCTAACCTAACCTAGTATATGGGTGGGGGCTGCTGCCCCCACACCCCCGCTGGTTGGGTACTGGCTGAAAAACTTATTGTTTTACAGTAGCCTAGGCCTATACATGTATTTTAGCGTTTTTGTTTTTTTCTCCCTTATAATACATTTCAGCTCTTAATGCCATATATAGCAATGATGTATATGCTCTACCGGACCTATTAGGCCTAAACAGATCGATGGGCTAACTGTCGGTCCAAAACATCAGTATAACCCTAGGGACTAGCCTAGCCCATATTCCTTGAAGAAACAAAAAACACAAATAACATGGTAAATAAGGCCGATGTAGTCTTGTTGAACGTTACCCAAACACTAGCCTATATAGGTTATTGATGCAAATGAACAAAAACAAAAACACTGGGAAAATTCGTGGTAGCCTAGGCCTATTAAAATAAATATTTTCCGAATTGACCCATCCCTTGCTTCTTCCCATTGATATTATAGAGACAATCCATCAGTCGACACATTTGGAATAACAGTAAGATGACAGATTCAACCTACAGACCAAAATCTCTAACTGCAAGGATGGTTCAGGGTCAGGGCCACAGAAACCCCTCCAACAAACCTAATAAAACACACGTTAAATAACATAAACCAACACCCAAATCCCTGTTAAAGCTCAATTGTACTTACCAAACTGCCAATATGATGATTAAACTCTCCGAAGAACCAGATACAGCGACAGAACACACGGAAAACACTAATATACGCCGGAATGACAGATCCTTTTGTTGTGGGACTCGGGGACCAATTCGGCGGACCACATCTCGGCTCGGCACCACATCACTTTCCTGGCGCCAATTTTGAAAGTTGAGAATGATCTTATTTCAATTGTCCACTTGCGAGTTTCGTTCTATAGGGAAGTTGGAGCTGTAGACATAGATATTTAGCAGAATTATCAGCTAAAATACGGTCATAATACATATATAAATACATAAAACCCAATTCACCATACCATTTATCCATCAGAAACGTACATTATTATTGCATTTCTGTTTAATTTTGATGTTCACGGCTCCAACTTCCTTGTAGCCTAAAACTTGCAAGTGGTCAATTGTCCACTTGCGAGTTTCAGCTATAGGGAAGTTGGAGCCATATACATATATATAAAACATAATTGCAATAATGATATAAGTTTTGATGAATGGAAAGTATGATAAGTACATTTGTATGAGTTTATAAATAGACTACAACCGTATTTTAGCTGGTAATTCTGCTAAATATCGATGTCTACGGCTCCAACTTCCTTATAGCCTGAAACTCGCAAGTGGTCAATTGGGTTTGAGTTTCCACAATCTCCAATAAAGTAGAAGTGCTGCTTTGCCCGAAATCTAAACGCCATACCCAACCTTGAGATCTAGATCAAAATATATAAGTAAAAGGAACACTCAAGAGTAAGCTATGGGTATGGCAGAGATTGCTCAGCTCTCACCCTGATAGACCAGCTCATCACATCTTAGTGCATTAAGGTAGTGTTATCACGGCGCAGGGGCAGCCGGCGGCATGTCTCTCAAGGGAGTCTGAGTCATGCAGTTCTCGGGTAAGGAAATCTAGTACCACAGCAGACAGTGCTGCTCATCCAGTATTGGGTGCACCGCAGCATGCGTTAATAAAACACGCATGGCAACCGCAAGACGTAGGGTGAGAATCAAGAGATGACGGCGCCCTAATGAATCGGGAACAGGAAACGCATTTGCACCCAGAGGGACAGGATGGTGGACATGGAAAAATAGGAGGATCGTTGTCTAAAGTAGCCTGCGGGATTGTAGATACATCAGGTACAGACAAGGCAGTGGGCTGAGGCTCAGACACCACAGACGGAGATGATGTGACAGTGGTGCGAGAAAGTGTGCAGATACGCTAAGGTAAAGACCGAGTGAGGGACGAAGCACGGGAGGGGGGGGAAGGACTAGAAGCTATGCGTTTAGAGGGTCTAGGAGGTCTATGTGGTGACAATGAAATGGGAGAAAGGTCCATAATACAGTCAGTAGCTGATGGGTGTTCCTCAGCAGAGAGCAAGGCAAAGCGATTGGAGGTGACAGTAGGAGTGGACTGTGGACGGAGGGGCAGATATCACTATGGAGGTATTAGATAGGGCAGACACGGAGGGATGGGTCCCGCAGTAGGGATAGAGGTAGTGGTAAGGAGTGAGGGAGCTGGTCAGGGTACTGGCGCAGTCGAAGACACCGGAGCTTCAGAAGTTGTTGGTGTCATGGCTGGAGTTTTGAAGATGATGGCACAACGGGGTTAGTGGTATGCGGTATGTTGGGAGCAACTGAAGTAGTTGGTGAAAGAGTGGAATTGACAGACCAAAGGCAATGTAGAGTTAGTCCTATAGGAGTTCCGCTTGGCAAGATCATGGACCCCTCGCACAGCTAGTTTGTGCTTGGCACGGGGGACAGTGAAACCTGAACGACTCTTGAGCAGTTTGAGTTCGGTATTATATACATGAAACTCGCAGGTCTTCCAGCGAGCATGATGATCGCCTCCACAATTGATGCAATGAACAGGTCCGCAATTCCATTTGGTCTCATGTTCAGTTGACCCACAATAAGCACATATCGGATTGTTCGTACAAGCTTTTGTGGGATGGGTGAAAGAGGAGCACCTCCAACATTGAAGGGGTGGAGGCACATATGGTCGGACATATCGGCTCTCACCATGATGATAATCTTATTGGGCAAAGATTTTCCGTAAAACATCAAGGTGGCAATAGAATGGGGACGGTCCAAGGAACGGCGAACAAGCTCATGTAACTTAACGTCGGTGCAGGGATAACCTCACATCTGGAGGGATGCAGGATGCAGGATATAGAAGCAGTGGAGAAAGTGCAGAGGAGAGCTAGCAAGCTGGTACCAACGTTGAAGAATGCGGGCTATGAGCAGAGGTTGAGGACACTGGGGCTTCCGACACTAGCATATAGGAGAAAGAGAGGGGATATGATAGACTTTTAAGATAGTGTCAGGAAAGTACGATGAGGATGTGTGTGAAGGTATCTTCTTGATGCAGGAGGGAACAAGAACGAGAGGACACTCTAAGAAAATTTACAAAGAAAGAAATAGGCTTGAGAAGGCAAAGAACTCATTTAGTGATAGAGTGGTAAATGAGTGGAACGCACTGCCCCAGTATGTAGTCGATTCCGAATCAATAAGGGAGTTTGAAAGTAATCTTGATAAAGCATGGGGAAGACAAGATTTGAAGTTTGATTATAAAACAAAAATACAGAATAGTAAAAATGTTGCGTCTGCTACCGCCGCCGCCAACACCGTGAACGACCGCAGCAGTGCAAGTACTGGTACTGAGCTGGATACACAGGCATAGTTTGCCTTTTTCCAGAGGATCTACTGTAAGAAACTGTAAGTAAAGTGTCAGATGCAGGTGGGTCGTCAGAACTTAGGAGGACAGCAGTTCCCTCTTAGGAACTATTGTATTTTAACAGTGACCTGGATATCACCTAAAGACGTGAGTGCTTGGAAAGCAACTGACTGGCCCTCCACAGTAGTTTCAATAAGCCAGCTGCGGGGATCCATAGGTCGGATGGTCATATCTCGAGTTGAATAAATTTGAAGGAGTTTATACTCAAGATCCTACTTCTGCATCGTAACGGCAGGAGTAAGGACGAGGTATCTGGGCCAGGTATTGTCACCAAATGAGGTATCGAAGTGGACGAAGGTAGGATCAGGGTGATATTTAGGGTGGGGATGTTTGGAGGTCGGCCAAACGAAAGGCTATAGTGTGGCCAGATGACCATGAGTAGCCGGACTCATGTCGGTATCATGGTGTTCATCACTGACGAGACGGCCAGAGGAGTGTGAGGATGCTGAAGAAGTTGGTTGAGGAGCTGGCGTCATCACAGAAGTCCAGACAGCTACAGTAGTTGACACCTGAACAGTAGTGTTGGTAATGGTACAAGGTGCTGTAACCTGTAAGGAGGCTAACGACGGTGTTGATGAGTGAGATGACACTGGTCTCTTAAGAGGATAAGTTGCGTGACTAGTCATGAAGTTCAAAGATGCGAGAGAACTCTGAAAGACATCACCAATCGTGTCAGTAGGCAGAACTGAGGAAGATTCCGAAATCAGGTTTGGGGTAGTCATAATAGGAGGGACAGAATCAGAGTCTACTCTCGTGTAGGGATCGTCATCTTCGTTCATGAGATCAGAAGCCTGTGAGGATGCAGGCTTTACCATGATTGTACTGAGAGATGGAGTAACAATATCAGTGGCAGGCGCGAGCAGTTGAAGCGGAAGTCAAGGGGATAGTCGAGGCCGGTGCAGGAGTCGTCATCAAAAGTTCAATTATTGTTAGGAAAAGATAGAGCAAGGCAATTGAGAAAAAAAAACGTGTCAGCAGCCATGGGCAACTAGGCCTATCTCAAGTGGCTTAAGGGGAGATTTCCACTTGAGGGACTTTTTGTTTTACCCCTTTCTCCCTCATGTCTAGCCCCATTGCTTTTGAGATTTTAAGACGTTTGCCCCATTAGTTTGGTGATTTTTAAAGAATTTCTGCCCCATTCTGTCAAATTTAAGACCTTTCATGCCATTTAGGTGTCGATTGTATCCTGGCGAGCGATAGCGAGCCTGTAATTTAAGAGTAATCGGCCTATGGCCGGGACATTTTTCTACCGAAAAATGTACAAATTTATCTTGAAAGCGGGTCAAGGGGGTGAAATTTTAAGATTGCTTGAGGAGTAGGAAACAAACTAGAAACCTCCCCTTAACTTGAGAAGGGGGGCAAGCAAGAACCGGTACCAACTAGAGAGGGGCTGCCTCCCTTAGAGTCCCTCAAGGTGGGCATTAATCCCCGATCGGTCAATAAGGGTAAATACCAATCCCACTGTCAGCCAAAGCGTGGTGCCCGCCATTACCCGCAAACATGGCGCGACTTAAAACCCGATCTAAGGGGCCCGACTCTGTGATACAGCCCCGCAGGGTCTGCAAGGGGCCAGTGTGGAAGGAAAGAGAAGAAATGGGAAAGGAGGAGGAAAAGCACCCACGACAAGGGTCAAGGAACCATTTAGTAGAACCCTCACTGAAAACCGAAATAGGACGGGTGGCATCCTCACCTCAAAAGAGAGGGACGGGGCCAAACCCCCAACCTGCAACGCCTACCAGATCATTGGGATACGAAGCCCCCCAACCACGAACAAGGCAGCTTCCCCCCCCCCCCCCCCCCATAAATGATGGTCATGGCATAAATATCTCCATGCTACTTCGTCCATAAATGTCTTAAGGGGAGGCTAGCCATTTTTTGGTCAATTAATTAATTTATTCATATATTTTTTTAGTTTCCTCG
>CM064551.1:17570175-17662675 GCA_032716605.1 Paralithodes platypus | reverse complement strand
GGTTCGAACTTGGGGGTTCTTTCTCCGATTTTGGGTCCCTTACTGCAAAGTTCCATTTTCGTGTCCAGTCCAGATCTACTGTAGTCTATGAATAAACCTATCTTCATACAAAATATTTTATCCGCCAACACTAGACTAGGCTCAGAGTTTAACTGTACCAGAGAGTATTACTATAAATGTATCCTCCAGTACCAACCATTGTGGCAAAAATGGCTTCAAAGTCGAGAGAGAGCAACCTCTCACCCCGAAATCTGGACGAGTACTGAGGTAGCTCGCCTGTGGGACCTTATATACACTCTGAGAAGTGTTGCCAAGGTCTCAAAGCAGTGTTTACAAGTCATGGTGCCTGGTACCGCTCGGTAGAAGGACCGATTATTACTGACGTACGGCGCTGGTACTGGCGAGTTACTTTCTTACTGTCGGCCATTGTACGTCGCTGGTACAGTTTATCTATCTATCTATTTCCTGATGCCGTGATCCCCGAAGGGGTGGCCACGAACGAACCGTCCCCATGCACCTCTGTCCCCAGTCAGTCGACGCCCCTCCTCCGAACCAGCACCGCCTTCGTTCATATACTTCCTCACTCCATCCTTCCACCTCTCCTTCGGTTTACCTCTCCCTCTCTGTCCTTCCACCTCGCTCTCGTACACCCTCTTAGTCAATCTCTCGCTTTCCATACGTTCCATATCGCCGAACCTTCTCAAGTTGTTCCTTTTCACACTTTCCAGCTCATCTACCTCCACACCACACCTCCTTCTTACTTCCTCATTCGTCTGTCTATCCCTCCATGTAACTCTGCACGCACTTCTCAAGTAACTCATTTCCACCGCTCTCACTCTTGGTCTGAGTCTTTGATACAGTAAGGGTTAAGAGTACACAAACTAATTAAATGTACAAGGCATATAATGTCAAAGACAACACTAAATTCACAGCTTCAATGGAAAAGAAAAAGTAGTAAGCTCCACGTATATGGCACAAAATGGCAAATAATATGAAAAATTTGTTATAGGTAGCGCCAACCAACTTGACAATAATCTTGACCCCTTAACTTCTTATAACTCAAAGTGAATGAAAGCAATCGGGCTGACATTTCTATCATTTGGGAAGGGTCCACCAGGAAAGAGGTGTGGACATTTCCAGCCAGTTTGCTCATGGTCCTTTTGAGTTACGAAGAGGTCAGGGAACGAGATAATTGTCAAGTTCGTTGGCGTTGTTACCCATACTAAATCATGTTTTATTAAATGTCGACATATAACATTAACATGACAACACCATCAATGCTTTGTTCAGATCAGATCAGGTGAAGGTATTGAGGGATAAGCAGCTGTTGGAGTGGCTTTGTTAGGTCAGGTGAAGGTATTGAGGGATAAGCCTTTACAACGGCACCTCGTAGCTACATTCAACTTTTCCTATTTTTCTGAAGAGCGTAGAGAGGGGAGAAGGGGTGTTGGAGAGAGAGGAAGCTGTTGGAGTGGCTTTGTTATGTGTGTTTAGTCTGTATACGTCGTCAGGATATCCCCACAAACTTAAGTCAAATTAAACTAGAATTAATTTACAGAAATAAAGTTGATTCTACGGTACAGTAGGCCTATATCAAACATCAGGAATATCACCCACTCAGTAGCTACCGGGGACGTCATTTTCATCATATTCTGGCAAACTATTAGACAATTTTATTCAGCTTAGTAAGGGCCTCTAGCAATAATTAGAGTGCCAACTATCTCAACTACCAACCCTATCAACTGCTATAGATTCTTCCTATACATTTTTCGGTAGAAAAATTTCCCGGCCGAAGGCCGATTCCTCTTACAATTAAAGGCTTGCTATCGCTTGCCAGGAAAAAATAGACAACTAAATGGCACGATAGGTTTTAAAAATGTATAACGAAATGGGACGAAAGGTCTTAAAATCGCCAAACAAATGGGCCGAACGTCTAAAAATTTTAACACCTATGCTAAGGGCTTATTTGCGCTATTTAGGGCATATTCAGGCACTCCTCAATGATTAATCAAGCATCTGCAATAAATGAACTGTACTCTGCCGAAAACTAGGCGAAAATAGCTTCCAAATTACACCAGAACGAGCTTCGTAGGTGGCGGGGTTCACCCGCAGCGTTGCCATAGACATTCGGGAAAACTCGCTAATTATTAGCTCTCGCTCGCTCAGCAACACTGTTTGAGACACCCGCACAAGACACAGTCTCCCTCAGTGAGCAGCTCGCTGCTCTGAGGGTCAGAGGTGGGTCCCTCACGCTCCCGCCCACTTACACTCAATTTCTACGGCTTTTACAGGCTTTTACAGGCTTTTCAAGCCTGGAAATTGCTGTAAATTGCCTATGCGTTCCAGAACGTCACCCGCAGGGAATGGGTTAAAAATAACGGGACTAAACACGAGGGAGAAAGGGGACCAGAAAAACGACCGTCTCCCTTTAATGCAACAGTATTAGGAGCAGCTTTAATGCAACAGTATTAGGAGCAGCTTTAATGCAACAGTATTAGGAGCAGCTTTAATGCAACAGTATTAGGAGCAGTTTTAATGCAACAGTATTAGGAGCAGTTTTAATGCAACAGTATTAGGAGCAGTTTTATTAATACAATCAGATCTTGAGCTCATAAGAAAAATTAAACTTTGTCCAAGTTTTGGTTTGTTTATTTTGCAAGTTTTACATTATAATATTCACTAGATATCCATATAAATAAAAAAGCATATAATAATCCAGTTAATATGTAATAAGTCATCTGGTTTAACATCACTCAAAACAAAAATTTATCACTTTCATTTTGATTCGGCAATTCCTGACATGACAGATTGACAATACGATACATATATACATACATACATACATAACATTTTAAGACTGAGTGTTCCACACATACGTGCAGTTTCAGTCTCTTGTCCTAATGGCGGCGTTCCAGGCAACCCTGTTAAGGGCTGCTTCACTTGTAAAGTTTTTGGATTTGAGATCGGCACGTATAGTCCGATCCCAGGTCTTCCTCGGTCCACCCCTAGGTGCAGCTCCCTCCACAATCACAGACCTGCATTTTTTCACCCAATTTTGTTCATCCATTCTCTCCACATGTCCATACCATCCCAGTCTACTTGTACGCATCACCTCGCTAATACTCTTTATACCTAAACGTCTCCTCAGCTCAACATTTGTTATTCTATCCTGTAGCCTGGCCCCACACATCCATCTCACCATTCTCATCTCATTACGCTCCATTCTGTTGACATCCTCTACTTTAACGGCCCATGTTTCTGAGGCATACGTCATTGCACTTCTAACACATGAGGCATACACCTTTCCCTTCAGGGGGAGAGGCATTATTTTCATGGTCAGAATTGGCATCAGTTCTCTGAACTTCCACCAGCCACACCTAGTGGCAACTAGGTGTGGAGCCTCAGTGGCAGCCTCGCCCCCACCACCGGCAGAGATGGTATCTCCTAGGTAACAAAACTTGTCCACCAGCTCCAATGACTGACCTATGAGAGTTCCGTATGGAGCTCAGTGGTCTGGTTAATCTGCTCTACATAACTAACTAACCAGCTCCAATGACTCATTTCCAAAATTAACAGCCACAGGATCATCACTTAACACAAGCTCGCCTTTGCACACTACGCACTCAAATTTCTCTATTTCTGACTTATCCTTCGGCAGGGGTCCCTTTATTCTACTACAGCGCTTAATATAACATACATTCAAGTCAAACCCCAGACTTTCAATAGAGTATCTATGGCTCAGTATTATAATTTGAGATTCAGGTAACGAAAATGAAAGAATAGGACACACGAATGTAAAACTTTAAAAAAACTGTGTGCTATAAATCGAAACTGACGAGAAGGATACAAAATTCTGACAAAATTACAATCAAAATCTTTGCAACAGACTGTTAAGGGGAGGCAGACCGCTTGTTTGGTCTATTAATTCAAATAGGCTACAGTATTCATATATTTGTTTAGCTTCCTCCCTAGACCTCCATCAAGCTTAGAGAAACACCCCCTAGACCCCCCTTCAAGATAAATTTGTACATTTTTCGGTAGAAAAACGTCCCGGCCAAAGGCCGATTCCTCTTAAAATTGTAGGCTCGCTTTCGCTCGCCAGGAAATAATCAACACCTACATGGCACGAAAGGTCTTAAAATTGACAACGAAATGGGGCGAAAGGTGTTAAAATCGCCAAACTAATGGGCCCAACGTCTTATAATTTAAAACAAAATGGGGCTAAACATGAGGGAGAAGGAGGTCCAGTAAAACGGTCTGCCTCCCCTTAAGAGACTAAATTTACGAGAAAATGAAAAACTCCTTTATAGGCTACAGGTTAACACTTTCTGCGGCAGGATTACTTAATTAAGGGGGGATGGGCCGGTTTTCTGGACCACTTTCTCCCTCCTGTTTAGCCCCATTAGTTTGCAAATGTTTAAAATGTTTGCCCCATTAGTTAGTCGATTTTCAGACCTTTCGCCCCATTTCTTCGTCAATATTTAGACCTTTCGTGCTATTTAGGTGTCGATTTTTTCCCTGGCGAACGAGAGTGAGCCTGTAATGTTGGACATTTTTCTACCGAAAAATTTATAAATTAATCTAGAAGGGGAATTTAATGGATATTTTTTTAACCCATTGAGACCCAGCGTCGCACGTGATGCGTCGGCAGTTTGTTATCACCAACTCCCAGCGACGCAACACGTGCGTCCGGCATATTAAAATCATTTACGTGGCTCGTAAGGTAGGAAATGGCGGGAGAATAGGAGGGGAAGGTACCGTAGTGTGTGTGGGAGCCGGGCCGGTAGGTGTGAGCGGGCCAAGACAGCCGTGCGGCCGGTGGTGGTGGGCTTAGTGGGGATACTTTACACCCTTAGTTCACCGCCACTTTGAACCTTCATTACTCCGGTCGTATGGGAGCTAGAGGCTTGAGATTTATGTGAGACACTCCTTAGGATGTATGCCGTACAATGCCATACTCAGTTTTCACCCTAGTGCTCCCGGGCGGGTGGTCATGCGGGGGAGACGAACTTTCGACCCCCCCCCCCAAATTACCGATTTTTTTTTTCATTTCTCACCATTCTCTTCCATTTTGGCTCAACAATTTTTTTTGAGGCTCCCCAACCCCCCCAAAAAAAAAAATATCCGAGGTGATTTTTTTTTTTTTTTTTTCATTTCTCATCCTTGTCTTCCATTTTAGCAAACAAAAAAAAGAAGTGAAAATGGCTTGGGACTGGGGTGAACAAAATATTATAACTAGCCGGGGCTCAACGGGTTAAATTTGATGGAGGTCTAGGGAGAAAACTAGAAAAATAATGAATACATGCAAAAAGTGAATCATCCCCCCTAATAATAATAATAATAATAATAACAGTAATAATAATAATAATAATAATAATAATAATAATAATAATACAGTAATAATAATAGTAATAATAATAATAATAATAATACAGTAATAATAATACAGTAATAATAATAGTAATAATAATAATAATAATAATAATAATAATAATAATACAGTAATAATAATAATAATAAAGTAATAATAATAATAATAATAATAATAATAATAAAGTAATAATAATAATAATAATAATAATAATAAAGTAATAATAATAATAATAATAATAATAATAATAAAAGTAATAATAATAATAATAATAATAATAAAAGTAATAATAATAATAATAATAATAATAATAATAATAATAATAATAAAGTAATAATAATAATAATAATACAATAATAATAATAATAATAATAATAATAAAGTAATAATAATAATAATAATAATACAATAATAATAATAATAATAATAATAATTATACAATAATAATAATAATAATACTAATAATAATAATAATAATAATAATAATGCTAATACTAATAATAATAATAATAGTAATTTTTCCGTAGTCTCCGTTTTCATGTTTGACTCGGACATCCGCTCGTGAGGTCGGGTTTTTTCCTCTTTCAGGTCGGACAGAAGCCGGAGTTCGGACATCTCGGAAAATCGGACATTTCGGAAAATCTCGGTCTGACGTAGCGAGGGTTTACTATACTCTCACGAATCATTGTCTAAAGCCGCTGTCACACGAGCGCTTTTTCCGTCAGTTTTCCATGAGCAAGTTTTTTCTGGTGATATTTAGGGATATTTTTGCATTGGAATTGGAAACTAGATCGACGTTAGATTATGTTAGGTAGTTTAATTCTTATGGAACTTGTATTTTGAAGCTGCCAGACAACAATTGCCCGTAAAAATTGACGGAAACATCGCTCATGTAACAGCGCCTTAACACAGTTGAACCTTTGGACTAGAAATGCTTTGAACAAAATAGTTACACAATCTGAACTGGCCAAAAGACATGCTTACCTCCATTAATAAAATAAATATAAGGCATTCAAAAATAAATCTATATACAGTGCAGTATAGCATATAAATAACTGGCCAAAAGACTTGCTTATCTCCCTTAATAAAATAAATAACTGGCCAATTACTTCCCTTAATAAAATAAATAACTGGCCAATTACTTCCCTTAATAAAATAAATAACTGGCCAATTACTTTCCTTAATACAATCAATAACTGGCCAAAAGACATCCCTTAATAAAATCAATAACTGGCCAAAAGACATGGTTACCTCCTTCAATAAAATAAATAACTGGCCAATTACTTTCCTTAATATAATCAATAACTGGCCAAAAGACATCCCTTACTTCCCTTAATAAAATTAATATAAGGCAGTCAAAAATAAATCTATGTACAGTACTGATGAAATGCCTTGTGACTAAATAACATTCCAAGGTGCGGATTTTTTGCTTTTAACCCTCTCAAGCTCCAAGACGCGTTTCTGTTCTTTTTCTGGCCACTATTAGACGATTTTATTCAGATTTGTGACGGTATATGGAAGTCAAAGGGTTGATCGAGATGGTATTTACCCTTTTAATACCCACAGATCCTTCCTAAGCTGCATAAAATCGTCTAATGATAGCCAAAATAAACTGCTAAAACGCGTCAGAGCTTCAAGGGGTTAATGAGCATAATGTACTGCACAAACATTTTCTTAATATATAGTACAAACTAATCTTAAAACTCCTATGAACAAAACCAAAAGAACTTTAAAGGAAATCTCATAAAAATACTTCCAATTGACCACTTGCGAGTTTCAGGCTATAAGGAAGTTGGAGCCGTAGACATAGATAGTCAACAGAAATACAATAATAATGTAGGTTTCTAAAGGATAAAAAGTAAGTTGCATTGGGTTTTATGTATTTATATAAGCGCTACAACCGCAATTTAGGTGATAATTCTGTTAATTATCGATGTCTACAGCTCCAACTTCCTTATAGACCGAAACTCGCAAGTGGTCAATTCTGTACACGTAAAACATAATTACTGTACATCACCTCAAATAATCAATATTATCAATTAACCCCTTGAAGCTCTGACGCGTTTTAGCAGTTTATTTTGGCTGTCATTAGACAATTTTATGCAGCTTAGGAAGGATCTGTGGGTATTAAAAGGGTAAATACTATCTCAATCAACCCTCTGACTTCCGTATACCGTTACTAATCTGAATAAAATCGTCTAATAGTAGCCAGAAACAGAACAAAAACACGTATTGGAGCTTGAAAGGGTTAACAGAAACGCGTATTGGAGCTTGAAAGGGTTAACAGAAATGCGTATTGGAGCTTGAAAGGGTTAACACTGCTATGAGCAAAACATTAAGAACTTAAAGTAAATCTCATAAAAATAGTTCCAATTCTGTAAACTTAAAACATGAGTACCAGGTACTGAACATCACCTCAAATAATTAATATTATAAGTTTCGCTGGTATCACACGAGCGCTTTTTCCCTCAACACTGGTCTGGCAGCTTATGAGGTAAACATTTAGATTACTTCGGTCACCTAAATTCATCTACCATCAGTCTAGTTTCCGATACCAGTGCAAAATAGTCCAGAAATGTTGCCAGAAAAATGTTGATCATCGAATGTTGACTATAATAGCTCTCGTGTGATACCGGCTTTAATATAACACTGCACATGGGATGGTGGAGGATTTAGAAGACGCGAGTAATTTAGGATTGACTAGGACTTTAGCAAGGATTAAATTGATTAGATAAATATTTATTATTTTTCAGTTATTTTGAAGAAGTGGGTTACTTAAGCCGCTGTCACACAAACAATTTTTCCGTCAATTTTCCATGAGCAAGTTTTTTCTCGTTATATTTCGGGACTTTTTTGCACTGGTATCGGTAACTAGACTGAAGGTAGAGTATGTTAGGCGGCTGAATTCTGATAGTGTAATTTTTGAAGCTGCCAGACCATAATTGCCCGTAAAAATTGCTCGAAAAAGGGCTCGTGTGACTCTGGCTTTAGGATTGATTAAGGATTAAGCTGGGATTCAAGTACAATTTTTGATACGTTTATTATAGCTGAGCATGGCACACAAGGTTGGTTTTGGTAAGATCTGGTTAGGGTTGGGTTGGGTCAGGTCAGGGATACTTAGGGTTAGGTCAAGTTGGTTGTTGTTGTTGTTGCTGTTCCCCAGGCTGTCTGGCCGAGCAAGCCCAAGGTTCTGAGCAAGGCCAAGGCCATAACCGAGCGCCCCCATAGAACCCTCCCTTAACCGAGCGCCCCCATAGAACCCTCCCTGCTTACCACTAATAAAATCCAGGTGACCGAAGCCACTCCAAGGCGGGGAGCTGAGGAGGGTGCGGAAACGCCCGGGAAACCAAAGCCCCACCCAAGGCTCTGTGCCCCTCAGCAATTATGAAGGGAAAGTTGAGGTTGGTTAGGGGTGGGTAAGGTTAGTATAGAGGTTATATTACAAATGGGTATAGTTAGGTCAGGTTATAGTAGGGTCAGTTAGGGTTGGGTCAAGGTCAGGGATACTGTACTTAAGGTTAGGTCAAGGTAAACTCCTTCTAGCTATATTTAGACGATATTATGCAGCATAGGAAGGATCTGTGGTAGCTAAAAGGGTTAGTTGAGAGAGTTTGAAGCCTTATTATTGCTAGAGGTCCTTCCTAAGCTGAATTAAATAGTTGCCAGAATATGATGAAAAGGACGTCCCTGGTACTGAACGGGTTAATGATTTTGTCTTTGGTTCACAGATTTATGCACGACCACCACCATCATCATCTGGAACTAGTACTGTAGAAGCAACTTACTGGTATGTGGTGTCCCGAGTTTGAATCCCAGGAGGACCATATGCTTTCATTAGTTTATTCAAGTACATTTGGGTTTGTAATTGATGATTAATGTTAAGAACGGGGTGTTACTTATGTTCTGGGTGTGGTGTCCCGAGTTGGAATCCCGGGAGGACCATATGCTTTCATTAGTTTATTCAAGTACATTTGGGTTTGTAATTGATGATTAATGTTAAGAACGGGGTGTTACTTATGTTCTGGGTGTGGTGTCCCGAGTTGGAATCCCGGGAGGACCATATGCTTTCATCAGTTTATTCAAGTACATTGGGGTATACAATTGATGATTAATGTTAAGAACGGGGTGTTACTTAATGTATCCCTTTTCACAGATTTTGCCATTACTCACTCGTAAACACTAGGCAAAAAATCGAAATTAGCTAGTAAAAATACCCCCTTAACCCGTACAGTGCCGGTGACGTCCTTTTTATGATGTTCGGGTAACTATTAGACTATTTTATTCAGCTTAGGAAGAACGTTCATCAATAAAAAAGGCTATAATCCTTCTTGCTACCCAATATCCTTTCTAAGCATCACAAAATCGCCTAAATGTAGCTGAAATAGAATAAACTAGACGTCACCAGTACTGTACAGGTTAAAAAAGGGGCCTGCAGAAATGAAAAGGATTCGAACTACCTCACTTAGCCTCTTAGCTACCCCAGATCCTTGTTAAGCTGCACAAAATCGTCTAGATGTAGCTGAAATAGAATAAAATAGACGTCACCTCCAGAAATTAACAGGCTTCAAACTACCTCACTTAACCCTCTTAGCGGGCTGTTCGGCCAGGCAGCTTAGGGAACAACAACAACAACCCTCTTAGCCACCCCAGATCCTTGTTAAGCTGCACAAAATCGTCTAGATGTAGCCATAATATAATAAAAAAGACATCGCCGGTACAGAAGGGGTAAAATTCCTCTCGAACGGCAATTTCTGAAGTTGTGTGGGTGTTTACATCCCCCCCGGCTTGGGTTGCGTGGTGTCGTAGGCTCGGATCACTTCAGACTGGCCCATGACTCCATGTTCTTCTTGAGAGAAGGCGTAGCCATCTGCAAAAGGGACAACGATACAGAACCTTGACAGTGTAATGCATAAGTGCGCGGCATTTCGATGTGAGTATCCTAGGGTCGAGTCCTTGGAGAGCCACATAATAATAATAATAATAATAACAATAATAATATTTATTCAGTTAGCAATTTACAGAGTTGGTACCACATAGTATGCTACAAATATGACATGTACCAGCTTTGCATAATTCCAACTAAGGATAGCCCAATAAGGCCGTTAGGCGTATTTCCATTGGGGTCCTTGTGGGATCACATATATTTGTTGATTTCATTAATTGAGTTTAGAGGTGAATTTGGTTGGCGATAAAACTTATAAGTCAAAGACATTGGGACAAAGATACAGAAAGTTATAAGTCAAACACATTATATCCTGTGTCAGCCAACTTGACCATAATTTGACCACTTGCGAGTTTCAGGCTATAAGGAAGTTGGAGCTGTAGACATCGATAGTAAATAGAAATATAATAGTAATGTAGGTTTCTGATGGCTAAAGAGTATGTTGAATTGGGTTTTATGTATTTATAAATGAACTACAACCGTATTTTAGCTGGTAATCCTGCTAAATATCGATGTCTACAACTTCAACTTCCTTATAGAACGAAATTCGCAAGTCGGCAATTGATCACTTGCTAGTTTCAGGCTATAAGGAAGTTGGAGCTGTAGACATTGATACTTAGCCGAATTACCAGCTAAAAAATGGTCGTAGTACATTCGTAAATACGTAAAACCCAATTCAACATACCATTTAGCCATCAGAAACCAACATTATTATTGTATTTCTATTTACTATCGATGTCTACAGCTCCAACTTCCTTATAGCCTGAAACTTGCAAGTGGTCAATTGTCAAGACCGCTGGCACTGGGCATAAACATGTGTCTAATGAAAATTATGATTGCACTATAGGTAGCGCCAGTGAAATTTACAATAATCTTGTCACCTTAACTTCTTATAACTCGAAATGAATGAAAGCAATCGGGCTGACGTTTCTATCATTTGGGAAGAGTCCACCAGGAAATAGGTGTGGATATTTACAGCCAGTTTGCTTTAGGCCCTTATGAGTTGACGTTTCTATCATTTGGGAAGAGTCCACCAGGAAATAGGTGTGGATATTTACAGCCAGTTTGCTCTAGACCCTTTTGAGTTACAGAGAGGTCAGGGGTCAAGATTATTGTCAAGTTGGTTGGCATTACCTATAGTATGAATATGCTTATGAGAAGAATGCAGTAGATATTAAATTATCATATTTCTCATAAAATATATTTGTGGAAGATAGCAAAGGTATACAAGTACGGGCGCGCTAATAAGTCATGTCTCACCTGTCATTAAGTTTGGCTCTCTCTGTGCTGTATTAATGTCTGTCAGATGTTGAATAGGGTGGGGAAGTGTAGGAACATGGTTGTATATCTCACTCAAAAAGAAGAAATCACGTGTAAATATTGCTGACACCAATTATTGATCAAAACATAATGGGTGCCGAGACATCACTTATTACCGCGACTGTACATTACTGTACAGTAAATAACTAATTCCCAAATGGACTAATTCCTTGAACGTGACGATAGTGCGTTGTTATGTGTGCGATTAGTTTGCTTGGGACCCCGATTAACTTACTCATGTAGTAATGTACACCCTATGTGGTGGATTGTGTTCTTTTAATTCATAAATTGATTATAGTGAGCGTTGTTTCCATATAGCGATTTTGATAAGATAATTTGACTTTATATTGTCTTTGTAGGTTAAGTTATATTGAGAAAAAAGAGAAAATGAGTGAGCGAGTTAAATTAATAAGAGTGATAGTGACACTGAGTGAACAAGAGTGAGATATGGGTAGCGCCAACAAACTTGACAGTAATCCTGATCCCTGACCTCTCTGTAACTCAAAAGTGCCTAGAGCAAACTGGCTGTAAATATCCACACCTCTTTCCTGGTGGACTCTTCCCTAATGATAGAAACGTCAGTCCGATTGCTTTCATTCATTTCGAGTTATAAGAAGTTAAGGGGTCAAGATTATTGTCAAGTTCGCTGGCGCTACCTATAGTGAGTGTTGAGTGAGAGAGAGAGATATTTTGAGTGAGATAGTGAGTGGTGAGTGAGAGAGAGATATTCTGAGTGAGATAGTGAGTGAGAGAGAGATATTCTAAGTGAGATAGTGAGTGAGAGAGATATTCTGAGTGAGATAGTGAACAAGAGTGAGAGAGAGATATTCTGAGTGAGATAGTGAGTGAGAGAGAGAGATATTCTGAGTGAGATAGTGAACAAGAGTGAGAGAGAGATAGTTATTGTCTCACTATCGCCAGGCAGGATAAGGCATGGAGCCGGTAGAGTCCAGCTTGTCCAAAGAGTTAGACTTCTTCCCACCTGAGTTAACAAATGGAGGCTTTAAGTCAGTTTTGGTAAGATCCTGTGTAGCGGGAGGAACTATTTTTGGTATGAGTTGTGTCATCTATCGACATACAACATAAATCATCTATAAATACTTAACCTAACTAAAAAGCCTAACCTAACCTAGTATTCTCATTACTACATGAATACTAGGTTAGGCTAGGTTAGGTTGTTTGGTAAGATTTGTGTTATCGGGCGTACCACTACCGACATACAACACAAATCATTTTTTTTTTTTTTTTGTTTTTTTTTTTTTTTTTTTAAAAGAGACAATGAACGGAGGAAGGAAAAACACAGATAAAACAAAAAGGTCCATGTGCCTATAGGCATCCTCCATTCATAAAATGTTTGTAACAACTGGATTTAAACATTTGTAGATTGTAAGTTTGTGGAAAGCAATTCGAGGGAAGTGAATTCCAAAGAGTAGTAGCTCTGGGGATAAATGAATTCTGATAAGCAGAAGTTCTGCATTGTGGAGGAGAAAGTGTAAATTCATGGGCGCTCTCAGCTGCCCTAGTTCTACGGGGAAAGATGTGGAGAGGCGGCACAATTGAAGCAAGTTCCTCGGAACAATTGCTGTGAAAATATCAAATAAATACTTAACATAACATAACCTAGTATTCTCATTACTACATGAATACTAGGTTAGGTTAGGTTAGGTTGTTTGGTTAGGTTAATGGTTTAGAGAGGAGTTATGCTGTATGTCGGTAGTGGTACACCCGATAACACAACTCTTACCTTAATTTTTTCCATTTAGAGAGACTCCAAACTTCTTACATTATTTTTATCTCAACTATCTAAAATGTCAAAAGTTGTCAGCTGATGAGTCAATAGGTTTCCACTTTCGGTATGATAGGCAGGCTGTCATATGACTATCATAACTTAAAAGTTGATAAATATAAATACATGTAACATAATTTGTAATGATCAGACTTTTTTGTGAGGGGGATCTGCCAAGTGTGGGCCAATCGGCGCTCAGCAGACCACCAGAATCTTGTGTTAATCTCTGACCATTTTGGTGGGGTCAGTACTCACGGTATTAGTGAGTTGGGCCTATAATTAGGCCTTGTAATTGGGGTTGGGTGTGACAGGGATCTGCCTTGTGTGGGCCGATCGGCTTTTTGCAGACTCCCATTTTCTTATGTTCTTATGTAAAACAGTACCTTAATTTAAACTACTGTACATGTATTGCACTAAACATACAGTACTGGTCAATTATTATAGGAGTAATATGTTGTTGTTGTTGTTGTTCCCCAAGCTGCCTGGCCGAACAGCCCCAAGGCCCCGAGCAATTCCAAAGCCATAACCGAGTGACCCCACAGAACCCTCCCCCGCCGACCACAATAAAGCCTGGGTGACCGAAGCCACTCCATGGCGGGGAGCTGAGGAGGGTGCGGAAACGCCCGGGAAACCAAAGCCCCACCCAGGGCCCTGTGCCCCTCAGCAATTATGAAGGGAAAGCTGAGGGGCAAAGGAAAAATGTGACGCATTGAATTCCAATCTTGGTAGGAGTAATATTTTATGAATCTCTTTGGGTAAACGTTAATATCAATTCATTATAATAATGCTATAAACCCTGGCTGCTACTTTGCTATAATAACAAATTCAGAAATCTTTACTTTACACTGTACTATACTGCAAATTAACCCTTTCACGCATTTATGATGCAGAGGTTGCCAGATTAGCAATAAGAAATAGAGTTCTCTCACTCTTATAATTACCTCTCCAAAATGATTTTTCTGCCCACAGCTAACTCAAAGACAACTGCAGAGCTTGAAGTAACTAAACTAAAGGTTTCTAAATACCCCTGATGGTATCAAAGGCTTTAAAGTATCCCCAATAGGCTCAAAATCACGTCATAAGGTTTCTAAATACCCCTGATGGTAACAAAGGCTTTAAAGTATCCCTAATAGGCTCAAAATTGCATCATAAGGTTTCTAAATACCCCTGATGGTAACAAAGGCTTTAAAGTATCCCCAATAGGCTCAAAATTGTGTCATAAGGTTTCTAAATACCCCTGATGGTAACAAAGGCTTTAAAGTATCCCCAATAGGCTCAAAATTGTGTCATATGTCGGAGAGGGTTAAGTACTGTACTGTACTGTATCTGAAACATTATTAGTGTACATTTGTAGGTACTGTATCTCAAAACCCAATGAATGATTACTACATTACTAGTACAGTATTATTCTGCCCACGGTGATGAGATAGTAAAGAGTAGTAGTAGTAGTAGTAGTAGTAGTAGAAGGTGAGTCATGAAGGAACTAACTAAAGCTATAGTCTATTCGCTGTAAGTAGGCGAGAAATCATGACCTCTATCCTCTGTAACTCAAAAAGGGCTAGAGCAAATTGGCTGTAAATTTTCACATCTATTCCTTGACTGACTCTTCCCAAATGATAGAAATATTAGCTCGGTTACTCTAGTCGTTTGTGAGGTAAAGATGTTGATATTGTTGTTGTTGTTCCCTAAGCTGCCTGGCCGAACAGCCCTGAGTCCCTAAGGAAGGTCATGGCCACGGTCGGGCTTTCTCACAGAGCTCTCAAAGAGTGTAGATTGTGTTGTTGGCGTAAGTGAGTGTGTGAAATGCAGTCTTCTATGATGTGTTTAATGGTATGGGGTGCTGTGTTACATCCCGGGCAGGCGTCGACAACGGAGTCATCCAGTCTCTTCTGATAGCTCAGGAGAGGTGGATGGTGTCCGCATCTCAGCCTGGCCAGGTGGACTCTGTCCTCGCGAGGAAGGGAGGATTCAGAAGGATGGATTTCAGGAGGTCGTGCCTGCAGCTGCGTGTTGTCTATGAGTGAGTGGATGGATCGGCAAGAGATATGAGTATGGATGTGCTTCTGGAAGTTGGTTTGGGGTGGGCAGGGAGGGAGAGAAGACAGTATTTGTGTGTGATACCGTGTGCTGGGTGTTGTTTTGATATTTCTTGGTGTCTGTGGGTGTGTTGCCATGTAGTGTAGTGGGTGGTGTTGGTTCGTGGAGGCTGCTGCCAGGAATTGAGTGCCTCTCATGTCTAGATGATCTTTGACTTTGAGGACTTTGGTTTCTTGATGTCGGTGATCTGTGGGTGTAGTAGCTGTGCAGCCTGTGATGATTTTTAGGGCTTTGTTTTGAATAGTGTGTAAGGTCTTGTGATGTGCTTCAGCTAGGATAGAAGCCCAGGCTGGGCTTGCGTATTCCATAACTGATCTTATGTATTGTTTATAAACTGTGGTGGTGGTTTCTTTGTTGTGTCCAAATTTTGTGTGAGCAAGTGACCTGAGGGCGTTAAGTCTGGGTGTCAGTTTCTTTTTCATGTTTGTGGTGTGCTGTTTGAATGTCATATGAGTATCATATGTTACTCCTAGGATTTTGTGTGAGTGTATGTGTGTTAGGGATGTGTCCTTGGAGGTACAGAGGTTAGAGGTCATGATTTCTAGCCTACTTACAGCGAATAGACTATACCTATTGTGTGCTGGAATACAACTCAAATGTTTTTCTTCTTGACAGACATTTTCTCCCAAACTACAAAGCCACAGAGCGGAGATCTTTCAGTGACAATAGCAACCATTCTATTTTTTAGTGGTAGAAAAAGGTAAGACAAAGCTTGTCACATCAGCGTCTTACTGTAACTATCAAATGAATAGAAGGAAGCAAACTCTGTAAAGCCGGTATCTCACGAGCGCTGTTTTCCTCAACATTTATCCTCAACACTGGTCTGGCAGCTTATGAAGTAAACATTTATATTATTTCGGTCGCCTAAATTCATCTATCGTCAGTCTAGTTTCCGATACAAGTGCATAATACTCCAGAAATGTTGCCAGAAAAATGTAGATTATCAAATGTTGACCATAAAAGCTCTCGTGTGATACCGGCTTAAAGGTATTACCATCTACAGATACAGTAATCTAGTGTCAAAAGGAATTAAAAAGCACACATTAAAAATATAGTCAGAATCAATAGTTAGTGAGTTGTGTTAAATTTATTGTCACACATTTATATAAAAGTGCAGTATGGAGAAGGTAACCTAATTTGACCACTTGCGAGTTTCATGCTATAAGGAAGTTGGAGCCGTGAACATCAATATTAAACAGAAATGCAATAATAATGTGGGTATCTAATGGATAAAAAGTATGGTTAATTTGGTTTTATGTGTTTATAAATGTTTTATGACTGTAATTTAACTGATAATTCTTCTAAATATTGATGGCCACGGCTCCAACTTCCTTATAGACCAAAACTCGCAAGTGGTCAATTGACCACTTGCGAGTTTCGTTCTATAAGGAAGTTGGAGCTGTAGACATCGATATTTAGCAGAATTACCAGCTAATATGGTCGTTGTACATTCATAAATACATCAAACTCAATTCAACATACCTTTCATCCATTAGAAACCTACATTATTATTGTATTTATGTTTTATATCAATGTTTACAGCTCCAACTTCCTTATAGCCTGAAACTCGCAAGTGGTCAATTGTATGGATTGCCTTTCAACCAATATGTTAGTCGGTTATTATAAACAACTGAAAACTGTTACTCAGTGGTCTGATTAAACTACTGTATTAAAAAAACAAAAACAAACTATATTATTTAGTAGTGGCCCCTCCATCATTGACGATATGCCTATTACATAATAGTACCCTTTCAAGCCCTTGCATTAGCTGTTTGAAACCACCGCCGCAGGGAGAGAGAGAGGAACACATCGTAAGGGTACGCTTATTCTCTTACGGAATCGTCCTTATGATTGGGTACTGGCTACGAAAAAAGTTCGTAAAAAATAAAAGAAAATAAAGTATTAGAAATACTATAAACCAAGCTTCCCAGAACTTGTGGATGTTTTGCGGTGCGGAGTATCCTCCGTGAGACGCTGCTTTATGAAATGTCATTCCGTCTTCCTCTCCCTGCGTCCGTGGCGAGTGGACGTGCGGGACCGTCTCTCTTCATTCTTCGTTCGTCCGCCTCGTAGTGAGTCCTTGCTCATTTGTATCTATCTGAGACGTTATAGAATAGGTTTAGATTAGTGAGAACGGTCGTCCCCATTGGCACGGTCGCAGGAAGTGTGTTTAATTTAGGGTACTATTGTGTTGTGACGTCCATGCGGTCCGCGTCAGACCTAGGCGCCTCATGTTAACTTTTCCTTTTAAGCATTAGCTTTGCTTTTTAGCTAGTTAGGAGGCTGTGTTAATGCGGGGCTCCTCTGCTTAGTCATCTATCTGATGGTGTTTCTGGTGTTTTGGGCGTCTTTCTGACGCTCTCGTCCACGTGTGGCCCCACGGGGTGTGGAACGTTCTGGAGCCCCTGTAGCGCGAGGCGACGTGTGGTAGCCGGTTGCTATGACGTCGTGGGGGGTTAAGCTTCACGTGTTTTTTCGTGTTGCTTGTCCTATGTCTCGTGGCTAGCCTCGTGATAGGGGTATGTGTCTGTACTAGGCTTTATTATTGATTCTTGATATAAATAATAAGAGTAGCCATTTATTTTTACTTTCACTCTCTTTTGATGTTATGTTACACGAGTGAAAAGTGTCAGGTTGTGTCCTGACGTCTCTGGTATGTTTTGTGTGGTTCTAGCTGGCCCGGCCACACAAGGCCACACAAGGGGTGTTTTTTCCCTCCGGCGCTTTTTGCCTGCAATTGGTGGCGGAGACTTGCTTCGGCGGGTTTGGAATATACCCAAGACACCCATTTTGGTTTTCATACCTTCCATCCCCCGGCGGGTGGTCTAACTGCTTGAGAGGTTTTTCGGCCCAGACGTCTGGCCTAATCTATACGGATATCCTCACGCGGCAGTTACAGTCTACCCTCCGTCTCCACGGCGGACATGTCTAAGTGAGATTAACTATCACTCTTTTAAGATCGATTAGTTCCGTTACTTAATCCTAATCGGATAAACTGTTGTACAGTATACAGTAGGTCATGGAAACTGTTGTACAGTATACAGTAGGTCATGGAAACTGTTGTACAGTATACAGTAGGTCATGGAAACTGTTGTACAGTATACAGTAGGTCATGGAAACTGTTGTACAGTATACAGTATGTCATGGAAACTGAGTTTTATCGACAAGCAGCTATATGGGATAAGTGGGGACTTTCAGCACAGCTGATATGACTCGCCTATACGTGTGAGATACCTCAGGCCGGAAGTCCGTCATTGCGACGGCGAGGCCTATTAGGGGTATCAACACTCGTCCGTATGTTAACGGTAGTGTTGTGGCACGTAACATTCTTTAACCCTCCAGCCCCGGCTACGCATTACATAAATATTCCCCGAAACCCGGGTGTTTTGGCCGAAAAACGTCTAGGCTAGGCTACCGTATCTTTGTTATTCTGACTGCTTCCCGCATTCCCGCTCATCCCCAAGCGTAGCTGTGTTATTTACCTGTAGAATGGCGTTAAGTAGAGCTCTCTAAGTCAACTGGTTCAGTTGTGATGATGATTTCATTGGAGATAACTTACGGCAACAACAGCCACTTTACACTACTTTTCGATACTTAACAACAACATACAGGCACACACGAACAAGCGACACTCTCCTTCTTGTGGCCGGAGATGCGGGGCGTCGGTCCAGCCGGCTGTTATTTACATGCGTCGGACCGACGCCTCGCACACCAAGCTCACAGGCTTTCAACCACTGGGCGTTAAAGAGCCCTTCCGGGCAGCTCGTGTATGCTTTTTTATGGGCGTTCAAGAGCCCTTCCGGGAACAGAGGGTTAAGAATGAGACAATCAATCGTCGGTAAGGCGGTGGGATTGTTGTTTCTTTAACATTCTTAAAAGAATGAGACTATCTAGGCAAGGATACAGAGTATCATTGATAAGTAGTTTTTCCCCTCCCATGAAAAGACCATCAAGGTTTTTCATTACGGTTAATGAAAAGACCATCAAGGTTTTTCATTACGGTTAATGAAAAGACCATCAAGGTTTTTCATTAAGGTCACGAAGGACAATTAGAGGCGCCAGGGTGCTAAATCTAATTTTTGCCTTCCACGATACGTATCAGGAGGATACGAAGGAAAATTAGAGTAGCAAGCGCGCTAGATCTATTTTTCCGTTTTAATGTCTTGGTTTATACTTATGAGCATTGATTCTTGGAAATTTTTATTTCCAGGTTACACTCTTAGACCCCAACGGCGCGCCCCAAGGTGGGGGGCCGTGCCTAGTAGAGGGTTAAGCCATGTGCCTGTTACCCTCCGTACTGCACCTACAGGTATGTACTTTCCTTTCTTTCATAAGAAGTGGATTATGTGTGTACCGTGGTTGGCTAGCTCTAGTGATATTTAGCTATTTCCTAGTTAGGGTGTTTACACGCTAGGCCAAAGGGCACTATTGGTTATGAAGGCAAACTTCAATAACTATTCAAAGGAGGCAGCCCAGGTTTAGTTGTACGACGCTGTGGCTTGGTGGAATAGTTTTCATGATTACTTCCACGATTAGTTAAGGGGAGGTTTTTAGTTGATTCCCTAGACTTCCATTAATCTTAAAATTACTCCCCCTTGACCCCCTTTCAAGATAAATTTGTACATTTTTCGGTAGAAAAATGTCTCGGCCGTAGGCCGGTTCCCCTTAAATTACAGGCTCGCTATCGCTCGCCAGGAAAAAATCGACACCTAAATGGCACGAATGGTCTTAAAATTGACTTAAATGGGGCGAGAGTTCTTAAAATCGTCAAACTAATGGGGCGAACGTCTTAAAATCTCAAAAGCAACGGGGCTAAACATGAGGGAGAAAGGGGTCCAGAAAAAAATCCTCCAGGTGGATATCTCCCCTTAACGAAGCGGTCTTTAGACTACCCAAGTTGATGGTTGTGGTGCTAAACTTCCTTACGAAGCACTAGCTTTAGTGGCCCTTTTAGTAATCAAGACACACTCTTCTGACTATTCATGCGGCAGAGGTTCTAGTGGTCTATGTGCTACTAGTTATGTTCTAGCTTAATAGTGAAAAGAAAAGGGGGGGGGGGTGCTGGAGAGCTCAGGACTTCTAGACCCTCCGCCGGACTTTAAGCTGTGACACGATAGTCGAGCTGGCTATACGGCGATTTTTTTTTTTTTTTTTTACTCTATAATATCTATATGGGTGCAACTATAGGATATTAAGTAAAAGTTGTACAGAGTTTAGGGTATGTACAAATTAATGCTAAGGACAACAAGATGATCATATGACTCATTTGTGTCTTTACAATGTTGGACATGATTACAAAAAGGTTCTTGAACAACAATTTATATTGAATCTCAAGGGTTATTCTGTAACAGTCGTACCGGGATAACGCCGGGTCAAGGTCTACCAATTAGGAAGGTTCGTGCCCACTACCTCGCAGATCACCGACAATAGGTGTACGGTAAATCGTGAGGTTCAGGGTCTATCATCAAGTTTTACTTGGGTTGGGGAACCTTTGTCAATGGTCAGTCGTTCACGATGATCCAGTGTAGGACGGTGTGACCCTTTGCGGCAGTCAACCAGACACTTTTGGCCTGTGACAGAGATCAGATCTACATTTTTTAGGGTTAAAGGTACTCTGTTTTTTCGCCGGTAGTGGAGATTGTTGGCCGACTGGCAGGTTTTCTCACTACCTCCCAACATGTCAGCTCTTGACCTCGGGGTCAAGTTACAGGACCTTATCGTCATAGACTTCTCAGTCGTTTCATTACCATCTCTCCTTCGAGCGTAAGGTTAGGGTGGACAATGTCCTTCTGACCTAGTAACCGGGTACTTGTGCAGGTGCAAGAACCAACGAACCTAACAGTCTCTATTTCCAGTGACGCATTACGTTTTTTCTTCTTACGCCCTCTGATGCTCCAGCGCTTGTATGGGCTTAGTGAGTTTTTTTTTTATGGCGTCATGGTCCCAGTGCTCTGTAAGAGATATTCGCCTTCCATTTTATTTGGTGAACTCTTTTCCTTCTAGGAGGGGGTCCCAGCCTACTCAACCGGACGCACTTGAAGTTCGGTAAATTAGGTGTCACGTTACGACTGGGGCGGTCGCCCCTTTACGTGGGAAGGGCGACAACAGGTAACAACCCAGACACGGTGGGGCAGGCACTTGATTTTAGTCACTGTGCACGTGTTTGAGTACTTTAGTGACCTCTAGCTTCCGTTTCTTCCTTCCCCTGTGGATAGGTACGGAACAAGGAAGGTTACATCGATACAGGTTTGGAAAGAATAGCATGGACGAATTTCGGGTTTTCCCGTTTTTTCTATTGTCCACACTCCACGGAGATGGCCCGCCGGGGTTCACTATCTCCAGGCTTTGGCACCAAGTGAGGATGAACGGATCCTCGGCTCATCCTTTTACTGGTTTAGCACGAGATATTTTTCGGACACGGGTATCGACGCATCTCATCTGTAGGCTTTAGCCTGACTTTCCTGAACAAGATGTCTTCCTTTTGCCCTACATACGCCGCTTCGTTGCTGATTAAGCTTCACGACACCAGGTATGATAGGTTGAAGACTTTTAGATTTAAGGCTATTGCTAGGGTGAAAAGAAAAGAGATTCGTACAGGTGCCAGTCAGAACGATTTATGCACTTACTACTTTTCACACTACATTCTTACAGTAGATCCTCTGGAAAAAGGCAAACTAGGCCTGTGTATCCAGCTCAGTACCAGTACTTGCACTGCTGCGGTCGTTCACGGTGTTGGCGGCGGCGGTAGCAGACGCAACATTTTTACTATTCTGTATTTTTGCTTTATAATCAAACTTCAAATCTTGTCTTCCCCATGCTTTATCAAGATTACTCTCAAACTCCCTTATTGATTCGGAATCTACTACATACTGGGGCAGTGCGTTCCACTCATTTACCACTCTATCACAAAATGAGTTCTTTGCCTTCTCAAGCCATTTCTTTCTTTGTAAATTTTCTTTGAGTGTCCTCTCGTTCTTGTTCCCTCCCGCATCAAGAAGATACCTTCACACACATCCTCATCATACTTTCCTGACACTATCTTAAAAGTCTCTATCATATCCCCTCTCTTTCTCCTATATGCCAGTGTCGGAAGCCCCAGTGTCCTCAACCTCTGCTCATAGCCCGCATTCTTCAACGTTGGTACTAGCTTGCTAGCTCTCCTCTGCACTTTCTCCACTGCTTCTATATCCTTTACCATATATGGAGCCCACACCTGGTTCGCATATTCCAGGTGCGGCCTAACCAGCGCTGTATAGAGATTCCTGAAGATTTCTTTGTCAAGTGACACAAATGTCCTCCTTATCAGCCCTACAATTCTATTGGCTTTGTTTATCTTTTCCGCTAAATGTTCTGAGAAATTTAACTTATTGTCTATCACTACTCCTATATCCTTTTCTGAATTCACTTCCTCCATCGCTTCATACATACTGTATCCTACCTTGTCTATTTTGCTTGTCCCAAGCCGCATGTACTTGCATTTTTTTGGATGAAAAGGCATTAACCAATGCTCAGACCATCCTTTCATGCCCTCCACATCTCCTTGAAGCAAACCCACATCTTCCTTACTCCTCACTCTTCTATACAGCTTAGTGTCATCCACATACAGGTATACCTCACTTCCATTAGTTATAACTTCAGGTAAGTCGTTGATAAATATAACGAACAGTAGTGGTCCCAACACAGATCCCTGAGGAACCCCACTTGTAATTTCCCTCCACCCCGAGCCTATTCCATTCACCAGCACCCTCTGTCTCTGATCTTTCAGGAAGGCTTCTATCCATTTCACACATTTCTCCCCTATATTATAGCTTCTAACTTTCTCTATTAACCTTTTATGTGGGACCTTATCGAAGGCCATCATAAAATCACAATATACCACGTCTATTACATCACCATCCTCTAGAATTTGCATCCAATCATCTACCACCTTAATTAGCTGTGGTACCGTCGACCTCCCCAGCAAGAATCCGAACTGTCTCCCACTGAAAAGTTGGTTTGATTTCATATGCTCCATTATTCCTTCTCTAATTACCGTTTCCATTAGTTTACACACAACACTTGTCAAACTGACTGGTCTATAATTTCCTGGGTCATTTCTCTTTCCCTTCTTAAATATAGCTACATAGGGCGCCCTCTCCGGTTACAGGCGGAGAACGGGCCCCAAGTCTTTAATTTTTTCCCGTTCTTACCGGCTATGATTTCATGCTTTCTGGTAGACCAGGTGTAGCCCCATAGATTTTGACACTGACGGCCTTCACGATACAGGAGCAGTCTTACGTCTTTTCTTTTTCCCCGTTCCTTACCATCCAATCTGTTACGTCAGGATTCATGGTAGACTGGGGGTTGTCTCAGAGATTTGAACTTTGACTACCGCCCCGGTACAGGAGAAGTCACATAAATCTCTAAGCCCTACACTATACTTCAAATTTAGTCGTAAGAGTCACCTAAAGGAACTTTAAGTTCCGGTAGCCTAGACTTCCATACCGTGACAGGGTCTTGCTGAACAAACTGAACTGCCAGGTAGGTATTCCGGCATTTTAGTGCTATAGTCAGCCTTAGAGTGTGACCAAAGTCAATTTCACTTTGTGTCAGCCTCCCGAGGACCCCGACCAACTCACAAGTCTAATTCCCACCTTCCAAAACGATCTCTCAATCCCGGTTCCAGTACTGGGAAATGGGATCTGAAGGTCGTTTTGCCGGACACACCCTGTTACAGAAAGGAGCCTTTTCGGACGGGCCACCAATCTTAAGCACAATTAGTGATAAACAATGGCGTCCGTGAAAGACCTCTGACTACCTCGTCTAAAGTTGTCTCGTACCGTCGTGGACAGGACTTCACTTAACCCGGGCGTTGCCCGGCGTCTCCGGTTTCACTCCATTCACAATTCATATGTAAAATGCTACATGGGATTCAGATCAGGTTTACATGTCTTCCGTGTAGTTGAAGACGTTTTTAGTCCTGACAGAAGCTGTTTGGCATGTCCCAATACACGACAGGTTCCAACGTTTTGTTGCTATGAAATTGAAATTGAAATTGAAATAGTTTATTCAGCCCAAGAACATTATAATACAAAATAATATTATCTTAGTACAGTACATAATTGGCTGTGCCTTAGTGAGAGTTGCCTCTCTTATAAAGACACCTGAATTAGTTAAACCCGAATAATAGGATAGTCCCATTATTTGACATTAGACAATTTAAACAGTATTCCTGGCAATTACATAATAGTGATATATTATATATACATTTGTATACTTTGTTTCAACCTTTACATTCATATACATACTCATACTATGTATCATACAGATACATATACATACTCACATACATACAAACATAATTATACCAAATATAATCATACACAATTTACCATCAAGCAGTCAATTCGCTCAATCCGCAGAGTTTCGGTATATTGTTTAGGTTTATTAGAGGCTTAAGAGTTAAATGTATAATTAAATTTGCAATGGGTAAAACAGAAAAGGGATAAATCAAGAAACATATCAATGATAGGATCTAGCCTCAGGCCGAGGGAAATTTCATGGAATCCCTCTTAACCTGAACATGACTCTGTGCATCCTGAACAAACTAGTCTGACAGGGTCGGCTTTTCTTGTTGTTTTAATACAACGGATCACAACAATGGGGTTCCTTGCCGTTTGGCTCATGAGGGTAGCACAACTAAAGATACCATGCCTCAAGTAGGTTTATCTGGATTCACCTTCCTAGTCAGTCGGACAGGTTGAAGGCCCAGAGTTTAAATCTTGGAGGTAAAAGGGCGGTTACCGCTATTATTAGCGGGACAATAATAATAATAATAAGCATGTTACTTATTTCTCATAAGCGCCAATTTTTCCGAAGAATTCACTAGCGCTCGAAAAGAGAAAGAAAAAAGAACAAAAATCAATGCATCAAAAGAAGGCTCATATACAACACACATTTAACAATCACTAGCAGTGGCAAAATAGCCTAAACTCTATAGCCATCTGTCATGACACCTCTCTCAAGATCATAGCTTCTCTCAAAGAGAAAAGTCTTAAGTTGTCTCTTGAAGCATTCAACAGAACTCAGTTGTCTCATGGACAGCGGCAACCTGTTATACAACCTCGGAGCCATGCAGGAGAATGACCTCTCAAAGAAAGAAGACTGCTGGAAAGCCCTTGGTTCATCAAGACGAAAAGGGTCATTGTCATGACGCACAACTACACCATGGTGTGCCGGTGGGCGCCTGAGCAGCTCCGCAAGGTACCCAGGCTCACCAAATTTGAGAACCTTAAAAGTCACCAAACACAACTTAAATTCTATTCTTGCTCTTACTGGCAGCCAGTGCAGTTCTATGTGAAGAGATGTAGTAGGAGTTCTAGGTGGAACACCAAAAATTAGTCTTGCGGCCCTGTTAAGAACAGACTGAACTTTCTTCAAAATATAATTTGGAAGACCCACCAACAGGGCATTGCAATAATCAAACACGAGAGAAGACCAATGAGTGAACCAACGTCAGGAGGCAACGTCTGGTTATAAACGGCTTCACCAAATAGAGATTTCTGATGTGCAAGTAACAACTTTTAACTATCTGGTTTACATGCTCTTTGAAATCTAATCGGGAGTTCACATATACACCCAGATTTCGAACAGAGTTGGCCGGTCGCAGCTGAGATCCACCCACATTGATGGAGAGGGCACCTAGCATATCATCAGCTCTTCTATTTCCTCGGATGATGAGAATATCAGTTTTACCATCATTTAGTTTAAGTTTTCTCGCTCTCATCCACTTCTTGATATCAGACATCAACAATTCCATCTTACTCCGTATATCAACTATATTTGTGATTCTCACATAAATCTGGGTGTCATCTGCATAAAAGTGAAAGGTGACATTATGTGCACGAAGCAGAAGAGACAAACTGCTAATATAAATTATAAATAGGATAGGACCCAAAACTGATCCCTGCGGAACACCATACTGCAGGGGTGTCGAGTCCGAGACCACTTGATTTACCATCACACTCTGGGATCTACCTGACAAGTACGACCCAAGAAGCAAGAGAGCGGAGTCACGCACACCACAATCATAAAGATCACTCAATAACAACTCGTGATCCACTGTGTCAAAAGCCGCAGAGAGATCAAGCAAGACCAATAGTGAGGCCACACCATTGCAAATGTTCTCAACTAGATCATTATGTACTCTAATCAATGCTGTTTCAGTTGAATGATGCTGTCGGTAAGCAGACTGAAAAATTGGGATAGTTTCATTCTGCTGAAGTAGTGGTTGTAATTGGTCAAGTATTGCACGCTCTAATATCTTTGATATGAAGGACAGGTTGGAGACAGGACGATAGTTCAACATGTTCTCAACATCAAGTCCAGGTTTCTTTAGAGTAGGTCGGAGTAGTGCATGCTTTTCAGAATGTGGGAAGCTACCTTCAGAGAAGCACTTATTAATTATTTTGGAAATAAACTCAACTGTGTGATCATAGACTCTTGGTAGCTTGGAAACATTTATGGGATCCAACGGGCAAAATGTTTTATTGAGGTTTCTTATGTAGGGCGAGATCATGTCCACCTCTACTGAGTGAAAGGATGAGAGGACATTATTAGGAATGTGTCGGGGTTGGAGTACAACTGAAAGTTCTTCACCAACAGAAGCATCATCCAATTCCTGTCTTATGCGAGTTATCTTGCCAGCAAAAAATGCCACAAAGTTGGCAGCCAACTCGGCATCAGGTACAGAAGGTCTTAAGCTGACTCTTGTTTTTCCATGTAAACTGTTTACAATTGAAGCCAACCTCCTCTGGTCGTTACCACACGAGTCAACTTTTCCCTGATAATACACTTTCTTTTCATCTTAGCAAATTCTTGATATAACTCGAGGTTTGAACCTACAACACTGCGTTTCTTCAGACGTGGTCTTTCCCTCCGCCTACGGTATGTTGTGATACCAAGGCTTCGGAAACGTATAGTTTGGGGGTTAGGCAAACCTCAGATCAAGGTCTTAGGCCCCACTCCACGGAGGTTCACTTCAATACAATTGAGTCCCCTTTTCCCTGTGATGCTTTCCAGCTCTTGGCTCCACAGTCACGTGGACATAATAGCTTTACGAAGGTCCTCTCTGACTAAAACTTCTTGCTCTTAGACACGAGGGTCAACAAGGTCTCAACTTGCTGTTAGAGTGGTCGGAGAAGTTTTGTTCGCCGATCAGCTAAACCTTTATCTTCAGACGAGCTGAGCTGCTGGGCGTCACCTACATCTGAGCAGTCACAAGGTTTTAGCATGGGGCTCAGGCAATTAGTTGTTTCGATGAAACCGAAGGAATTCGGTGCTCGTCTTAAAACTCCTTACTTGTACAACCCCTCGGAGTTGGCTCTCCTCTTTTAACTACATCGCGGCGTGGACCGGAACATGCTATCTTGTACAAGTCTTCGGTGTTGGCCCGCCAGGTTTCACTATATCCGGCGTTGGCCTGGACTTGGGTAAAGGAACGGAGCTCCGTCTCTTCCCCTCCGACCTTACACTACACCCACGGAGTGTCACTATTTCCTGGTGTTGACCTAGTCATTGATGGGTCCCAGTTTTTGATGTTAGTGGTAACCTGTGTTTGGTTACCAACCAGGCTTGGAATTAGTCAGTCCGGGGTAAGCCCCCCTTTTCGACTAGTTTTCCTCTGTCGTTCAGGCTGGACTTTGGTTGTCACAGGTATAGAGGAAACTGATCAAACTGAAGCTTCAGTAACGTTCAGTTTCGAATCTTTGTATACGATGGCTCATCAACCGATTCAATCATGGCTGTTTAGATTCACAAGACAGCAATCTGGGGGGTTTTCCCGTTTTTTTATCTCCGTTCCGCAAACGAAGATAAAGGGTCTCTTGGGTGCAAGTGCCAAACTTCACCCCCTGCCCCGTCAGCTCATATTTACCAGGTCAATCCCTAGTACCTCAGCAGGCGACAAGGGGCACCGAACCAGGATAATCTCAAATTCGGACGCCGCGAAACAGTTGTTCATATGCGCCATCTCCGATCTTCACGGCCACAAACGAGCAGTGAGTTTGCTTACGGCTTTCAGGTTCCGGCGCTCGTTGGATATAATCACCGTCTTGGATGCCGGGTGCTATATCTCAGGCAGTTTTATGGGAGTGTCCCAGCCTAGCCAGCCGGACACTCTCACGGCTGTCTCTACCCTCTCGCTCTCGATCAACCGGAGAGATCCAGTCACGGAGTGGCAACGGGTCTGTTGATATGGTTCTTTGGTATTAAGGTTACCTTTACGAGTTTTAAGAGAAAGGGGGGGATGGGTAAGGTTTACTGAAAGACCAAGATCCTCAGCCCCGCCGGCCAGGTGGTAAATGCTCGAGCAACGTATGCTAGCAAAATGAAAATTTTATTTTCGGATCATTTTTCAGGGCAGAATGTTCATTCAGTCCAGCGAAATGAAGTTTTGTTTATTGTACTGTATTTTGAAATACAGAGACACATACTTCAGATGATCTGCAAGTATCTTGTGTTCCTTAGCAAAGGGCAAGGAATCAGGAAACTGAATTATTCCTGTCTTTGGATACGTACCGAATATATATGGGATATGAGAGAAATGCTATTAGAGCAGAGGTTGGAAGAGGACTGTTTATTTATGTAAGAAAAGAGCTCAAGGTTAATGAGGTGGATATGAGACAGCAGTATTGTGAGTATTTGTGTATTGAAGTAAAATGTGCAAGAGGATCAATTCTAATTGCCTCTATATATAGAAGCCCAAATAATAGCAGGGGAGAGGATGATAACCTACTGAAAGCAATGGAGGAAATAGATAATAGAGAGAAAAAATATAAAATTTTGATTGGAGATTTCAATTTGCCAAGGATCAACTGGGCAAATTGTACTACTCCAGCGGGACAGGGTAGCCTGGAAAATAAGTTTATAGAGAAAGTGACAGATTGTTTTTTAACGCAACATATTGTAGAGATGACAAGATATAGAGATGGGACGCAGGGGAGTGTACTTGATTTGATTTTTAGCAATGAAGAGGATATAGTGGAACATGTTAATGTGGATAGCCCTATAGGTCGTAGTGACCATGCCTGTATAAGCTTTAGTTGTAACATTAAATCAGAGAGGGATAATAGAAGCAATAGAAAAATATACATGTATGATAGAGCAGATTATGAGCTGCTGAGACGGTGTTTGGACATTGACGGGGGGGAATACTTGAACGGTGAAGACGCTGAAGGAATGTGGAGGAAAATTAGAGTCAAACTGGAGAATGCTGTATCCAAAAGTGTACCAGTAAGGGAATATAAGGATAAAACAAAATTGAGGAAAAGAACTAATCCAGAATTGCCAATGAAAAGAAAGCTTTGGATATTGATTAGAAGAAAGAAACGATTGTGGTAAAGATTAAAATTGTTAAAAAAGATAAAAAAGAACAGGGGGTCTAGTATAGAGGCTAAGGACGTGGCTCTGGAACGCAGACAAATAAACAATAAAATAAGGTGGGAAACAAGGAGGGGGGTGAAGGAGAGGGAGAGAGAGATAGCTAGAAATGTGAAGGATAATCCAAAAATATTCTGGAAGTACATTCAGGAAAAGTTAACAAGAAGAGTAGGGATCCCAGAGCTGGTAGGGGGGTTGAATGATGGGAGTAGAGCGGAGACTGATAAGGAGAAAGCAGAGGTGCTGGGGAAATACTTTGGGGGGGTACTAACAGTGGAGTCGGAGGATGCAGTGCCTACTATTCCCATCAAACAGGCACCGGCACTAGAACTAATAGAGTTTTCCCATGCTAGAATAAGAAGGGCTATAGAAAAAATGAACAGAAGTAAGTCACCGGGACCGGATGGGATACACCCAAGAATCATAAAGGAAGGAGGGGAGATGTTAGTAGAGCCATTGAAAATGTTATTTGAGGTATCGTTTAATACAGGACAAAACCCGATGGACTGGAGAGAGGCGAACAGAACAGCTATATCTAAGAAGGGAAAGAGAAATGACCCAGGGAATTATAGACCAGTCAGTTTGACAAGTGTTGTGTGTAAACTAATGGAAACGGTAATTAGAGAAGGAATAATGGATCATATGAAGTCAAACCAACTTTTCAGTGGGAGACAGTTCGGATTCTTGCCGGGGAAGTCGACGGTACTACAGATAATTAAGGTGGTAGATGATTGGATGCAAATTCTAGAAGATGGTGATGTAATAGACGTGGTATATTGCGATTTTATGAAGGCCTTCGATAAGGTCCCACATAAAAGGTTAATAGAGAAAGTTAGAAGCTATAATATAGGGGAGAAATGTGTGAAATGGATAGAAGCCTTCCTGAAAGATCGGAGACAGAGGGTACTGGTGAATGGAATAGGCTCGGGGTGGAGGGAAATTACAAGTGGGGTACCTCAGGGATCTGTGTTGGGACCACTGCTGTTCGTTATATTTATCAACGACTTGCCTGAAGTTATAACTAATGGAAGTGAGGTATACCTGTATGCGGATGACACTAAGCTGTATAGAAGAGTGAGGAGTAAGGAAGATATGGGTTTGCTTCAAGGAGATGTGGAGGGCATGAAGGGATGGTCTGAGCATTGGTTAATGCCTTTTCATCCAAAAAAATGAAAGTACATGCGGATTGGGACCAGCAAGATAGACAAGGTAGGATACAGTATGTATGAAGCGATGGAGGAAGTGAATGCAGAAAAGGATATAGGAGTAGTGATAGACAATAAGTTAAATTTCTCAGAACATTTAGCGGAAAAGATAAACAAAGCCAATAGAATTGTAGGGCTGATAAGGAGGACATTTGTGTCACTTGACGAAGAAATCTTCAGGAATCTCTATACAGCGCTGGTTAGGCCGCACCTGGAATATGCGAACCAGGTGTGGGCTCCATATATGGTAAAGGATATAGAAGCAGTGGAGAAAGTGCAGAGGAGAGCTAGCAAGCTGGTACCAACGTTGAAGAACGCGGGCTATGAGCAGAGGTTGAGGACACTGGGGCTTCCGACACTGGCATATAGGAGAAAGAGAGGGATATGATAAGAGACTTTTAAGATAGTGTCAGGAAAGTACGATGAGGATGTGTGTGAAGGTATCTTCTTGATGCGGGAGGGAACAAGAACGAGAGGACACTCTAAGAAAATTTACAAAGAAAGAAATAGGCTTGAGAAGGCAAAGAACTCATTTTGTGATAGAGTGGTAAATGAGTGGAACGCACTGCCCCAGTATGTAGTCGATTCCGAATCAATAAGGGAGTTTGAAAGTAATCTTGATAAAGCATGGGGAAGACAAGATTTGAAGTTTGATTATAAAACAAAAATACAGAATAGTAAAAATGTTGCGTCTGCTACCGCCGCCGCCAACACCGTGAACGACCGCAGCAGTGCAAGTACTGGTACTGAGCTGGATACACAGGCCTAGTTTGACTTTTTCCAGAGGATCTACTGTAAGAAACTGTAAGAAATATGCAGGTACAGTACTCCACTCGACTCTAGGACTGTTCCAAAGTCACAAGTTAGTTTTAATTGGTATACAAATGTGTATTCATTTCCAAAGTTTTATTAATGACTACAAAGGTTACATGCAGTCTTTTGATATCTTAGATGGTTATTCATAACCACAACTTTTGTGTTACGCAGGCACAAGCCTTTACTCACGGACTATGAGTCATGAGTTAGGATCACAATTTTGTTTTAAAATTGTTATTCATTAGCTTAAGTTTTGATGTAGAATGTGAATCACATTTCTTATCAATTGTTACATGGACCTGCGAGGTTATGTACAGTACATGCAGGCCTTCTTCGAAGTACGCTACCTGCATTTCCTTTTTCCATTTTTCAATATTTTGTACTGTATACACAAAATGACGATTAGATTGCTATATTGGATGTGGTTTTCAACCTATGTTAGATTTGTTAGTGGTTTTGATATTGTCACGAATGTCCCGCTCCAGTCTTGTGATATCAGGCATATCGCCAATTATGGAGGGGCCACTAATAAATTATAGGTTTGATTCCCGGAGGGAAGAAATGAAAACCTAATATTTAGTAGTGGCCCCGATATCATTGACGATGTAGGGCCCTCCTGTCCATCCCCTTCCCATTCTTTGATCATTGAAGACGGAATGACGCTTCATAAAGCAGCGTCTCACGGAGGATACTCCGCACGGCAAAACATCCACAAGTTCTGGGAAGCTTGGTTTATAGTATTTCTAATACTGTACTTTATTTCATTATATTTTTTACGAAGTTTTTTCGTAGTGAGTACCCAATCATAAGGACAATTCTGTAAGAGAATAAGCGTACCCTTACGATGTGTTCCTCTCTCTCTCCCTGCGGCGGTGGTTTCAAACAGCTAACGCAAGGGCTTGAAAGGGAACTATTATGTAATAGGCATATCGTCAATGATGGAGGGGCCACTACTAAATATTAGGTTTTCATTTCTTCCCTCCGGGAATCAAACCTATAATGTTACATTTTGAAAGTGTACGTCCTCTGTTTTTGGTTGGCGGTGAACTTTTGATTCTGACTGTATCATCATGATCTGAAATAGAAATACTGTCCAAAACAAAGAAGAAGTGATGTCAAACAAAACAAATTTACAGTGGAATTTCTCCAAGTTTCTTACTCAGTAACTAATAATCAGATCATTTTGTCTTGATAGCGTAATGCATAAATATGCGGAATTTCGGTGAGAGTATCCTAGGTTCAGGTCCTTGGAGTGTCACATGTATTTGTTGATTTCATTAATTGAGTTTAGAAGTAAAGTTGGCTGGTGAAAAAATATGAAAAAAATACGAATTCATAAAAGTTGATAAATAAACAACTTCTAGATTAACCCCCTCAATATCATGATAAAATTTATTTTTTTAATCTCGCTACAGTATATTCTCAGTACTGTACAAGGGTTAACGATTAGTTTGCTTGGGAAACAGATTAACTTGCTCATGTAATAATGTACACCCTATGTGGTGGATTTATAATTTATATTAGCAGTTTGTCTCTTCTGCTTCGTGCACATAATGTCACCTTTCACTTTTATGCAGATGACACCCAGATTTATGTGAGAATCACAAATATAGTTGATATACGGAGTAAGATGGAATTGTTGATGTCTGATATCAAGAAGTGGATGAGAGCGAGAAAACTTAAACTAAATGATGGTAACACTGATATTCTCATCATCCGAGGAAATAGAAGAGCTGATGATATAGTAGGTGCCCTCTCCATCAATGTGGGTGGATCTCAGCTGCGACCGGCCAACTCTGTTCGAAATCTGGGTGTATATGTGAACTCCCGATTAGATTTCAAAGAGCATGTAAACCAGATAGTTAAAAGTTGTTACTTGCACATCAGAAATCTCTATTTGGTGAAGCCGTTTATAACCAGACGTTGCCTCCTGACGTTGGTTCACTCATTGGTCTTCTCTCGTGTTGATTATTGCAATGCCCTGTTGGTGGGTCTTCCAAATTATATTTTGAAGAAAGTTCAGTCTGTTCTTAACAGGGCCGCAAGACTAATTTTTGGTGTTCCACCTAGAACTCCTACTACATCTCTTCACATAGAACTGCACTGGCTGCCAGTAAGAGCAAGAATAGAATTTAAGTTGTGTTTGGTGACTTTTAAGGTTCTCAAATTTGGTGAGCCTAGGTACCTTGCGGAGCTGCTCAGGCGCCCACCGGCACACCATGGTGTAGTTGTGCGTCATGACAATGACCCTTTTCGTCTTGATGAACCATGGGCTTTCCAGCAGTCTTCTTTCTTTGAGAGGTCTTTCTCCTACATGGCTCCGAGGTTGTATAACAGGTTGCCGCTGTCCATGAGACAACTGAGTTCTGTTGAATGCTTCAAGAGACAACTTAAGACTTTTCTCTTTGAGAGAAGCTATGATCTTGAGAGAGGTGTCATGACAGATGGCTATAGAGTTTAGGCTATTTTGCCACTGCTAGTGATTGTTAAATGTGTGTTGTATATGAGCCTTCTTTTGATGCATTGATTTTTGTTCTTTTTTCTTTCTCTTTTCGAGCGCTAGTGAATTCTTCGGAAAAATTGGCGCTTATGAGAAATAAGTAACATGCTTATTATTATTATTATTATTATTGTGTTCTTTTATTTCATACATTTTATTTTTAGCAAGTGTTGTTTCCACATGGCGATTTTGATAAGTTAATTTGACTTTATATTATCTATGTCCCAGTTTTGGTTTGTTTAGTTTGCAAGTTTTACATTTTAACCCTTTCTCTGTGGGCTTTTGCGCTATTTAGGGCATATTCAGGCACTTCTGCATGATTAATCAAGCATCTGCAATAAATGAACTGTATTCTGCCGAAAACTAGGCGAAAATAGCTTCAAAATGACACCAGAACGAGCTTCGTAGGTGGCGGGGTTCACCCGCAGCGTTGCCATAGACATTCGGGAAAACTCGCTAATTATTAGCACTCGTTCGCTCGGCAACACTGTCGAGACACCCGCGCGAGACCAAGTCTCCCTCAGTGAGCGGCTGGCTGCTCTGAGGGTCTGACGGAGGTCCCTCACGCTCCCGCCCACTGACACTCGATTTCTACGGCTTTTACAGACTTTTAAAGCCTGGAAATTGCTGTAAATTGCCTATGCGTTCCAGAACGTCACCGGCAGGGAAAGGGTTAATTGACCACTTGCAAGTTTCAGGCTATACGGAAGTTGGAGCTGTAGACATCGATATTGAGCAGATTTACCAGCTAAAAAACGGTAACCCTACACTTATAAATACATAAAACCCAATTCAACATACTGTACTTTTTAGCCATCAGAAACCCACATTATTATTGCATTTCTGTTTACTATTAATGTCTACAGCTCCAACTTCCTTATTGAACGAAACTTGCAAGTGGTCAAGTAATTAATCTTTAACACAGAGGATCATTGAAACCAAACTAAAACTGTATAATAGTAGTTAAAATTAAAACATGGAAAGCCATAGAGATCATTAGGACATGTGACCGGAACTGCACTTTAAATTTATGTACACTCCGTCCAAAAAGTATCTGCACCCCTACCCTGATCATCTAGTGTGTACAGCTCAGTAGTATAGGTCGTAGTAGGTCATAGGTAGTATAGGTAGGTAGTAGTATAGATGGATATAACTACTGTATAGGTAGAGATGCCAACCCTACCAAGCTGTACACACCAGATTATCAGGGTAGGGGTGCAGATACTTTTTGGACCAAGTGTACGTATGTACAGTATGTGTATGCATAATTAATAAGAGTCTATAACTTGGAGAAATCCACTGTATAAAAGTTGTGTGTGCTATGGGCTTAAAACTACAGAACATTTAATAAACCATGGTATAAAGAGTATTGGCGAGGAGATGCGTACAAGTAGACTGGGATGGTATGGACATGTGGAGAGAATGGATGAACAAAATTGGGTGAAAAGATGCAGGTCTGTGATTGTGGAGGGAGTTGCACCAAGGGGTGGACCGAGGAAGACCTGTGATCGGACTATACGTGCCGATCTCAAATCCAAGAACTTGACAAGTGAAGCAGCCCTTAACAGGGTTGCCTGGAACACCGCCATTAGGACAAGAGACTGAAACTGCACGTATGTGTGGAACACTCAGTCTTAAAATGTTATGTTAAGAGTATTAGCTGATGTGTATCAGTATATTACTGATGTGTGGAACACTCGGTCTTAAAATGTTATGTATGTATGTATGTATGTATGTATGTATGTATGTATGTAGGCCCATGTATGTATTTGAAATACATTTGCTGTAAAAAAAGAAAGCAAAATGTCACACTAAAGCCAGTATCACACGAGCGCTTTTTTACTCAACATTTATCCTCAACACTGGTCTGGCAGCTTATGTGGTCAACATTTAAAATATTTGGAATTATTATATTAAATCATGGAATGTTGACTATAAAAGCTCTCATGTGATGCCGGCTTAAGACTACATAAAAGCATCATATGGTTCTGAAACAGCAATTCAATAAAAAAAAAGGAAAACAGATGGCCAAACTAGGACTACATAAAAAGCGTGGATGTGACGGGAAGGGGTACTTGCAGCGAGGGGGAAACTTACGCGCTAACTCTACTTCCAGGTTGACACGGGTGGTGGTGCGACGGAATACGTTCTTGAGGAGTCGGGCAGTCTCAGTCAGCCTGTAAAGCCATAATTCAAAGTTACCATCATACCCTACTGTACACTACTACCACCACCATCACCAAGCGCAGACACTGATAAAACTTTGGGGACCTCATCTTTTTACTTTGTGCATATTTTTTGTTTTTTCCTATGTGGATGAGCGAGACAAAAGGCAAAACTGCCTGTGACGAGTGCCTCCCCCATAAATGAAAGAGTGACAGGGCCAAAATCAAGGGACGCTCAAGCCAAAATGCCTGGATACACTACTATCATTTAGATTAATTTTTGAAAGTACTCTACTGTACTGTACTTTAATTAGCAGTTAACTTTGACATTAAATTCTATATACTGTATAGTTTAATAATTACTAATGCACAGAGAATCTTAATGATAAAACTGTTTATATATGGTAGATTTGATAAAACTGTTTATATATGGTAGATTTGATAAAACTGTTTATATATGGTAGATTTGATAAAACTGTTTATATATGGTAGATTTGATAAACTGTTTATATATGGTAGATTTGATAAAACTGTTTATATATGCTGTTTATATATGGTAGATTTGATAAAACTGTTTATATATGGTAGATTTGATAAAACTGTTTATATATGGTAGATTTGATAAAACTGTTTATATATGGTAGATTTGATAAAACTGTTTATATATGGTAGATTTGATAAAACTGTTTATATATGGTAGATTTGATAAAACTGTTTATATATGGTAGATTTGATAAAACTGTTTATATATGGTAGATTTGATAAAACACTGAAAATCATGAGGAATCCAAAATAATTTACGAGTGATCCAACATTACACGTATAATATACCGGTACAATAGCCTACTTCTAACCTTAAGCATATAAATTATTTACTGTATCATCATACAGTACAGGAGATGCAAGCACACATTAAATAAGCATAAAAGATTCCCGTATAGCTTACCAGCGCCCAGTACCTTGAGGATACGTACGTTCTACATTCACTATAGCAGCAACAAGCATACCGTAGATATCGTTAAAACTAAACCCCATGGCACCCACTATATTGAGGATGTGAAGCTACGGTAAGAGTTGTGTTATCTTACAGTTTCTTACAGTAGATCCTCTGGAAAAAGGCAAACTATGCCTGTGTATCCAGCTCAGTACCAGTACTTGCACTGCTGCGGTCGTTCACGGTGTTGGCGGCGGCGGTAGCAGACGCAACATTTTTACTATTCTGTATTTTTTGTTTTATAATCAAACTTCAAATCTTGTCTTCCCCATAATTTATCAAGATTACTCTCAAACTCCCTTATTGATTCGGAATCGACTACATACTGGGGCAGTGCGTTCCACTCATTTACCACTCTATCACAAAATGAGTTCTTTGCCTTCTCAAGCCTATTTCTTTCTTTGTAAATTTTCTTAGAGTGCCCTCTCGTTCTTGTTCCCTCCCGCATCAAGAAGATACCTTCACACACATCCTCATCGTACTTTCCTGACACTATCTTAAAAGTCTCTTATCATATCCCCTCTCTTTCTCCTATATGCCAGTGTCGGAAGCCCCAGTGTCCTCAACCTCTGCTCATAGCCCGCGTTCTTCAACGTTGGTACCAGCTTGCTAGCTCTCCTCTGCACTTTCTCCACTGCTTCTATATCCTTTACCATATATGGAGCCCACACCTGGTTCGCATATTCCAGGTGCGGCCTAACCAGCGCTGTATAGAGATTCCTGAAGATTTGTTCATCAAGTGACACAAATGTCCTCCTTATCAGCCCTACAATTCTATTGGCTTTGTTTATCTTTTCCGCTAAATGTTCTGAGAAATTTAACTTATTGTCTATCACTACTCCTATATCCTTTTCTGCATTCACTTCCTCCATCGCTTCATACATACTGTATCCTACCTTGTCTATCTTGCTTGTCCCAATCCGCATGTACTTGCATTTTTTTGGATGAAAAGGCATTAACCAATGCTCAGACCATCCCTTCATGCCCTCCACATCTCCTTGAAGCAAACCCACATCTTCCTTACTCCTCACTCTTCTATACAGCTTAGTGTCATCCGCATACAGGTATACCTCACTTCCATTAGTTATAACTTCAGGTAAGTTATAAATGTAACGAACAGCAGTGGTCCCAACACAGATCCCTGAGGTACCCCACTTGTAATTTCCCTCCACCCCGAGCCTATTCCATTCACCAGTACCCTCTGTCTCCGATCTTTCAGGAAGGCTTCTATCCATTTCACACATTTCTCCCCTATATTATAGCTTCTAACTTTCTCTATTAACCTTTAATGTGGGACCTTATCGAAGGCCTTCATAAAATCGCAATATACCACGTCTATTACATCACCATCTTCTAGAATTTGCATCCAATCATCTACCACCTTAATTAGCTGTAGTACCGTCGACCTCCCCGGCAAGAATCCGAACTGTCTCCCACTGAAAAGTTGGTTTGACTTCATATGATCCATTATTCCTTCTCTAATTACTGTTTCCATTAGTTTACACACAACACTTGTCAAACTGACTGGTCTATAATTCCCTGGGTCATTTCTCTTTCCCTTCTTAAATATAGCTGTTATGTTCACCTCTCTCCAGTCCATCGGGATTTATCGGGCGTACCACTACCGACATACAACATAAATCATCTATAAATACTTAACCTAACCTAACCTAGTATTCTCATTACTACATGAATACTAGGTTAGGTTAGGTTAGGTTGTTGGGTAAGAGTTGTGTTATCGGGTGTACCACTACCGACATACAGCATAAATCATCTATAAATACTTTACCTAACTAAAAAAACCTAACCTAACCTAGTATTCTCATTACTACATGAATACTAGGTTAGGTTAGGTTAGGTTGTTTGGTTAGGTTAATGTTTTAGAGAGGAGTTATGTTGTATGTCAGTAGTGGTACGCCCGATAACACAACTCTTACCCAAGTGACTGATACAACCTAAACAATATAATACAGGGATCACCAGCAGCATTAGTTCACAATAATATATCTTTAGGCCTATCTCATTTACTATACACCCTATGTACAGTCGCGCTAATAAGTGATGTCTCGGCACCAATTATGTTTTGATCAATAATTAGTATTAGCAATATCTAAGCTTCAATTCTTCATATAGAGTGAAATATACAAACATGTTCCTACACTTACCCACCCTATTCAACATCTGGCAGACATTAATACAGCAAAGGGCAAGCCAAACGTAATGACAGCTGGGACATGACTTATTAGCGCGACTGTACACCCTATGTGGTGGATTGTGTTCGTTTATTTATAAATTATTATTTTACTTTAAGCGTTGTTTCCACATGGCGATTTTGATAAGTTGCTTTGTCTTTTTACCGTGTTCGTTCAAGTTTTGGTTTGTTTATTTTGCAAGTTTTACATTATAATTACATATGGTACTTTGATCATAGTTCATGTTGTAATTATATATACCAAAGGAGATATTATATATTACTTACCGTGTCTGTACAATTATGGTTTCAGATCATAATCATAAATGCTAATTTCAACAGTAACACATTCAGTACCAGGGATGTCATAGTTATCAGATTCTGGCCACTATTAGACGATTGAATTCAACTTAGGAAGGACCTCTAGCAAAAATATGGCTTCAATATATATCTACTAACTCCTTTAACTACCACAGATCCTTCCTAAGCTGCATAATATCGTCAAAATATAGCTAGAATAAAATTAAGCACACATTGCTGGTACTCATGAGTTAAGAGTGGGACATACAGTTTCTCTCCCTCTCTCTTTGGCTTGTATCCATTCGGCCTCATTCAGCCTACTGTTTTAAAGACGTTTACCCCCATCCAGGTGTCAATATATAAATTTTTGTTTTGGCAGGAAGCTAAATTTGTACATTTTTCGATAGAAAAATTTCTCCGGCGAAGCCGGATTTCTCCATACAATGCTGGCTCGCGATATCGACACCTGGATGGGGATAAACGTCTTAAAACAGTTGGCTGAATGGGGCCGAATGGATACAAGCCAGAGAAAGAGAGAAAAGGAGAGAACACAGAAAATACATATGTACAATTTATAATCACGCAATGTTTGTGCGCGTACCCGTTTTTCACGCAAACATTATCAAGCCAAACCATAGTAAATTAACCCGTACAGTCCCAACGACGTCCTTTTCCTTATATTCTGGCAACTATTAGACAATGTTATTCAGCTTAGGAAGGACCTCTAGTTGTAATAAGGCTGCAAACTATCCCCAGCAACCCTTTTAACTACCACAGATCCTTCCCAAGCTGCATAATATCACGTAAATAGAGCTAGAATACAATATAACACACGTCGCTGGTACTCAAATACTCAAAGGGTTAATGAACAAAGAAAGTTAACCCCTTCTGGACCGGCCACGTCTTTTTCATTCTATTCTGGCAACTAGTAGACGATTTTATTGTTTAAAAAGGGTAACCAGCAATTAAGAAGCTTTGAACTATCTCCCTTAACCCTTTGTACTACTACAGATCCTTCTTAAACTGCACAAAATCATCTAAATATAGCTAGAATAAAACTAAAAAGACGTCTCGGTATAGAAGGGGTTATCTCGGATGGGTTAGTCATGTGCCTAACAAAAGTCATGCTATAATTAAACCAGAGAAACGCACACACATGTAGACAAGATGCAAACCAGAGAAACACACACACACATGTAGACAAGATGCAAACCAGAGAAACACACACACATGTAGTCAATATGCAAACCAGAGAAACGCACACACATGTAGACAATATACAAACCAGAGAAACGCACACACATGTAGACAATATACAAACCAGAGAAACGCACACACATGTAGACAATATACAAACCAGAGAAACGCACACACACGTAGACAAGATGCACACCAGACAAACACAAGGAATATAGGACCACATATTTACAATACAGGACAGTACACTCAACATTAGGTAAAACATGTTACCCTTTGCTAAATGTTTTACCTATATATTATAATTAATTTCTAATGGTTTTGAATCTCTTTAACTTTTAGATCACTGATGATGACATTTAGGATATGTCGAAACATTTGAAAATATGAAAATAAATAAGTTGTTCGCTGCCTCAAGCCACTGTCACACGAGCGCTTTTTCCGTCAATTTTCCATAAGCAAGTTTTTTCTGGTGATATTTAGGGATATTTTTTCATTGGAATCGTAAACTAGATCGACGTTAGATTATGTTAGGTAGTTTAATTCTTATGGAACTTGTATTTTGATGCTGCCAGACAACAATTACCCGTAAAAATTGACGGAAAAATTGCTCGTGTGACACTGCCCTCGCTCATTGTCTTATTCCTGCTGAAAATACTTTACTACTACAGCATTGTGTTATTACTGTTTGACTGATAAATATATAGACTATTATGTGCACTAGTGTACATATTCTTATGCCAGCATTAACCGTAATATTATATTAAAGAGAAACATAGTTAATAATACACTGCTTTAATTTAGAACATTATTCCATGCCAAAACATGCATGAATTTGTACAGGTCTCCCTCGATTTACGATTGGGTTACGTTCCTGAAAACCCGATCTTGAATAGAAAAATCATATAGCGAACCCTAAAATTAATGGGGTAAATGGGGCTGCATTCTGGGACCAGCCAAAACCCAAACCCAAACACCTAAAAACCTATAATAATGACGTAAATTGCGTCATCGGATAGCGAGGGAAACGTGTACTGTATTTCATTTTAGTTAACATGCAACATAACACAATATTATCAAGGAAATATCACATTTAACAACATTGGCTAAGATTTAACTACAAGATAACACTACTGATTGTATTCATGCTTCATCAGGAATCTATAATAACCCCAGAACACCATTATCATCATGTTATAGCAATATTATATAATAAACTGCGTCTTGACCCCTTCACTACCGGGTTGTACTTTTCCTTATATTTTAGCAATTATTAGGGGCTTTTATTCAGCTTAATAAGGACATGCAGTAATCAAAAGGCTTCCAAGTATCTCAATTCATCTTTTAACTCTCACATATCCTTCCTGAACTGTATAAATTTGTATAAATATAGCTGAAATAAAACAAAATTACATCCCCGGTACTGAAGGGGTTAACACAACCTAGTGTACAGTATTCAATTCCTATATTGTATGTCATTTTGGTTAGTGCAGTACCTATATAAAATTCAACACCACTTCACCCCAGTGTCTAAAATTCAGAAGAAGGCAAAAAAAAGGGGTAGAATGTAGCGTTCGGGCATACCGCCTGCTTTGTATACACTATGCGGAGCGGCGGGCGGACGCTTGCCATCATGTTCCCGTCTATTTTGACTGCCGTTGGATACAATAATATGTTGAGGGGGGGCTTTGCCGCCCTTCACCGCCCTCCCCATGACATATTGTCATAATCATATATATTGCCAGCAGGGGGCAAATAACCGAAAAAATTTGCCGTCAAAATAGACGCGAACTTAACCGCGGCGATCGCCTATGTAAACATGATGACCGTACGCCCGGACACTACATTCATCCACAAAAAAGTGCTTGGTTTAGAATATGGTTTAGGACAGTACTCAAAGAACTTAAGATGTGCATCTCCTATGATCATAATATTTTGAAAGTTGATGTGGTAATTCAGGCCCAGCAAGGTCATAACTCGTGACTGCCTAGATTTTCAGTAAAGTAAACCCCTCCTTCTTTATCAGACTAATTGGGAGGAGACTTGTCCTAAAGTGTTCAAATTCTGGAATTGTTATTGTTGTTGTTGTTGTTGTTGTTCCCCAAGCTGTCTGGCCGAGCAACCCCAAGGCGCCGAGCAAGGCCAAGACCATAACCGAGTGCCCCCACAAAACCCTCCCTGCTTACCACTAATAAAGCCCAGGTGACCGAAGCCACTCCAAGACGGGGAGCTGAGGAGGGTGCGGAAACGCCCGGGAAACCAAAGCCCCACCCTAGGCCCTGTGCCCCTCAGCAATTATGAAGGGAAAGTTGAGGGGCAAAGGAAAAATGTGACGCTTTGGCTTCCAATCTGCTAACCTCTTGGTTGGCAGTAGGGAGGTCAATCCACGGAAGAGACGCCGTCACTTGAGATGCGTGTTCTCATTTTAGACATAACGAAACCCACTGGCACGGGAGTTACCTCATCGGCTGTCAAAATACCACGATCATAAGAAGACACATTTCAAATTTTGAGTATCTGCACCCTGGTTTAAAACTCTGGAAACGCACACAACTTTGGAAACGCACACAACGAGGGACTGTGTACAACTTACCTGACTACGAGACACACACAGCTACACACATCACCTAAAATTCACCACTTGCGAGTTTCGTTCTATAAGGAAGTTGGAGCCGTAGACATCGATATTAAACAGAAATACAATAATAATGTAGGTTTCTGATGGATAAAAAGTATGTTGAATTGGGTTTTCTGTATTTATATAAGCACTACAACTGCAATTTAGGTGATAATTCTGTTAATTATCGATTTCTACAGCTCCAACTTCCTTATACAGTAGACCGAAACTCGCAAGTGGTCAATTCATGTCTTGTCATGGGAGAATACATCTCTGATAAATGCTGGCAAGGATAACTATGGGTAGCGCCAACCAACTTGACAATTATCTTGATCACCGACCTCTTCGTAACTTAAAAGGACCTTGAGCAAACTGGCTGTAAATTTCCACACATATTTTCGGGTGGACTCTTCCCAAATGATAGAAAAGTCAGCCCGATTGCTTTCATTCATTTTGAATTATAAGAAGTTAAGGGGTCCAGATTATTGTCAAGTTGGTTGGCGCTACCTATAACAAGCAACATGTACTCATTTAACCCCTTCTATACCGGTGATGCACTTTTCATTATATTCTGACAACTATTAGACGATTTCATTGAGCTTAGGAAGGACGTATACCAATCAAAGGGCTACCAACTATCTTAATGAAACCTTTTACCTACCACATATCCTTCCTAAGCCTCATAAAATTGTCTAAAAGTAGCCGAAATCAAATGAAAAAGACGCCATCGGACACATATCTCTTAACCCCTTCCTTGCCGAGGATGTATTTCGCGTTATTCCAGCTATATTTAGTCCATATCACACGGTATCACACCAGAGCTTTTTTAGTCAACATTCGATAATCAACTTTTTTCTGACAACATTTCTGGAATATTTTGCACTGGTATCGGAAACTAGACTGGTGATAGATGAATTTAAGTGACCGAAATATTATAAATGTTGACCTCATAAGCTGCCAGACTAGTGTTGAGGATAAATGTTGAGGGAAAAAGTGCTCGTGTGATACCGGCTTCAGGAGGAAATGGTGGTACAGTAGTTAAAATGGATAATCGAGATAGTTTGAAGCCTTTTAATTGCTACATGTCCTTCCTACGCTGGATAAATTTGTCCAATACTATCCAGATTATAATGAAAAAGACAACTCGGTACTAAAAGGGTTAATGTATCAATGTCTAAAATATATTTCTAATTACTTGATTACCCTATTCAACCAATCCAAATATGCCTCTATACTCAAACTTAACCCCTTCTGTACCGCGACGTCCTTTTCACTTTATTCTGGCTATTAGACTATTTTATTAACCCGCTGAGGACCAGCTAGTTTATAATAAATATACCACCAGGGACCGGCTGTCTTGAATTTTTTTTTTTCCCAGAAACAATAGCGAATGGGCTAGGAATGAAGGAAAAACCACAAAAAAACGATCAAAAAGCTAAAAAAATGGTCCTCGGAGCCCCCGAAAGTCGATTTTACAAGAGTAAAAAATTGAAGGCAAATACAGTACACCCAAAATACCGTTTTTTGCGTGCTGACGCGCACGCGGTTGGACTTTGAGAGTTTTCAACCATCGTCAAGGTTGCGTGCGATACTTACACAGTTCCCATACAAATCTGAGCCCTCTAGGTGCCATAGGACCGGAGTAATTGGGACCGGACCGGCCAGGACGCATGGTTTGCGTCGCTGGGGTTTACCGTCACATACATTGTGGACGCAAACGCTGCGTCGCTGGGGCTCAGTGGGTTAAGCTAAGGAAGGACGGTTACCAATTAAAAGGCTACAGACTATCTCAATCCATTCCTTTTAGCTACCAAATATCCTTCACCAGCTGCACAAAATTGTCTAAAAGTAGCTAAAATAAAGCAAAAAGACATCGTCGGTACGGAAGGGGTTAAGGACAGTTTCGTGCTGATTAAAGAGTCACAGTTCCTACTAATCTTACTCTTTGTCATTTCCTGTTTAACCCTTTCACGCTTATGACGCAATTTTGAGCCTATTGGGGATACTTTAAAGCCTTTGTTACCATCAGGGGTATTTAGAAACCTTTAGTTTAGTTACTTCAACCTCTGCAGTTGTCTTTGAGTTAGCTGTGGGCAGAAAACTAATTTTGGAGAGGTAATTATAGGAGTGAGATAAGTCTATTTCTTATTGCTAATCTGGCAACCTCTGCGTCATAAAAGCGTGAAAGGGTTAATTTACAGAATGAAGATGACCAAACTGAACAGCTATGAAACTGACTCACACATTAAGTTTTGTAATGGAACAGGGGCTTTTTATTATTATTATTAGTATATTTTGGCTATCCCACCCTACAATCTGAAAAGACTAGCAAACTAAAAGTGAAAAATATGTTTGGCACTGTTTCATACTGATACTGAATTAATAGTGAGCAATATTAAATGTTTCAATGGCAGTCTACTTACTTTGAGTTGACTAAGTTATAGACAACACATCCTGGTCGTATTCAATTGTGGTAGAAATCCTTGGGAAACATGGATCAAATCCTACTATAAATAACCCTTTGCCTAAAGCTGGTATCACACGAGCGCTTTTTCACTCAACATTTATCCTCAACACTGGTCTGGCAGATTATGAGATCAACATTTATAATATTTTTGTCCCTTAAATTCATCAACCATCAGTCTAGTTTCCGATACCAGTGCAAAATATTTCAGAAATGTTGCCAGAAAAATGTTGATTATCGAATGTTGACTATAAAAGCTCTCGTGTGATACCGGCTTAACAAGGGGCCGACCACATCAAACTACATAAAACAGAAAATACTATCATGCTTAAGAGGCTAACAATGACTTTGGGCAGTGTTCTCATAAGTGACATAGTCTATTTGTTATTAATTTCACCACAACACCAAACACCTCCAATGAAATTAATGAAAGCATATATGTGATCCACCAGGATTCGAACCCTAGTTATCACACACAGATTTTTAGACACCTTAACCATTACACCACCAAGATGGCAGTATGTTCCTGTAAAATGTTAACAATTGTATTTCTGTACGGTCGCGCTAATAAGTCATGTCCCAGCTGTCATTACGATTGGCTTGCTCTGTGCTGTATTAATGTCTGTCAGATGTTGACTACGGTGGGTAAGTGTAGGAACATGTTTGTATATTTCACTCGATATGAAGAAATGACGTTTGGCTTACTCTGTGCTGTATTAATGTCTGTCAGATGTTGAATACGGTGGGTAAGTGTAGGAACATGTTTATATATTTCACTCGATATGATGATACCAATTATTGATCAAAACATACTTGATGCCGAGCCATGACTTATTAGCGCCACTGTACACTCTGATACCATAGTCTCTAGCCCACTCAGGATCATTCGTGGATCCCCTATGTTTTTTTCTATGCAATTATATCTATCCGGATATATTTTTGGATAGAACTTGCTTTACAATAAATAGTATATATAGATTTGTGGTTGATTTATAGCTAATTATATTCATCAATTCGTTTCCAGAGATATACTTAATTTTTACTGTGTTCGTCTAATTTTTTTTTTTTTTTTTTTTTTTGGCAAGTTTTAAGTTGTTTTGTCTTTTTACTGTGTTCGTCTAAGTTTTGGTTTGTTTATTTTGCAAGTTTTACATTATAAAGTCACTGATGAGAAGACTGGCCTTAAGTCTAGGTATGGGTAAGGAAACAGGGGGTGAACACAATCTTTATTGCAACATCCTCAAGCAGTCATCATAAAGCCGGTATCACATGAGCGCTTTTTCACTCAACATTTATCCTCAACACTGGCCTGGCAGATTATGAGGTCAACATTTAAAATATTTCAGTCACCTAAATGCATCTAGCAACAGTGTACAGTAGTTTCCAATACCAGTGTAAACTATTCCAGAAATGTTGCCAGAAAAATGTTGATGATCGAATGTTGACCATAAATGCTCTCGTGTGATACCGGCATTTTTAGACCAACACATAAATTACCTACTACACTGGCCGATTCTCAACTATTACTCTAATTTACTAACCAAAAGTAATGCCTCTATCAACTCTATCAAATCATAGGGATGGATGCAGTTTTCGGGCGTACGGTTGTCATCTTTACATAGGCCGATTGCCGCGGTTAACTTCGCGTCTATTTTGACAGCGATATTTTCGGTTATTTGCCCCCTGCCTGACAATACAGTATATATGACGATGACAATATGTCATGGGGGGGTGAGTGGGGGCAAAGCCCCTCTCAACATATTACTGTATCCAATGGCATTAAAAATAGACGGGAACATGATACAAACGTCCGACGTCACCGCCGCCGCCGCCATGTTTACATTTGTCGATCGCCATAGTTAAGTTCGCGTCTATTTGTTCGATTATTTGCTCCCTGCTGGCAATATATATGATGATGACAATATGTGAATGCCCCCTCAACATATTGTATCGAAAGGCAGTCAAAATAGACGGGAACATGATGGCAAGCGTCCACTACCGCTCCGCATAGTGTAAACAAGGGTGGCGGTACACCCACACTTAACATTCTTGCCATAATTTCTTCATCTCTAATGTTTTCATACAAATAACTATAATTCAGCGTATTTACAAACTTGATCCTTTTAGGCTCCTACGAAGCTGCTTAGTATTAATATATATATAATTCTCCTAATCTCATAATTGGCTCTACAAAAAGAAATTGTGTCAATAACCTCGCTCAAAGACAACTGCAGGGGTTGAACAAATTATACTAAAGGTTTCTAAACTCCCATTTAAGTATCCCAGGCACTTAACCCCTCGAGTACCAGTGATGCACGTTATGCGTCGCCTATGTATGTAACGCTAAACCCCAGCGACACAATGGTTGCGTCCGCCTTAACCCCTTCTGTACCGCGACGTCTTTTTAATAATACTCTGGCTACCATTAGATGATTTTATTCAGTTTAAAAAGGGCCTCCAGTAATTAACAGGCTTCAAACTATCTCTATTAACCCTTTTGTCTACCACAGATCCTTCTTAAACTGGACAAAATCGTCTAAATATAGCTAGAATAAAACTAAAAAGACATCTCGGTACAGAAGGGGTTAATTACTCTTGTCCTATGGCACCTAGAGGGTTCAGATTTGTATGGGAACTACTTTACGATCCCACAGACCAATATTACCACAGACCAATATTATGGAGCTCAGTGGTCTGGTTAATCTGCTCTACATAACTAACAGACCAATATCGATGGTTGGCAACCCTCCAAATCCAGCCGTGTGCGTGCGGGCGCGCACGGGAGTGATTTTCCAGTAATTTGCTTACCCATGACCCCATGTTAATTGCGACTTTCCGCCGCCGTCCCCCAGGACCCCTAAATGATGAGCGTTTTTCGTTGTTTTTCCTACAACCCATCCCACGTGTTTTCAGGGAAAAAAAAAAAAAAAATTACAAGTGGCTGGTCCTGGAGTGTACATTTATATTACAAGTGGCTGGTCCTGGAGTGTACATTTATATTAAATCACTTGGGGTCCACCGGGTTAAGTATCCCAGGAAGATGCAGGTGCATTTTTCCCTACACGAAAGAGTTAATTACTGGTATTACTCAACTTTCTTGTCTAAAAAAAATAAAAGTGAGCTTTCATTAACTTATCTAAACTATAGACAGGCAATTTTGTTTGGCAAGAGTTGTGCAATCGGGCGTATCACCTACCTCTGACCAGGTATATCCTAGTGTTTACTATACCCCTTTGAAAGAACATTAGCCTAACCTAACAACCTTACTTAACCTATCCTAGTATTATGGGTGGGGGCTCCCGCCCCCACACCCCCGCTGTTTGACATCAACTTACGTGTTTACATGACGTACGCCCAGTAACACAACTCATTCCTTTTGTTTTCATAGGTGATAACATTACTTTAGCTGATTGACAAACCCTATAATCTAAATGTTTATCTGAAATGGGACTTCAATGCTGGTAAGTTTGAGTGACTTGATAAAGCTAATGGGAATGGCTTAATAGAGTTGATAGCATGTCTTTGGTTAAAACAAAAGAACAAACAAACAGAATACTCATACATACACAAGGCAAACACAAAACATTAAACAGCTCAAAAATATATAAGAAATTAAGGTAAGAGTTGTGTTATCGGGCGTACCACTACCGACATACAACACAAATCATCTATAAATACTTAACCTAACTAAAAAACCTAACCTAACCTAGTATTCTCATTACTACATGAATACTAGGTTAGGTTGGGTTAGGCTTTTTAGTTAGGTTAAGTATTTATAGATGATTTATGTTGTATGTCGGTAGTGGTACGCCCGATAACTCAACTCTTACATATCAGCGTGTGGAACAAAAGGATAAAACAAACACAGATAAATAAATACAGTATATAACATTGACACCTGTAGTATAAACATTGTATAAACATTGACACCTGTAGTATAAACATTGTATAAACATTGACAAAAACAAAAACTAACATTCACATTTGCATAGCCTCCGATAGTGCAGTTGGGATATTGTACATGCTAAGATTGGTATGCAGGATTCGAAACTGCATAATAAATCGTAGGCTTGTGCAGCATTCTTTAACTGTCTTCGTGGTGCAATGCATAAGTGTGTTGATTTTCGGTGTGAGCGTCCTGGGTTGGAATCCCCGGACTGCCACATGTGTTTGTTAGTTTCATTAATTGAGTTTAGGAGTAAAGTTGGTTAGTGGAGAGAACATAATAAATAACATATAAAACATAATATACTTGTGAGCCCCGCTAGCATGCAAAAGAAAGCAAGCAACAACAGAACAGCACATTCCCTGAGAAAAAAGTTAAATTTGGTTATGTGGATCAACTACAGATCCTCTCACTAGTACTACTTTAACTCTTAACCGACGGGGATGTTTGTAACACTACTACCTGCCAGGCGGGCATATTTACCCTAAACGAGCTTCATTCCATGCTCTTTTTCATGCATAAACAAGAGCCAGAGCGTAATACAATTATGTATCCGTAAAAGGGCGATAATAGAGCTTTCCAATGACACCTGAATCATCCTTGTACGACCACGGGTTCTCTTGCAACAATCGTGCAACATGAGGGCAAAAACCCTAAAATACGGTAAATTCACAAGTTTTTTCTTGGTCTCGCGAGGCCGGGAGTGTGGAATGGTGCAGAGATTACGTCAGTCGCGGAACTCGGTCCGTGCCGAGCGGTCAGAGTCCGCCTATCATCCTCCCAACGCGTGGACTCTCTCTCAGAGCCAATAATGTGCTCAAAATCCCGCCCGAATATTGTCGGGCCCCGCAGGGGTTGCCATGGTTCTTTCGCCCGACATATTTTATATATTTCATCAATTTCACTACAACACCAAACACCCCCAATGAAATAAAATAAAGTATATATGATCCACCGGGACTCGAACCCGGGCCATCACACACAGATTTCTGACACCTTAACCATTACACCACCAGAACGGTTAAAGGTTTATGCACACGCCTACGACTTATTAGCCATTCTCGAATACTGGATATTAATCTAATCATGTTCATACTCCCAACCGCGCTATGGTAGGCCTAATATCTAAGTGAGAGGAAGGAATATTCATGGGGCCCCGTGGCTTGAGTGTTAAAGATACTTTTTACTCAGTTTAGTAGAGAATTCTAGTTAAATACTCTATATAACTGTACTGTACTGCCTATTAAAGGGCATACCTCACCCAAAATAACTTCCTGTTTTTGTTACTCTTCATTATACAGTATGTACCTGTATGTGCAATGGCCATAATATTATAGCATAGTGCGTGGAATTTCGATGTGAGTATCCTGGGTTCGAGTCCTTGAAGTGCCACATGTATTTGTTGATTTCATTAATTGAGTTTAGATGTGAAGTGGGTTAGTGTAAAAAAACATAATAATATGAAAAACAATTTTTGGTCTTGACACTTGAATATCCTGTAGGCTACTGTACTTAAATGGGTTTTATTAAAAACTTTGGAAAGGAGATTATGATTTATAAAAAAAATCATGATTGTGTTTTGAAGCATTGGAGCTTCGTTTGGGATGCTTCAGGTATATAATTTTTATTTATGAAGTGTCATGTTTTGTGAAGCTTCAGATAGTTTTTCATATCATGTATTTTGAGGCATTTGAAGCATGTCTGTAAAGCTTAAAATAATGAGATTCTGATGTAAAAGTTTATTATTTTTTTTTTATTTTATATACAATTAGTTTAACCAGACCACCGAGCTCTCGGATAGAACTCCCATAGGGCTGGCCCGAAGGATTAGATCATGATGTGCGAGCAATCAAAGCAGATATAGAAAAATCAGGAAGGTATTAAATGAAGCTAAGGAGAGAGGAGTCTTTTAGGAAACGGAAAATTCGGTAGGGGAAGAAGGACGGAGATTCTGCTAGTATGGCACAAAGGTCGTTATTGCCAAAATAAAGAAAGCGTGTAGGCGGGAATACTTTTGACAGTCTGTAAAAGTAAAGTTTACATCAGTTAAGACTGGATAGTGGTTACACGAGCCCTAAGGTGGGTCTGGGGTACTATTTAGGGTAAGAGTTGTGTTATCGGGCGTACCACTACCGACATCCAACATAAATCATCTATAAATACTTAACCTAACTAAAAAGCCTAACCTAACCTAGTATTCTCATTACTACATGAATACTAGGTTAGGTTAGGTTAGATTGTTTGGTTAGGTTAATGTTTTAGAGAGGAGTTATACTGTATGTCGGTAGTGGTACGCCCGATAACACAACTCTTACCCACTTTGTGCATCATCCGATGGTAGATAAGGACTATAGCCTTTGAATTTTGGGAAGCCAAGTAGCAAATACCTTTTCATCCGACCATTTCCATCAACGTTACTTCATCTGTTGCATGGTAACAAACCGATCATCTTCAATTACATACTCAATAGCATCCTTCCTAAATATGGTCCCCTCTTGTGCCGATCGGATTGCAAAGGAGTCCGTAGACTTACCGGTCACCCATGATGCTTTACCTGTCAACGACTGGATTGCGGCATTGCGACAAGTTATTACTCAGCGATGGCAAATATTTTGGTCCTCTCAATCCCCTGCCACAAACCTCCTTCGCCTTGTGAAACCTACAGTTGGCAATCGTCGTTTCATTCCACCCGACATTGCGAAGTTCTTCTGACCCGTCTCCGGATTGGTCACACGCGTTTAACCCATGGCTACTTGATGTCGTCCCCGCACGGTCTTCAACCTCAGTGTTCCACATGCGGCACCTCTCTGACGATTCGCCACATTTTTACAGACTGTCGAAAGTACTGTATTCCCGCCTACGCTTTTTTTATTTTGGCAATAACGACCTTTGTGCCATACTAGCAGAATCTCCGTCCTTCTTCCCCTACCGAATTTTCCGCTTCCTAAAAGACTCCTCTCTCCTTGGCTTCATTTAATCCCTTCATAATCTTTCCATTTCTGCTTTGATTGATCGCACATCATGATCTAATCCTTCGGGCCAGCCCTATGGGAGTTCTATCTAGGAACTCGGTGTTCTGGTTAAACTAATTGTATAAACAAAAAATGGTCCCCTCTTGTAAGAACTTAGTAACACGTGAGGCAGCTCTTAACAGGGCTGCCTGGAACGCCGCCATTAGGATGTGAGACTGGAACCGCGCTTTGTGTGGAGCACTTTGTGTATGTATGTATGTTCCGGGTGGATGGGACTCGTTAGCCTTGGTCGGCAACCCATCTAGGGGAAATAACCTTATAAAAATCTGAGTGGATGGGACTCGTCAGCCTTGGTCGGCAACCTGTCTAGGGGAGTAAACCAGATACAAATCCGTACTGCTTATCTAAGGGTGAAGCAGGATAGTGGATGGACTAGCCCTACACTACTGTAGAAAAATAGTGCTAAAAAGATTCATAGAAGGCCTCGGAGTCGGACGGACCCAAATTGAGTGGTCAATCCTGTAAGTCCTTCAGTAAACTGGCTCGGGTTGTCCCTCTTGGGGGCATTTTTAGTATTGCCACCCTCAATAAGGGGAGTAAGGCGTCCAGAAATAGATAGATGTATGTATGCTGCAAGTTAGCTCTCATTCAACCTGTCCCAAAGAAGGGTGACCGCTCTCAACCCTCCAACTATCGTCCAATTGCTCTCATCTCTCGTAAGTTTTTTAAACTATTCTTGCTTCCAAATTTCTTAAGCATTTCTCTTCTCATAGTCTACTCTCAGATCGCCAGTATGGCTTCCTTAAGGGTCGCTCTACTGGTGATCTTCTTTCATATCTTACTAACTCTTGGTCATCCTCCTTTCGGGACTTCGGTGAGACTTTTTCTATTGCACTAGACATATCAAAGGCCTTCGATAGAGTCTGGCACAAATCTCTTATTTCTAAACTACCCTCCTTCGGTTTCTATCCCTCCATCTGTGCCTTTGTCTCTAGTTTCCTTTCCGGCCGTTCCATAGTTGCGGTTGTGGACGGCCATCGCTCACTTCCTCATCCTATCAACTCCGGTGTTCCTCAGGGTTCTGTCCCATCTCCAATTCTCCTTCTAATATCCATAAATAATCTTCTCAACTGTACCTCCAGTCCCGTCCATTCATACGCAGACGACTCTACCTTACACCACTCAATTAGTTTTCCTGAACGCCCCAGCCAGCAATCCCTCAAAGACAATGTAATGAAGCCATACAACACTTATCTTCTGATCTAACTACTATTTCCAATTGGGGCAGAGAAAACCTTGTTAACTTTAATGCTTCCAAAATCTAATTTCTCCATCTATCTACCTGCCGTGAACTCCCAGCGGACAATCCCTTATACTTCAACAATACAAAAATCAACCCTTCATCTTCTCTCAATATTCTCGGTGTCTCTTTAATTTCTGCTCTCACTTGGAAGGACCATATTACCAGTCTTGCTAAGGCAGCCTCCCAGAAGCTGGGTGTGCTCAACCGCCTTGAGGGGTTCTTTACCCCTGCACAGCTTCTTGCTCTGTACAGGGGCACAGTGTGTCCTTGTACAGTATTGAGTATTGTTCACATGTGTGGGGAGGATCCTCTCACACAGCACTTCTAGACAAAGTGGAAAGGAAAGCCTTTTGTATCATTAACTCCCGTCCACTCACCAACTCTCTGCAATCTCTCTCTCTTCACCGCAATGTTGCATCTCTTTCGCTATTCTATCACTACTACAATAATCAGTGTTCCTCAGAGCTCTCTCAGTGTATACCACCCCCTCTACGTAGGGTACATAGTACTCGTCTTGCAACACAATCCCACCCCTACTCTGTGAAACGATACTCCCAATCTTTCTTCTATTCAACAGCTGAGCTCTGGAACTCTCTCCCTGAATCCATCTTTCCCTCATCGTATGACTTAAATTGCTTCAAACTCTGTGTCCAGGCATTTTGACTTGACTGTTCCTTGATTTTGGCCACATCACTCTTTCAACTCTGGGGGAGGTACTCGTCACAGGCAGTTTTGCCTGTAAATAAACCAAACCAATACCAAAACCTCTTATAAATGGCATCCTTGTCGTCACTTCACACTCTTGTTTGGATGTTTGTTATCCTTTGTTTCTCTGTTATCTCCCTAAATAACCCAATCAGTGTGGGCATTTTCCCGCTATAATAGGGCTCGTTCAGGCACTCCTGATTGCTTAAGGGGAGATTTCCACTTGAAGGATTTTTTTTCTGACCCCTTTCTCCCTCATGTTTAGTCCCATTGCTTTTGAGATTTTAAGACGTTCGCCCCATTAGTTTGTCGATTTTAAGAACTTTTGCCCCATTTCTGTAAGTTTTAAGATCTGCAGCGTTATTACAGACATCGGCAATATTCACTAATAATAAATAATAAAACTGTAGACAAATAGTGCTAACAAGATACACAGAGGGCCTCGGAGTCGGACAGATCCTAAATTGAGTGGTCAATCCTGTAAGTCCTTCTCTAAACTGGCTCGGGTTGTCCCTCTCACAGGGAATAGGTCCGCTTGGGGGCATTCTGTGTATGGCCACCCTCGTAAGGGGAGTAAGGCGTCCGGCAATAGATAGATAGATAGAATATATTGTAGGCTTCTGCAGCATTCTTTAACTGTCTTGGGCGGGTGCCCAACCCCGAAAAGGGTTGAAATAGGGGAGCTATTCCCCCGCCAAAGGCGGCTTTCTAGGGCCTTTCCTAGCTGTTGCTGAGAGGATTGGGTTCTAGTCATGTGGTGATGGGCTGGTCTATCAGAGTGAGAACTGAGCGATCTCTGCCATACCCATAGCTTAATCTGACTGTTCCTTTTACTTATATATTTTCTAGATATCAAGTGACGGCGTCTCTTCCGTGGATTGACCTCCCAATCTACCAAGATTGGAAGCCAAAGCATCACATTTTTCCTTTGCCCCTCAACTTTCTCTTCATAATTGCTGAGGGCCACAGGGCCCTGGGTGGAGCTTTGGTTTCCCGGGCGTTTCCTCACCCTCCTCAGCTCCCCGCCATGGAGTGGCTTCGGTCACCCAGGCTTTATTGTGGTCGGCAGGGGGGGTTCTGTGGGGGCGCTCGGTTGTGGCCTTGGCCTTGCTCGGGGCCTTGGGGCTGTTCGGCCAGGCAGCTTGGGGAACAGCAACAACAACAACTGTCTTCGTGGTGCAATGAATAAGTGTGTTGATTTTCGGTGTGAGCGTCCTGGGTTCAAATTCCCGGACTGCCACATGTGTTTGTTAATTTCATTAATCGAGTTTAGGAGTAAAGTTGGTTGGTGGAGAGAACATAATAATTAAATCAAAATGGTTTATAGAAAAGTGTAATAGGAGGCATTTAACCTTACTGCGAACACAACGTATCTCATGGAAGGGAGGGGAAATGAACAAGCCAAACAACCCGATGTGTGGTTCAGCCAAGATAGTACGGTACAGATATCAATAACTACAGTAAACGCCCTTTTATCCAAAATTCAAATACAGGTCTCCTCAATTTACGATTGGGTTACCTTCCTTTATTTAGAAATTATTATTTTACTTAAGTGTTGTTTCCACACAGCGATTTTGATAAGTTGTTTTGTCGTTTTACTGTGTTCGTATAAGTTTTGGTTTGTGTATTTTGCAAGTTTTACATTAAAATTTGGATAACAGTGACTTTACACAAATACTACCATTCAAAACAAATGCCCAAACTACAGACAAAACTTTACTTACAAACTTTACTTACAGTTAGTTAGTTAAGTAGAGCAGATTAACCAGACCACTGAGCTCCATACGGAACTCTCATAGGTCTGGCAACTTTACTTACAATCACTACAGCATTGGGTAAGTACTTACATTACAGCTATTACATTAACCCTTTCACGCTTTTATGACGCAGAGGTTGCCAGATTAGCAATAAGAAATAGAGTTCTCTCACTCTTATAATTACACCTCTCCAAAATTAGTTTTCTGCCCACAGCTAACTCAAAGACAACTGCAGAGGTTGAAGTAACTAAACTAAAGGTTTATAAATACCCCTGATGGTAACAAAGGCTTTAAAGTATCCCCAATAGGCTCAACACAGCTAACTCAAAGACAACTGCAGAGGTTGAAGTAACTAAACTAAAGGTTTCTAAATACCCCTGATGGTAACAAAGGCTTTAAAGTATCCCCAATAGGCTCAAAATCGTGTCATAAGGCTTCTAAATACCCCTGATGGTAACAAAGGCTTTAAAGTATCCCTAATAGGCTCAAAATCGCGTCATATGCGTGAAAGGGTTAAGTAGTAACTTACATTTCTTTGTTAAAAACTGTGAATAAATACTTTTCTAATAATGTACAGTACTTAGAAAATGTACAAAATATACTACTAAATGCCTTCACAATAAATATACATCTCTCACTAAGCTCACACGAGGGTTCAACTAAACACTATGTTATATATACATTACCAACTAAATACCTCAATGATTAACCCGTTGAGTACTGTAGGATACAGTAATACAAGTCCCCAGCAAAATGGCAGGAGAGAACACCTTTTCACCTCAAGAGATGGAGCAAGATTGGATCTCTCACCGTTTTTTTTTTTTTTTTTACAAGGCTTAAAAAAACAAAAAACACAATAACTAAGCCTCGTCCAGGCAGTTACAAGACAAATATACTCGGGCCTGGGACTGGGCAGTTACTTATCTACTGACCAATATACTGGTGCCTGGGACTGTAAGGGTTAATATACAACAACATAGGAACATCAGATAACGGGAGTCAAACGACAACCATGACACGGAAATAATTAATAAATATTGTAATTGGACTGTAAGGCTAATTTGTCACTAATTACACTAATTACACTAACTACAATACATTACAATTCAAACAACCAAAGCTAATATAATACAGTTATAACACTATATAATACACTACAGTACAGTACAGTACGTGTATATACAAGGAACTAGGCACAACATCATCTTAAGGGAGGTGACCTGTTTTGGTTCTGTCCTTTTCTATCTTTCTCTGGCTTGTATCAATTTGGCCCCATTCAGCCTACTGTTTTAAGACGTTCATCCCCATCCAGGTGTCAATTTCTTACTGGTGAGCGATAGCGAGCCAGCATATTTTTAATTTTTGTTTGACAGCAGGCTAAATTTGTACATTTTTCGATAGAAAAATGTCTCCGGCGAAGCCGGATTTCTTCATATAATGCTGGCTCGCTATCGCTCGCCAGGAAGAAATCGACACCTAGATGGGGAAAAACGTCTTAAAATAGTTGGCCGAATGGGGCCGAATGGATACAAGCCAGAGAAAGAGAGAAAAGGACAGAAATAACAGCCAGCCGGTCACCCCCCTTAACTAGACTATATACAAGGAAATAGGCACAACATCTTAAGCCGGTATCACACCAGCGCTTTTCCCCTCAACACTGGTCTGGCAGCTTAGGAGGTCAACATAACATTTTGATTAGTTCTTTTGCATATTTTATCTTGTGTCGTCCCAGTTTTAGTTTCTTTATTTTGCAAGTTTTACATTATAATTAATAATATTTCGGTCACCTAAATTCATCTACCATCAGTCTAGTTTCCGATACCAGTGCAAAATAGTCCAGAAAATTTGCCGCCAGAAATATGTTGATCGTCGAATGTGGACTATAAAAGCTCTCGTGTGATACCGGCTTTTTTTTTAGGCACTCAAATATTAATATAAATTTGTCAGTTTTTCAACCAGTAAGATACTATTAAGAAGTGCAAGAGTTAAGGGGGTGACCTGCTTAAGGGGGGTGACCTGCTTAAGGGGGGTGACCTGCTTAAGGGGGGTGACCTGCTTAAGGGGGGTGACCTGCTTTTTGTTATTTCTGTCCTTTTCTCTGGCTTGTATCCATTCGGCCCCATTCAGCCAACTATTTTAAGACTTTTATCCCCATCTAGGTGTCGATTTCGCTAGCATTATATGAAGAAATCCGGCTTCGCCGGACACATTTTTCTATCGAAAAATGTACAAATTTAGCCTGCTGTCAAACAAAAATAAAAAATATGCTGGCTCGCTACCGCTCACCAGTAAAAAATTGACACCTGGATGGGGATATACATCTTAAAAAAACAGTAGGCTGAATGGGGCCAAATGGATACAAGCCAGAGAAAGATAGTTAATCACTGATATGACTAACCCAAATGAAAAATCTGCCAATTGAACACTTGCGAGTTTCAGGCTATAAGGAAGTTGGAGCCGTAAACATCGATATTAAACAGAAATACAATAATAATGTAGGTTTCTGATGGATAAATGGTATGTTGAATTGGGTTGCATGTATTTATAAATGTACTACCACCGTATTTTAGCTGGTAATTCGGCTAAATATCGATGGTTACGGCTCCAACTTCCTTATAGAACGAAACTCGCAAGTGGTCAATTGCCGATTTGCCAGTTTCGTTCTATAAGGAAGTTGGAGTTGTAGACATGGATATTTAACAGGATTACCAGCTATAATACGGTCGTAGTACATTTATAAATACATAAAACCCAATTCAACATACCATTTATCCATCAGAAACCCACATTATTATTGTATTTCTGTTTAATATCGATGTCTACAGCTCCAACTTCCTTATAGCCTGAAACTCGCAAGTGGTCAACTGGCTGGAGTCGAGTTCTGATTGAAAAACTGCCTACGTACTGATAAACCATCGATCATAGCATAACACAGGCAGTAACTACAACTTTACTACAGTATCCCCTCCGGTACCAGGGACGGCCTTTTCGTCACATTCGGGCAACTATTAGGCAATTTTACTCAGCTTAGGAAGGACCTCTAGCAATAATTACGCTTCAAACTACCCCAATCAACCCTTTTAACCCTTGGAATCCGGGAGGCTTCATATGAGGTAAAATGCGCGGCTAAAAAGTCGCCGATATAATCATCAGAACTCGGCAACCATGCAACGTAGCGATGTCATCTCAACGGCAGTCTACAGACAAGAAAACGTTCTACAATTTGCAAAAAAAAATGACTGCTCTAGGTGGTCTCAATCAGTAGCTACTGAATTATGAAGTTTGAAAATACCAAACTTCATATGAGGCCCCCCGGATCCCAAGGGTTAACTACCACAGATCCTTTCTAAACTGCATAATATCGCCTAAATATAGCTATTAGGCAATTTTATTCAGCTTATGAAGGACCTCTAGCAATAATTACGCTTCAATCTTTTAACTTTAACTTTTAACTTTTTACTGTGTTGGTATAAGTTTTGGTTTGTTTATTTTGCAAGTTTTACATTATAACCACCACAGATCCTTTCTAAACTGCATAATATCGTCTAAATATAGCTAAAGCAAAGATTTATCGCACGTCACTGGTACTCAAAGGGATATTCATGCTAAAGTACGGTCGAGCTAATAAGTCATGTCCCAGCTGTCATTGCGTTTGGCTTGCTCTGTGCTGTATTAATGTCTGTCGGATGTTGAATAAGGTGGGTAAGTGTAGGAACATAGTTTGTATATTTCACTCGATATGAAGAAATGAAGCGTAGATATTGCGGATGCCAATTGTTGATCGAAACATACTTGGTGCCGAGACTTGACTTATTAGCGCCACTGTACACTACAAGTATTGAGTTTACTAGGTAGCGCTGGATCGTTTACCGGCTCAATGTAATCAACTTTAAGTCAATCTAATTAGGCTGTAGCTAAAATGATCATCTTATATATTTACACTAATATTAAAAGAATAGATTTTAAGATGAGCTAAAGTATAATTAAGTAACACTGCGTTCTTAACATTAATCATCAATTACAAACCCCAATGCACTTGAATAAACTAATTAAAGCATATGGTCCTCTCGGGATTCAAACTCGGGACACCACACCCATAACATAAGCATCAACTAATGAAAGCATGGTCCTCCCGGGATTCAAACTCGGGACACCACACCCATAACATAAGCATCTACTAATGAAAGCATATGGTCCTCCCGGGATTCTAACTCGGGACACCACACCCAGAACATAAGCATCTAAACCATACGTAATACTGAGATCCTTGTATCACTGAGAATATTGAGGCACACGCTGATCAAGAGACAGCTCTGTGGGAAAGCCCGACTGTGGCCATGGCCTTCCTTAGGGACTCGGGGCTGTTCGGCCAGGAAGCTTAGGGAACAACAACAACAACAACAACAGAGATAAACAAACTGGACCCCCCGAGTGTGACGTCACCGGGCCCAGTCCATTCCACGGTAGATTAAAATTATCTTTATAGCGTAATGCATAAGTGTGCGGAATTTTGGTGTGAGTATCCTAGGTTCGTGTCCTTGGAGTGCCACATGTATTTGTTGATGTCATTAATTGAGTTTAGAAGTGAAGTTGGTTGGTGAAAAAATCTGAATTAATTAGAGCTTTGGCATTTAGTGTGTCCATGTGAGAACCAAAATGCGTTACTCAACAGCGCGTTACTGAGATCATGACTCCAATTTCCTTTTAAGGCAAAATAATTATGTTGAAAATATAATTAAGATGAGGGTATTACCGTATTTGGAGCTATCATGAATATTACATAATAGCTTTGTCTGTATATTGTGGAGCAGTGGACCACTGGTTCCTATCTTCATAACATTGCTGTGTTTGGTATGCTTCCAGCCAGGGCCCCACTCGGGTAAATAAAATAGCAAAACAGTGGTGGAACTGCCATCCAGGTGAGGGACTGCTCTGGGTCTGATCCTTCAGTGCTAAGGGTCATACTCCACTTAGTGGAAATGGCACTGTGGAGTGAGTCAGTGGAGGCATGTCCGGGAGCCTGGAGGCAGTTCCTGCCATGGCCATCCCTTTTGGGGCGCTTCCTCTGGAAGCGGGGCGTCAGATTTGATGATGATGATTTGTTGTGAAGGTAAGAGTGGATTGACTTGATTGAGCCCATTCCATTGGTTGGCAAACAATACAGCACATATCTCAATATTACTACAACAAGTCTTGAGTTTACTAAACAGTCTCAAGCTTCCTACACACATTTCTTGGATGCTACACAAACACACTGGCAGCAAAACTTTCATATCACTTTCATTTAATGTAATAAATGTTTTGTGGGATGTATTTACAGATATGGCGTTATTTCCACATAGCGATTTTGATTAGTTCTTTTGCGTTTATCTTGTGTCGTCCCAGTTTTGGTTTGTTTACTTTGCAAGTTTTACATTATAATTATGTGACCATTCTAGAAATCATAAGATAATGGAAAAGTACAGAGTAAGAGTTTTGTCCTGTCCTGTAGCCTTCTTAAAACTCTGAAGCAGAAATGAAATGTGCTTGAAAAAATGAGCCAAGCTTTAATAGATTCCTTAACGATGCAGGGGTACAGTGTTTCTCCCTAAACAACTAGAGTATCTGGTAAGTGATATGCAATGTGATATCTCTTGAGTCAATAGTGATATATCTTGAGTCAATCTCTATATCAAGTGTTCAGTGGAATAATGCCAAACTTATCGGCTTAACATTCAGCGGAAAGCAGTCTCTCGCTACTATGTTCCACTGAACGTGTCGTACACAAAAAGAGAATAATTGTAGGCACAAGTCGTGATCCCCCGCCCACAACATGAAAGGCTGATGGTAAATTGAATCCTATAGCAACTGATTTCTCAATAGTTAATGGAGAAATATAAATCTACTATGTCTCTGTGTCGTATTAAATATAAATCTACTATGTCTCTGTGTCGTATTAAATATAAATCTACTATGTCTCTGTGTCGTATTAAATATAAATCTACTATGTCTCTGCGTCATAATATGAATCTACTATGTCTCTGCGTCATAATATGAATCTACTATGTCTCTGCGTCGTATTAATCTACTATGTCTCTGCGTCGTATTAATCTACTATGTCTCTGCGTCGTATTAATGCCAAGTTTTCACAATTTACAACACATTTCGCTACAAAACTAACATATCAGCTGAGTAACCACGATAGTAACATGACAATTTACCCTCAGCTGGAAAAAAATAGACTATAGGCGTCATAAAGACCCACAACACGAAAGGTTTGTCTAGGAGTCATAAAGACGGGAGGTACGGTGGCGCTAATAAGTCATGTCCCAGCTGTCATTACGTTTGGCTTGTTCTGTGCTGTATTAATGTCTGTCAGATGTTGAATAGGGGGGGGGTAAGTGTAGGAACAGGTTTGTATATTTCACTCGATATGAAGAAATGAAGCTTAGATATTGCCGATACCAATTATTGATCAAAACATAATTGGTGCCGAGACATCACTTATTAGGCCGATTGTACAGTAGGGTCCCGCATAGAACGAAAAATTGGTCGATAAACGAGGTCGTTCTATGTGACATCGCTCTATGTGAAACAGACGACAGTCACGTCACAATGCGCATCTACGTCACGTCACGAGACGCTCTGTACGATATTTTGGCGTTCTATATGAGAACTCCTTGGATTTGCCCTACTTTGATGGTGGAATCGCTCTATATGATCACATTAGTTCTTAACAAAAAATTTGGATTAATATTTTCGGTCGTTCGCTCAATAGGGGAAACGATCTATGTGAACACATTCGGGACCCTACTGTACTGTACGTCCCGTCTCTGCCGTCATAATTCCACTTCAGCTCATATTAAAAAAGTTTCCAAGGATGCAAAATATTGGTTCTATCTTTTTGGCACAATTGGTCTCCCTGCTGATCCGACGTCAGGCACTTTGGCTTGAACGTCCCTTGATTTTGGCCCTGTCACTCTTTCAACTCTGGGGGAGGCACTCGATAGGTAGTTCTGCCTTTTGTCTCCCTCACTCACATAAAAAAAAAAAAAATCCAAGATACTATACAACAATGTCATCTAGTGGTAGCAAGGAGTATTGGACAAACAGGCAATCATTCAATCCATTCCAAAAGGGGGCACTGATGTCAAAGTTACATGGAATTAAACTATCAAATATACAAAGGTAACGGATGCGGCAACCTTGACAACGAGAATAATGCCAACGGAGAAACAGGCAACAAAACAATAACATTACATCAAGGGGGGATAACAAAACACCTTATAAACAGTCGATAGTCTATTAACCCTTTCACGCATTTATGATGCAGATGTTGCCAGATTAGCAATAAGAAATAGAGTTCTCTCACTCTTATAATTACCTCTCCAAAATTAGTTTTCTGCCCACAGCTAACTCAAAGACAACTGCAGAGGTTGAAGTAACTAAACTAAAGGTTTCTGAATACCCCTGATGGTAACAAAGGCTTTAAAGTATCCCCAATAGGCTCAACACAGCTAACTCAAAGACAACTGCAGAGGTTGAAGTAACTAAACTAAAGGTTTCTAAATACCCCTGATGGTAACAAAGGCTTTAAAGTACTGTATCCCCAATAGGCTCAAAATTGCGTCATATGCGTGAAAGGGTTAACATCTTCAGTTCCATAATGTCAGCGACAAGGACATCACTCCTAATGAAACTGCTGATGTCAACCAAACTAGCAATCAACTATCAACATTTAAGTAACAGGGGGGGGGGGCAGGCAAGCTTTAAATTGATATTATAACAAACTTTTTACGACAATTGCTGTGACTTTACCATGCCGGGACTAGAGGGGTGGGGTGGGTTGGGGTTGCTTCATGGGAGATCAAAGTATATTTTTGCTTTGGACTTGGATGATTACATAGACTACAGTAGATCTGGACTGGACACAAAAATGGAACTTTGCAGTAAGGGACCCAACATCGGAGAACGAACCCCCCCAAGTTCGAACCTCGAAACCGCATAAATATCACATTATCGTGGTTTCGAGGTTCGAACTTGGGGGTTCGTTCTCTGATTTTGGGTCCCTTACTGCAAAGTTCCATTTTTGTGTCCAGTCCAGATCTACCGTAGTCTATGATGATTATTATGAATTCGGGGCTGTTCGGCCAGGCAGCTTAGGGAACAACAACAGAGGTTCATGGCTATTGTTTTGTTACGGACTTAAACAATAAATAAACTTAACTCCATAACAAAGGTATGCACGTTTTTCAATTTTGGGCTCGGACAATTGCAGTTCATTCCATAATAGAAGTCCTGGGAGTTTATTGACTTAGCATGCCATGGATAGGAGGGCAGGCTGGACTAGGATAGGCTCGGACTTAAAAATATAAAAAAAAAATCTTTGAGCAAAAGGCCGTTGGGTGGATTATACGTTGTGGTGGAGTTGGTGGAGGTGGTGGTGGAGGAGGGGGGAAGGTGGAGGTGGTGGAGGTGGTGGGGCGGAAGAAAGGGGGGGGTAGTGGTGGTGCTAGCCCCCCCCGTCGTCATCACCAACACCCCTTACCTGTTCTTGGTGTCTAACACTTTGGATACGTCCTTGTTGCTTATCTCACTCTCCCGGACCTGTTCCGTTAAACTCTTGAACACTGAATTTCGTAGGCTGAAAGGAAAATACAAAATAAATGTAGGAAAAGTGGGAATTGGGCCTGAGCATATAGACAGACAGACAGACAGACAGACAGACAGACAGACAGACAGATAGATAGATAGATAGATAGATAGATAGATAGATAGATAGATAGATAGATAGATAGATAGATAGATAGATAGATAGATAGGAAGGATATAGCATTTTGTTAGTATAGTACACAGGCCTGTACATTGGATGTATTGGTTATAATAATAATAATTGTTCTTAAAGCTAGCGCATGCTAAGCCAGCTAAGGATAGCCCAATAAGGCTGATTAGACGTATTTCCATTGGGGTCCTGTACTACTACCCCATTCCCTTGCTCATGAGGGACGGTAACGACTCAGTGCTTGTGAAAAACCTTTACTGCGCCGAGCGTGGGCGCGATCCTGGGACCTTCTGGGTGGAAGTCCAAGACGCTAGTCACTACACCAGCGAGCCGCTGGTGTAGGTATAGGTAGAATATGAATACAGTATTGTAATAATGAATAGATAGAGAAGGTCTTTGGAAAGTAAAGCCATTGTCACACGAGACCTTTTTCGAGCAATTTTTACGGGCAATTATGGTCTGGAAGGTTAAAAAATTACACTGTATCATAATTCAGCCGCCTAACATAATCTACCTTCAATCTAGTTACCGATACTAGTGTGAAAAAGTCCCAAAATAATACGAGAAAAAACTTGCTCATGGAAAATTGATGGAAAAAGCGCTCGTGTGACAGCGGCTTAAGCCGGTATCACACAAGAGCTTTTATAGTCAAAAATTTTCTGGCAACATTTCTGGAATATTTTGCACTGGTATTGGAAACTAGATTGGTGATAGATGCATTTAGGTGACAGAAATTATATAAATGTTGACCTCATAAGCTGCCAGACCAGTGTTAAGTATAAATGTTGAGGGAAAAAGTGCTCGTGTGATACCGGCTTTAATGTACTGTACAGTACTGAGAATATACGGAGTAGATGGCAAGTTGCTGAAAGCAGTGAAGAGCATGTATGAGGGTGCAAAGGCGGCAGTACGTGTGGAGAGTGAGCAGAGCGAGTTCTTTGACCTGAATGTTGGTTTGAAACGGGTGTGTGATGTCCCCGTGGTTGTTTACTGTATATATGGATGGAGTCATGAAAGAAATACTATCAAGAGCAGTGGATGTTGGTGTATCGCTGAAAAGGGAGGGAGGGTTTATTTGTAAGTTAATTGACCACTGGCGAGTTTCAGGCTATAAGGAAGTTGGAGCCGTGAACATCGATATTAAACAGAAATGCAATAATAATGTAGGTTTCTGATGGATTAATGGTATGTTGAATTGGGTTTTATGTATTTATAAATGTACTATGACCGTATTATAGCTGGTAATTCTGCTAAATATCGATGTTCACAGCTCCAACTTCTTTATAGCCTGAAACTCGCCAGTAGTCAATTGGTGGGTTGGTGATAATATGAATGTACAGTACTCCCTTTGTTGTACCAGTTACATTACATTTAATTGACCACTTGCGAGTTTCGTTCTATAAGGAAGTTGGAGCTGTACAGTAGACTTCGATATTTAGCAGAATTAGCAGCTAATATGGTCGTAGTACATTCATAAATACATCAAACCCAATTCAACATACCTTTCATCCATCAGAAACCTACATTATTAGTGTATTTATGTTTTATATCAATGTTTATGGATCCAACTTCCTTATAGCCTGAAACTCGCAAGTACAGTAGTCAATTGGATCCATATCCATGCTATACGGTCTTTTACTTGATAGAAGCTCTTCATATGTCACAATCTTATTCAGTTCCCTGGCCTGGAAATCACTGTCCAACACTTCTAGTCACTGTGCTAGAGTCAGAAGTGGCTGGGGAAAGTTTAGAGAGCTGTTGCCACTCCTGACCATGAGAGGGCTCCCTCCCCACCTTAAAGGGAAGGTATATACCTTGTGTGTTAGGAGCGCGATGACCTATGCCTCGGAGACGTGGCCTTGTACATCTTAATCATCACACGCACCAGCCACAGGCCGTAGCTGGATTGGTAGAGCGTTCGCCTGCTAACCGTGAGGTTGACGGCTCGAGCCTCGGGCCAGCCAGTGAGTTATTGGCAGACGTCAGTGCTGTTGGTGAACAGTGCGGTCTAGCAATCTGTGGCAACTATTCACCAAGTCCCTGATTCATCAGGGCACCCACCCTAGCCTTGCTATTCAGCAGGGAGTGTATGGTGGTAAAAACTGCATCATCATCAGCCACTCCCCTACGCCAAGTTTTCTCATAGCCCACTGCACTACTCTGGGCACCTTATCAAAGGCCTTCTCCAGGACTACAAACACAAAATACAGATCCTATCTTTAAGTAGATATCTTTCCTGCAGTTGCCTGACTATGAAGATAGTGTCGGTTGTGCCACGTCCCGGCATGAAACCGAACTGCATAGTCGAAAGAAATGCTTTCCCTGAACATACCTTCAAAGACTCTCTCACAAACCTTCATGACTTGGTCAAGCCTTTTCAGGCCCCTATAATTTCCCCTATCCAATGCGTCCTATCTATCTATCTATCTATTGCCCGACGCCATGATCCACGAAGGGGTGGCCACGAACGAACCGCCCCCATGCACCTCTGTCCCCAGTCAGTCGACGTCCCTCCCCCCAAAAAGCACCGCCTTCGTTCATATACTTCCTCACTCCATCCTTCCACCTCTCATTCGGTCTACCTCTCCCTCTCTGTCCTTCCACCTCGCTCTCGTACACCCTCTTAGTCATTCTCTGGCTTCCCATACGTTCCATATGGCCGAACCATCTCAAGTTGTTCCTTTTCACACTCTCCAGCACATCTACCTCCACACCACACCTCCTCCTTACTTCCTCATTAAGTTTAATATTACTTCCTCTCCTATGATGGGGTTAATTAGCTCGGTGACCAAACTCACTCCTATCTCACCTGAGGCTTTAACCCTCCTGGCCCGGGCTGTCTCTCCAAAGGACGGAGCTCGTATCCGGGCGATCTGGCCGAATATCAACAAAAGTAAACTAAGGCTAATCTCGCTTAATATATTACCTACATTAATCAAACATATATAGAAATGGGCGTCTTACCTTGCCGCGTAGAATGGCGTTAAGTAGAGCTCTCTAGCTCAACTGGTTCCGGAATGATGGTGATGGAAGTGGAGGTAACTTTTCCGCGTATTTACCTCGGCGCGTCCGAACACTCAACCGCGGCCCTGGCTACGACGCCCAGTTTCACTCGTCGCTTCACCCGCAATTATGCCGGGAAGCGATTTGATAGTGTTTTATAGTTTATTATGTCATTTTCACTCAATAAAGTTATTTATATAAAGTTATTTGTGTCTCTGTCACTTATTACTTAGTTTTATTATTATTATTATTATGATTATAGTGTCACTTTCACTGGACTTTGATAATTGATAGTGTCATTTTCACTGTTATGTATTGTTAGGTAAGCTAATAACATATATAGTGTCACTGTCACTTGTTCATATTGTTATGAAGGCACTTATTATTACTTGTGTGTGTCTCTTTCACTTATACAGTACATAGTTTTATTATTATTATACTGTCACTTTTACTTGTTCATATTGTTATTGAAGGCACTTATTATTACTTATATGTGTCCTTTTCACTTATACTTAGTTATATTATTATTATTAGCCTAATAGTTGAGTGTCACTTTCACTGGTGTCACTTCCACTGCAAAAGTTTGTTAGGGTGTGGAAGTCGTTGAAGCAGGTGCCAGCACACAGTCCAACTTGACACTCGAGGCATTCCCAAGTGATTTTTGTGGCTTTGCGGGGTCTGCGAGTTGTGTGGCTGCACACATGGCACCTCTTCTGCACTCTTAACTTAGTATGAGGACCCTGGAAAGGAAGGGCGTTGAGCTGGTGCTTCCTGAAAAAGTCAGCACACCCCGTTCTGTCCAGCTGGCCTGGTCCTTGTAGTGGCCTCCCTGGTGTACCCGCATGTTTAGCCAGGAGCTCAAGTAGCACCTGCTTGTGGAACTTCCACAGGGACTTGTACTTCTTGGCTCCTGGAGTCCTCAGACGGTAGATGTTGTAGGCATTGAGGACCGACATATCTACCGTATGCAGGATAAACTTCTTGTACCACCTGCAAGATGTTCGCAGGCAGTCGATGAAGCCCATCTGCATGTCGGACTTGTCGATGAGGCGCATATTGATGTTGTAGTCCAGGACAGCAGCTGGTTTCTGGACGGGGTTCTTGGTTCTTCGGTCCACCTTCCCTGTGGCGACCATCTCGGCCTTGTGGATGTGCTGAGGAGGTTGGCCTTGCGCTGGTCATGCCAGTGGATGGAGAGGATGGGGCCACTCTTCTTGTGGAAGATGTCCGCCTTCTTCGTCTTGGTTGGGTAGCCTGGCATGCCCTTCCTCTTGGCCTTGACTGTGCCGATAGTTCCGGTCTTGCGGTCATGGAGGTACTTTGTCAGGAGAGGCGACGTGTAGTAATTATCGGTGTAGAGGATGTGGTTTTTATTGAAGTGCCTCTCCATCATCTTCTTCACTACAGCGCCACCAAAACCAATGAGGGGGTCAGTCACAATTTCTCCACCCTTGCCGCTGTAGACCACAAAGTCCAGCACATACCCCGTCAAACAGTCGCAGAGGACGAAGAGCTTGATGCCAAAGCGGTGTCTCTTGGACGGGATATACTGTCGGAAGTGCAGCCTACCACGGAACAGGACCAGAGACTCGTCGAGGCACATCTTCTGGAAAGGAATCAGGTAGGTGGTGCACCGATGACGTATCATGTCATACAGCTTCCTGATCTTCCATAATGAGTCGGGAAGGTGGACTGCCATGTTGTTTGTCAGGTGGAGATAGGAGAGGATGTCGAAGTACCTGTCCCTGGACATGTACTTGCCAAATGCTGGAGTCGTTATGATGTCGCCAGTGATCCAGTAGTCTGCCAGAGCGTGCTTCCTGATATGTGTCATCAGCATTGTGAGTGCCAAGAACACATATAGTTCTGCCACAGTGACAGCTCTCCATGCCACCATCTTGGCACTGGTCTTCCTGCCAAGAAAGTTGGCACAGATCTCATGATGGTTGTTGGTCTCCTCGACGAGGTATTCCATGACTTCATCGTCATAGAAGCCACAGAAAATTTCACTGGGGGTAGCATCTGGGCCACAGGGAAATGTTGGTGACACCCCGGACCCCATCTGTACCTCGTCAAAGGCAGGACAATCTGGCTCAAAATCAGCCCCATCTGTCCACACAAACAGGTCTGATGCTGATCCTCGTGCAGGTGCAGCAGACACACGCCCTTGGCCACGCCCAGGGGCAGCGGCGTCGGCAGCCTGACCACGTCCACGACCTCGCCCTCTCACTTGTCTTGCCGGGACTTCCTCCTGTTCCTGTTCCTGTTCCTGTTCCTGTTCCTGTTCCTCTTCCTCCTCCTCCTCAGGCGACGTCAGGTCATCTGGGGAAATGTTGGGGTCATCAGCATCCTCTTCAGGAGACAATTCTGGTTCCGAAGTGACCGGGCGTCGGCGGCGTGGGGCGCGGGAGCTTCAACACTGGGAGCCTCGGCCTCAGAAGTTGGGCTCCTTTTGCGGTGAGCCGAGGGCTTCTCCGCATGAAATAATGCTCTGCGGTGTGTTGAGGGCTGTGGCACACTAGTAATACCACTTGAAGAGGCCCTTTGGTCCTCCTGAAGGAGAGATGAAGCAGAGGGCTGTGGGTGACCCACGCGGCGTCCCGGGTCAAGGCGTCGTGACAATGGAATGCGGGTGGTTGCTAGTCCAGGGTCAGCATCACTATCACTCTGTTCAGCTTCCCTAGCCTTTTCTGCGGCTGCCCTGCGTGCTTTTTTAGCTGCACTTTTCACCAGCGACTGTTTATAAAAATATTTGCCCACTTTCAAGGGTGTATGGGCAGGCAAAGGGGAAGGTCCGGGGGTAGGGCTATGGCTATGGCTAGGCCTAGGCCTAGCCCTAGGCTGACCAACGAAAGATGGCGAGGGGGTAGGCCTAGCTTCTAGGACACTTGGGAGTTCAATAGCACCTTCCTGAAACACTTCCACATCAGGATCATCACTACTGTCTCCCCCCTCAAGCAAATCCACATTATCGTCGTCTCCAAAGCCAACGAAATCGTCTTCTTCGCTTGCACTGAAATTTTTTTCTTTGTCCATCAAGCTTTCGCCACTGCTCTCTTCAATATCAAAGAGTGCTCGCTGAATGGTGCTATCACTCAACAAACGCTTCACTTTCTGTTGTTGTGGTATCTTCTCTGTTGCTACAGGCGTCGAAGTTGCTAGTGGGGTAGCAGTGGGGCGCGCGGGAGGTTGCACCGAATCGGACGCGTCGGAATCCATTTTTCCTGTATTACTCGGTATGGCGGCCACGTACGAACTGATAACGGTAGTAGTTGAGGCTTGGTGGCGCTGCGATCGCCCCTGCAAAACAAAATTTGCCCCCGCGAATTTTGAAGCACGCATTCAAGCATAAGCCTTTTAACAGGACACCCGGGCACCTGCCCTTCTTTCGAGGTGTCCTTCTGAAAGGACACCCGGGCTGGAAGGGTTAAGGGCAGATTTCCACGTAAAGGGATTTTTTTCTGGACCCCTTTCTCCCTCATGTTTAGCCCCATTGGTTCTGAGATTTTAAGACGTTCGCCCTAGTAGTTTGGATATTTTAAGACATTTTGCCCCATTTCTGTAAATTTTAAGACCTTTCGTGGCATTAAGGTGTCGATTTTTCCCTGGCGAGCGATAGCGAGCCTGTAATTTAAGAGCAACCGGCCTCTGGCCGGGACATTTTTCTACCGAAAAATGTAAAAATTTATCTTGAAAGGGGGTCTAGGGGGTGTAATTTTAAGCTTGATGAAAACGTAGGGAACAAACTAAATACAGTACCTCTCCTCAATAATCGCAGCTACAATGCCATTACAATCTATTACACATCAATAATATTTGCAGATGTAGGCCTACTTACATCTTGACAATGACATCTGGTAGGAGGCAGGCTAGAGGGATGAGGATCAGCCCAAACCAAAACACGGGCGATGAATAAACCTGGAAACAAAAACATTAATTACAAGTTATGTTTGGAATATTATCAGCATACAAAGGAATACAAAGGAAAGTGAACAGCAACAGATAAACTAGTCCTAATGACGCTGTTCAATTTTAAGGGGGGTCACCTGCTTTTTTTTTGGCTGGAGGAGTAGGAAACAAACTAAAAAAATATCCCCTTAACCCGGGAACTGCGGGGAGACTCTTAAGAATTCCCCCGGCGGACTGCGGGGAGACTCTTAACCCGTTGAGACCCAGCGTCGCACGTGTTGCGTCGGCAGTCTTTGATCACCAACTCCCAGCGACGCATCACGTGCGTCCGACATATAAAAAACACTTACGTGGCTCGTAAGGTAGGAAATGGCGGGAGAATAGGAGGGGGCGGTACCGTAGTGTGTGGGGGAGCCGGGCCAGTAGGTGTGAGCGGGCCAAGACAGCCGCGCGGCTGGTGGTGGTGGGCTTAGTGGGGATAGTTTACACCCCTAGTTTACCGCCACTTTGAACCTTCATTACTCCGGTCGTATGGGAGCTAGAGGCTTGAGATTTATGTGAGATACTCCTTAGGATGTATGCCGTACAATGCCATACTCAGTTTTTACCCTAGTGCTCCCGGGCGGGTGGTCATGCGGGGAGAGACGAACTATTGAAAACCCCCCCCCCCGCCCCCCCAAATGACCGAAATGAGTTTTTTTTTATTTGTGTGTTCATTTCTCACCATTCTCTTCCATTTTGGCTCAACAAATTTTTTTGAAGCTCCCCCCCCAACCCCCCACCGGCCCCCCCCCCCAAAAAAAAAATGTCAGAGGTGATTTTTTTTTTTTTTTTTTTTCATTTCTCATCCTTGTCTTCCATTTTAGCAAACAAAAAAAATAAGTGAAAATGGCTTGGGACTGGGGTGAACAAAATATTATAACTAGCCGGGGCTCAACGGGTTGAGAGTGAGTGAAAAAAAAAATCAACTTTTGACATCGATTTTTTTTTTTTTTTTTTTTTTTTTTTGGCCCCTGGGCCATGCAAAATCTCAGTCCTCTACCTCCCCTCCTTCCCCACTTTCCTCCTCTCCTTCAGTTATCACCTATTTTCCCTGTTATTCCCTTATTCTGAGGTATATTTTCGTGCTAACATTAGCGAGTTGCAAGCAGAGATCACTGATGCCATCATCACTGATGGCAAGCGAGTGCAAGAGAGAGAGAGAGAGTATCGATCGACTGTGTCTCAGTGGCCTTGGGGGAAATTGGCGGGAAAGCAGCTTGCCTCACCCATACATTATACAACTCGCGGGCTATATCTCCGATTTTGACCATCCAAACGCTGTTTTCACTCGTTTTATTGTTGTTTCAGGTTAATACCTTTATAATCAACCCATAATAGGCGCATATGGATAAGTATTAATCCTATTAATGGCACAATGAATATTTTAGTGACGGAAACACCTCAAATACGTCAGCACAGGGGGACGTTTCCAATTACCCCCATGCGCACTTGTTAGGTTAACACCTTACGAGCGGGCCCGTCAGTTTTTTTCCACTACGTGCCCAGCGGGAGGTTTTTACCCTAAATGGCCTTGTTTCCGTGCTCTTTTTCATGCATAAACAAGAGCCAGAGCGTAATACAACGTAATACAATTTTGTATCCCTGAAAGGGCATAAATTGAGCTTTCCAATGACACCAGAACCATCCTTCTACGACCAGGCGCTCTCTTGCAACGATCGTGCAAGACGAGTGCAAAAACCCTAAAAAATACGGTAATTTCCTTATATAATTCCCTGTGTGGCGAGGTATGGAGGGTGGAGTAGTGTGGAGTAGATGTCAGTAGGCGCGCAGGGTCCGTGCCGAGCGGTCATGAGGTAACCTACGCTCCTCCCGTCGCTCGTCTCTCTCTCAGAGCCATTCTTGCTCAAAAATTGCACACGGACTAAAGTCGGGCCCCGCCACATAGTCCAGGTTTTTAGATACAGACTTAAGTCGGGCCCCGATAGACAGGGGTTACCCCTTAAAGAGCGGCGGCGGACTTAAGTCTGCCTCCAATTTGCAGCAAGTTAGGAGCATTATTAAGGCTTTTAAAGGGTTAAAATAGAGTGCAAATGGCCGGGAGCGCAGCGGGCCAGACAGCCGACTCCCAGGGCTTACCGCCGCCCATTAACTCATGTTCCCTGTGTTCTCGAGAGGCCGGCAGTGTAGCCAGTAGTGAGCATAGCTGGGAAAAATATGCCGCTATACGCTAAACTCCCATGTTACTGGTACCACTGCAAGAGAACCACGAGTGCTACGTAGCTCGTTCTGGTCTCATTTTGAAGCTTTTAGCGCCTATTATTTTGCTGAATACATTTCTGTTCATGCAGATACTTGATTTATCATTCAGGAGGGCCTGAATATGCCCAAATAAGCCTAACACCCCCCCCCCTCCCCCCACGCTAGACAAGGGTTAAACTAATCGTTAAATTTTTTTTTTTTTTAATTACTTGATGTTGTTGTTGTTGTTCCCTAAGCTGCCTGGCCGAACAGCCCCGAGTCCTTGAGGAAGGCCATGGCCACAATCAGGCTTTCCCACAGAGCTCTCATTGAGTGTAGATTATATTGTTGGCGTAAGTGGTTGTGTGAAATGCAGTCTTCTATGATGAATTACTTGTATCATGGCCCTGTAGGCCAAAGACATTAAAATCTTTAAGACGTTCCTCAAATGATCTATTTCTCAGCTTTGCTAAATTTTTTGTAACCCTTCTCTGAACTCCCCAATTAATCAATAATGCATAAATGCGCGGAATTTCTATGTGAGCATCCTGGGTTCGAGTCCTTGGAGTGCCACATGTATTTGTTGATTTCATTAATTGAGTTTAGAAGTAAAGTTGGTTGGTGAAAAAATATGAATTATATAATCACCTGCAGGTATATGCCACACATGTCCGGGGCCATGGGTAGAACAGGCCAGAAGTTGGAATAGACCGCCAGGAAGATGAACCAGGAGGCAATAGATCCCCAGATGGCCAGATGAGACACCCACGTCCACGCATCAGTCTCCAGTCCGGCCTTGAGACAGACGGTGACCACTACGTAGGAATACACCATGTTGCCCATCATGAGGTAGCCTCCGACCCGACCGTGGCCCCAGGCTACGTCCTGGGTCATGATGAAGTACGGCAGCACGAACACCAGTACCGAGTGGATCAGTGCCAGCCATACCCACCACACAAATACCTAGGGGGAGGAAAAGTGGATCAGTGCCAGCCATACCCACCACACAAATACCTAGGGGGAGGAAAAGTGGATCAGTGCCAGCCATACCCACCACACAAATACCTAGTGGAGACAAAGTGGATCAGTGCCAGCCATACCCACCACACAAATACCTAGTGGAGACAAAGTGGATCAGTGCCAGCCATACCCACCACACAAATACCTAGGGGGAGGAAAAGTGTGTATCAAAGTGTATCTGTAACGGTTTCGGTCGAAAAGCCATACATACAATTTTAAGACTGAGTGCTCCACACATACGTGCAGTTATTTGTTACTGTTCATCAGGTTGCCTGGCCGAACAGCCCCAAGGCCCCGAGCAAGGCCAAGGCCATAACCGAGCGCCCCCACAGAACCCTCCCTGCCTACCACAATAAAGCCTGGGTGACCGAAGCCACTCCATGGCGGGTAGCTGAGGAGGGTGCGGAAACGCCCGGTAAACCAAAGCCCCACCCAGGGCCATGTGCCCCTCAGCAATTATGAAGAGAAAGTTGAGGGGCAAAGGAAAAATGTGACACATTGGCTTCCAATCTGCCAACTTCTAGGTTGGCAGTAGGGAGGTCAATCCACGGAAGAGACGCCGTCACTTGAGATCTAGAAAATATATAAGAAAAAGGAACAGTCATAGTAAGCTATGGGTATGGCAGAGATTGTGCAGTTTCAGTCTCTTGTCCTAATGGCAGCGTTCCAGGCAACCCTGTTAAGGGTCGCCCGCACTCTTCAATCTGTACATGCATGATATAAATACACCAAATTCACCGCAAATAACCATAGCCTCCTACGCAGACGACATAACACTCACAATGTTACGATCGGGTCTCGTATAAATCAGTGGCTCTTATACATTGGACTAGACTGGCATAAATGCAACAACGGAAACGCTAGATCCAACCCCTGATATATAATCCCGTCGAACAAAGAACACATATACCCTCCAGAGTTATATCTGCGATAGCGGGGTATCTTAACTCTCAGTATCTATGTGCTTCTACTATAGGCTGATGTTCTCTGAAACAGCCTATTACCTATAACATATGGTTGCTTAGTTATGGTACACAAGGAAAAGATAGTTAACTTAATTAAATCACAAGAGTGATCTAATGCAAACAAGAAGAAGGTTTACTTAACGTTACTTTAATCAATAATATCTGTCACTCCTTTATGAAAGAAAGTGTTGTAAAGTTCTCAAGCACCGAACAAGGAATCTTCTGAATAATGTCGGATGCTACTAAGAAGAACGTATCGGAAATGGAACCACAAAATAGCAGGAGGCAGGACAATGCACGTGTAGGCTAAATACACAAAAAGGCTGGACATATAATGTTATTGGACACAAGAATATTATAAGCGGTGCAACTGTAATAATGCTCGCCACGAAAATGTAGTACATGTACTCCTATTAACAAAACCGGTCTATGCTGGTTGTGTCTCTCTACAGCAACCTAGACCTCAAAATGCTTGTGTAAAAATAATGGGTATGCATAAAAAGAGTATATGATCTAATCCAGCTAATGTCTACCCGGGTTAATAAAGTCTAGCTGGGATGCGCAAAGGTACAGAATTCTGGTGGAGCAAGGCAGCTCCTAGCCTAGTGTGGACCTTGGGTCTGTGCAGCCTGATTACGTTAATATGAAGGGGTGCTCTCTTGAGGATTCTCGATCACAAGTATCGAGTATCCTCCTGGCGACCCTCAAAAGTAAAAGCAAATTGAGTTAGAACAGTGTTGGGTGGATTAGGCAAGCAGCCCTCACGCACTACACAGTCTAAACTCCAAGGTACACAGACAAAAGATCCACCCAGGTAACCCACAGAATCCGTAGTGTTGTGTAGCTCAAAAGTAGCCTACACACATTGAAAACACCAACAGCAAGGTACCTGATCCCTAGTCTAGCATTAGTTAACCCTGTAGAAACATTAGTGATTGATGGAGACAGTCTGAGCAATACAATCTCCCAAAAAGACAATGACTATCTACAACCTTAATCTAGTACATAAGAAATGTGAGATCCAGCATATAATACAGTCTGGCCACCAATTCAAGGTGTGGATGCAGAGAACCAGAGGGGAATTGATATTAATAAAAGGTGAGGAAGTAGTGGAAATGATAGAGGCAGTAGGAGTAAAAGATTCTAAGACAAGAGTGTGGGACAGTTCAAGGGAGATGCTTAGAGTATGCTGTCTGGGAAGGATCTGACAAGGATATTCCCATTGACCTCCTGGCTGGAGTCCCAGTTCGCAAGAATGGCACGAGGGCGCGCGACAGTCGCCCAGTAAGCAGCCGCGTAGTAGGCAGTGTTAGGCAGGAGGCAACGAATACCGCGAGGCCTATGTAAGGGGGCCAGCCACGCGCCGCACTCACTACCAAGTCACACCACCTTGTCTCTCTCTCTCTCCCTCTCCCGCTCGCCTTCCCATCATTCAACTACTTAACACAATACTTTCAATTGACTAAATAAAATAGAAAGGATTGTGACAGACGAAAATAAAGAACAGTTCTGAACTGTCTGCAACACAAGCTTTCTCGAGAAGGAAAGTACACAATGATAGGTAGACTGTAGCTATATTCTCTGCCCTGGCGAGTCCTAGCGAGTAAGCCATGCAGTTCTGGGGGAAGCGGTGACCGTCACAACAAGCATGCACCAAAACCCAGACACAGCAACAAGACTCCTTCAAGACTATCTCGACACATTACATGAATGGTGCACTACAAACATACTCAATTTAGCCCCAGATAAATCCACTGCAACCCTCCTCACAAGCTGGACAGGAGAGCACGATTACGTCCCGGGACTCAACATAAACAACACACCCCTAACACACACACACACACACACACACACAAAATCCTAGGAGTAACATACGACACCCAAATGACATTCAAACAGCACACCACAAACACGAAAAAGAAATTGGCACCCAGACTTAACGCCCTCAGATCAGTTGCCCACACAAAATTTTGACACAACAAAGAAACCACCACCACAGTCTACAAACAATACATAAGATCAGTTATGGAATACGCAAGCCCGGCCTGGGCTTCTACCCTAGCTGAAACACATCATAAGACCTTACAGACTATTCAAAATAAAGCCCTGAAAATCATCACAGGATGCACAGCTACGACACCCACAGATCACCTACATCAAGAAACCAAAGTCCTCAAAGTCAAAGATCATCTTGACATGAGAGGCACACAATTCCTAGAAGCAGCCTCCACGAATCAACACCACCCACTACACTACATGGCTACACACCCACAGACACCAAGAAATATCAAAACAACACCCAGCACACGCTATCACACACAAATACTGTCTTCTCTCCCTCCCTGTCCACCCCAAACCAACTTCCGGAAGCACATCCATGCTCATATCACTCGCCGTTCCATCCACTCACTCATAGACAACACGCAGCTGCAAGCACGACCTCCCGAAATCCATCCTTCTGAATCCTCCATTCCTTGCGAGGACAGAGTCCACCTGGCCAGGCTGAGATGCGGACACCATCCGGCTCTTCTGAGCTATCAGAAGAGACTAGATGACTCAGTCGTCGACACCTGCCCGGGATGTAGCACAGCACCCCATACCATTAAACACATCATAGAAGACGGCATTTCACACAACCACTTACGCCACTTAGTCATGTGGTGATGGGCTGGTCTATCAGAGTGAGAACTGAGCGATCTCTGCCATACCCATAGCTTACTCTGACTGTTCCTTTTACTTATATATTTTCTAGATCTCAAGTGACGGCGTCTCTTGCGTGGATTGACCTCCTAATCTACCATGATTGGAAGCCAAAGCGTCACATCTTTCCTTTGCCCTTCAATTTTCTCTTCATAATTGCTGAGGGGCACAGGGCCCTGGGTGGGGCTTTGGTTTCCCGGGCGTTTCCGCACCCTCCTCAGCTCCCCGCCATGGAGTGGCTTCGGTCACCCAGGCTTTATTGTGGTCGGTGGGGGGGGGGGGGGGGTCTGTGGGGCCGCTCGGTTATGGCCTTGGCCTTGCTCGGGGCCTTGGGGCTGTTCGGCCAGGCAGCTTGGGGAAAAACAACAACAACAACAACCACTTACGCCAACAACACAATTTACACTCTTTGAGAGCTCTGTGGGAAAGCCCGACCGTGGCCATGGCCTTCCTTGGGGACTCGGGGCTGTTCAGCCAGGCAGCTTAGGGAACAACAACAACAACAACAACAACCCTGTTAAGGGCTGCTTCACTTGCCAAGTTTTTGGATTTGAGATCGGCACGTATAGTCCGACCCCAGGTCTTCCTCGGTCCACCCCTTGGTGCAGCTTCCTCCACAATCACAGACCTGCATCTTTTTGCCCAATTTTGTTCATCCATTCTCTCCACATGTCCATACCATCCCAGTCTACTTGTACGCATCACCTCGCTAATACTCTTTATACCTAAACGTCTCCTCAGCTCAACATTTGTTATTCTATCCTGTAGCCTGGCCCCACACATCCATTTCACCATTCTCATCTCATTACGTTCCATTCTGTTGACATCCTCTACTTTAACGGCCCATGTTTCTGAGGCATACGTCATTGCACTTCTAACACATGAGGCATACACCTTTCCCTTCAGGAGGAGAGGCATTATTTTTATGGTCAAGTCTTGTTATGAGATCGTTTTTATCCTACCGCTATCTGTGAAATCGCTACTAAAAATACCTATCCGCGCGGCCCTACGGTACAATCGCGCTAATAAGTGATGTCTCGGCACCAAGTATGTTTTGATCAATAATTGGTATCAGCAATACCTAAGCTTCATTTCTTCATATCCAGTGAAATATACAAACATGGTCCTACATTTACCCACCCTATTCAACATCTGACAGACATTAATACAGCACAGAGGGAGCCAAACGTAATGACAGCTGAGACATGACTTATTAGCGCCACGGTACACTCGGATACCGTAGTCTCTAGCCCACTCATACGAAATCGGGGACCACATATGTTTTTCTCTATGCAATTATAATTATTCGGATATATTTGTATACAGAACTTTCTTTACAATAAATAGTAAATATAGTTTCATAGTTGATTTATATAGAAAATTATGTTGATAGGTTGGTTTCCAGAGATAAGGCACTGTCACACGAGCGCTTTTTCCGTCAATTTTCCATGAGCAAGTTTTCTCTGGTGATATTTAGGGATATGTTCGCATTGGAATTGGAAACTAGATCGAAGGTAGATTATGTTAGGTAGGTTAATTCTTATGGAACTTGTATTTTGAAGCTGCCAGACTACAATTGCCCGTAAAAATTGACGGAAAAATAGCTCGTGTGACACCCCCGAAATTATTTATAAGTGGGCTAGAGACTATGATATCAGACTGTACATACAAATTTAAAGACTATTTAATTGACAGAGTATGGTCTTACGTCCTAAATGGTGCCGTTCCAGGCAACTCTGTTTTGGGCTACCTCTGTTGTCAAGTTCTATATTTTGAGATCAGATTAAAGTACCTGATCCCATATCTTTCTAGGTCTACCCCTACAAGCAGTTCCCCCACATTCACAGTCTAGCATTTCTTCACTCAATTAACCACTTGCGAGTTTCAGGCTATAAGGAAGTTGGAGCTGTAGACATCGATAGTAAACATAAATGTACAGTAATAATAATGTAGGTTTCTGATGGCTAAAGTGTATGTTGAATTAGGTTTTATGCATTTATAACTGTAGTACAAACTTATTTTAGCTGGTAAATTTGCTCGATATCGATGTCTACAGCTCCAACTTCCTTATAGAACGAAACTCGCAAGTGGTCAATTTTCTTTATACATACAGTACTTCGTTCCTCACACGATACCCATCCCTATGTTTAACACCACATATCCATCTTTATACATACAGTACTTCGTTCCTCACACGATACCCATCCCTATGTTTAACACCACATATCCATCTTTATACATACAGTACTTCGTTCCTCACACGATACCCATCCCTATGTTTAACACCACATATCCATCTTTATACATACAGTACTTCGTTCCTCACACGATACCCATCCCTATGTTTAACACCACATATCCATCTTTATACATACAGTACTTCGTTCCTCACACGATACCCATCCCTATGTTTAACACCACATATCCATCTTTATACAGTACTTCGTTCCTCACACGATACCCATCCCTATGTTTAACACCACATATCCATCTTTATACATACAGTACTTCGTTCCTCACACGATACCCATCCCTATGTTTAACACCACATATCCATCTTTATACATACAGTACTTCGTTCCTCACACGATACCCATCCCTATGTTTAACACCACATATCCATCTTTATACATACAGTACTTCGTTCCTCACACGATACCCATCCTATGTTTAACACCACATATCCATCTTTATACATACAGTACTTCGTTCCTCACACGATACCCATCCCTATGTTTAACACCACCTATCCATCTTTATACATACAGTACTTCGTTCCTCACACGATACCCATCCCTATGTTTAACACCACCTATCCATCTTTATACATACAGTACTTCGTTCCTCACACGATACCCATCCCTATGTTTAACACCACATATCCATCTTTATACAGTACATACAGTACTTCGTTCCTCACACGATACCCATCCCTATGTTTAACACCACATATCCATCTTTATACATACAGTACTTCGTTCCTCACACGATACCCATCCCTATGTTTAACACCACATATCCATCTTTATACATACAGTACTTCGTTCCTCACACGATACCCATCCCTATGTTTAACACCACATATCCATCTTTATACAGTACATACAGTACTTCGTTCCTCACACGATCCCATCCCTATGTTAACACCACATATCCATCTTTATACATACAGTACTTCGTTCCTCACACGATACCCATCCCTATGTTTAACACCACATATCCATCTTTATACATACAGTACTTCGTTCCTCAACACGATATCCATCCCTATGTTTAACACCACATATCCATCTTTATACATACAGTACTTCGTTCCTCACACGATACCCATCCCTATGTTTAACACCACATATCCAGCTTTATACATACAGTACTTCGTTCCTCACTCGATACCCATCCCTATGTTTAACACCACATATCTATCTTTATACATACAGTACTTCGTTCCTCACACGATACCCATCCCTATGTTTAACACCACATATCCATCTTTATACATACAGTACTTCGTTCCTCACACGATATCCATCCCTATGTTTAACACCACATATCCATCTTTATACATACAGTACTTCGTTCCTCACACGATACCCATCCCTATGTTTAACACCACATATCATCTTTATACATACAGTACTTCGTTCCTCACACGATACCCATCCCTATGTTTAACACCACATATCCAGCTTTATACATACAGTACTTCGTTCCTCACTCGATACCCATCCCTATGTTTAACACCACATATCTATCTTTATACATACAGTACTTCGTTCCTCACACGATACCCATCCCTATGTTTAACACCACATATCCATCTTTATACATACAGTACTTCGTTCCTCACTCAATACCCATCCCTATGTTTAACACCACATATCCATCTTTATACATACAGTACTTCGTTCCTCACTCGATACCCATCCCTATGTTTAACACCACATATCCATCTTTATACATATAGTACTTCGTTCCTCACTCGATACCCATCCCTATGTTTAACACCAGATATCCATCTTTATACATACAGTACTTCGTTCCTCACACGATACCCATCCCTATGTTTAACACCACATATCCATCTTTATACATACAGTACTTAGTTCCTCACACGATACCCATCCCTATGTTTAACACCACATATCCATCTTTATACATACAGTACTTCGTTCCTCACACGATACCCATCCCTATGTTTAACACCACATATCCATCTTTATACATACTGTAATGCCCTCGAAAATGTCCCGCACCCACAATAATACTAACCCGAGTTGACGTCAGGTATAGCGTAAAATAGTCGGAGATGGTAAGTCCAATAAACTCATCACGTGATAACACCACGAGACTATCACCTGGTTCTTAAAAATCGGACTAAGGTTGCTATACTTTTAGTACGTCCGTGGTAGTACAGTGGGTTAGCGCGCGGGCCTGGTGGTGATGGTTGGGTCACTAACCAGGGTTCGAACCCCACCCAAGGCATCTCAAAACCTGTGGGTTTTTAGGGGGGTTAAATTCCCTTCAGAGGTTCGTACCCCGTGCCAGGTACCAGGAAAAGTTGATCCTAAAGGTAGCCTGGGGATATTTCAGGGGACCATGGATTCCCTTCACACCCAGCATTTCATTGGTGTCAGCTAGGGAACGTGACCAGGTAGCTACGTGGAGCACCCGTCACGCGAATCCTATACCAACAATATTGAGATTGCTGAGGTAATACAGCTACGATACCTTACGACCTTAAAATAGGCTAGGGACTAGCCCAGTTAAAGAAGGATGTAATGTAATGCCCTCGAAAATGTCCCGAACCCACAATAATACTAACCCGAGTTGACGTCAGGTATAGCGTAAAATAGTCGGAGATGGTAAGTCCAATAAACTCATCACGTGATAACACCACGAGACTATCACCTGGTTCTTAAAAATCGGACTAAGGTTGCTATACTTTTAGTACGTCCGTGGTAGTACAGTGGGTTAGCGCGCGGGCCTGGTGGTGATGGTTGGGTCACTAACCAGGGTTCGAACCCCACCCAAGGCACCTCAAAACCTGTGGGTTTTTAGGGGGGTTAAATTCCCTTCAGAGGTTCGTACCCCGCGCCAGGTACCAGGAAAAGTTGATCCTAAAGGTAGCCTGGGGATATTTCAGGAGACCATGAATTCCCTTCACACCCAGCATTTCACATACAGTACTTCGTTCCTCACACGATACCCATCCCTATGTTTAACACCACATATCCATCTTTATACATACAGTACTTCGTTCCTCACACGATACCCATCCCTATGTTTAACACCACATATCCATCTTTATACATACAGTACTTCGTTCCTCACACGATACCCATCCCTATGTTTAACACCACATATCCATCTTTATACATACAGTACTTCGTTCCTCACACGAAACCCATCCCTATGTTTAATACCACATATCCATTTCGCCATTCTCTTTTCATCTGTTCCAGTCTATTATTAATATCTTCCATTTTAACCGGCCACGTCTCCGAGGCATAGATCATTGTACTCCTAACACAGGAAGGTGTTGTAAAATGCAATTAACCCTCTCACGTTCTTGATGCAATTTTGAGCCTATTGGGGATACTTTAAAGCCTTTGTTACCATCAGGGGTATTTATAAACCTTTAGTTTAGTTACTTCAACCTCTGCAGTTGTCTTTGAGTTAGCTGTGTTGAGCCTATTGGGGATACTTTAAAGCCTTTGTTACCATCAGGGGTATTTTGAAACCTTTAGTTTAGTTACTTCAACCTCTGCAGTTGTCTTTGAGTTAGCTGTGTTGAGCCTATTGGGGATACTTTAAAGCCTTTGTTACCATCAGGGGTATTTAGAAACCTTTAGTTTAGTTACTTCAACCTCTGCAGTTGTCTTTGAGTTAGCTGTGGGCAGAAAACTAATTTTGGAGAGGTAATTATAAGAGTGAGAGAACTCTATTTAATATTGCTAATCTGGCAACCTCTGCGTCATAAAAACGTGAAATCGTTAATAGGTTCAGTTGTTGTTGTTGTTGTTGTTGTTCCCTAAGCTGCCTGGCCGAACAGCCCCGAGTCCCTGAGAAAGGCCATGGCCACGATCGGGCTTTCCCACAGAGCTCTCATTGAGTGTAGATTGTGTTGTTGGCGTAAGTGGTTGTGTGAAATGCAGTCTTCTATGATGTGTTTAATGGTATGGGGTGCTGTGTTACATCCCGGGCAGGCGTCGACAACGGAGTCATCCAGTCTCTTCTGATAGCTCAGGAGAGCTGGATGGTGTACGCATCTCAGCCTGGCCAGGTGGACTCTGTCCTCGCGAGGAAGGGAGGATTCGGAAGGATGGTTCAGTTGGATGATTTTATTACATTGGTGGTTAAGTGTTGTATTTATACTACCATTCAAAAACATGGAACAGTCAGGATTAGATGAAGGAAAAAATCCCCAGATGAAGGAAAAAAATCCCTAGATGAAGGAAAAAAATCCCTAGATGATGCAACCCAAAACTCCTACCTTCCAGTTGAAGTGTGATCCGCTCTGAGATTCTCTGTAAAGTTCCGGGTACTTCATCCTGGTCTCGGCACTACACGATCGGTCAAAGATCCCCATCACCAAGGGCGGCGCGGCGGTGAATAACTGTCGCGGAAATAAATAAAAGCTTGTGTTATGCAGGGGATAGGTATACAGGGTTGCCAAATTAAAACCGTTGTCACACGAGCGATTTTTCCGTCAAATTTTACGGGCAATTGTTGTCTGGCAGCTTCAAAATACAAGTTCCATAAGAATTAAACTAGCTAACATAATCTACTTTAGATCTAGTTTCCAATTCCAATGCAAAAATATCCCTAAATATCACCAGAAAAAACTTGCTCACGGAATATTGACGGAAAAAACGCTCGTGTGGCAGCGGCTTAAGTCCGCTAGATACTGAATAGAAGCCAAAAATCGCTATAATAATGGCACAATCTCTAAAATATCGCTATAATGGCTCAAATCTACATAATATCACTAGAATGCATGTGCTAGATGAAAACATTTGCCTCTACATCTAAGTAAATACCTCTAGATCTAGCGGGAAAGTAGCTAAATTGGCAACACTGTCTAAGGTCTACTGTAGGTAGCGCCAACCATCTTGACAACTATCTCGATCCCTGACCTCTTCGTAACTGAAAAGGGCCTGGAGCAAACTGGCTGTAAATATCCACACCTATTTCCTGGTGGACTCTTCCTCAAATGATAGAAATGTCGGCCCGTTTGCTTTCATTCATTTTGAGTTATAAGAAGCTCAGGGGGCCAGATTATTGTCAAGTTGGTATTGGGGCTACCTATAATAGACAGTTAGTTGTTGTTGTTGTTGTTCCCCAAGCTGCCTGGCCGAACAGCTCCAAGGCCCCGAGCAAAGCCAAGGCCATAACCGAGCGCCCCCACAGAACCCTCCCTGCCGACCACAATAAAGCCTGGGTGACCGAAGCCACTCCATGGCGGGGAGCTGAGGAGGGTGCGGAAACGCCCGGGAAACCAAAGCCCCACCCAGGGCCCTGTTAGACAGTTAGTTGATAGGATAAGTTAACCTACGGTAGTTATAAAGCTTAAGGGGAGATTTCCACTTGAGTTATTTTTTTCTGGACTCCTTTCTCCCTCATGTTTAGCCCCATTGCTTTTCTAATTTTAAGACGTTTGCCCCATTATTTTGACGATTTTAAGAACTTTCAACCCATTTCTGTCAATGTTATGACCTTTCGACCCATTTAGGTGTCGATTTTATCCTGGCGAGCGATAGCGAGCCTGTAATTTAAGAGGAACCGGCTTTCAACCGGGAAATTTTTCTACTGAAAAATGTACAAATTTATCTTGAAAGGGGCTCAAGGGGGTGTAATCTTAAGCTTGAAGGATATCTAGGGACCAAACTAAAAACCTCCCCTTAAAGGACTGTACAAGTGTATTCAATCTAACCTGACAGAAATTGGTAAAGCTACTGTACACTCGGTCATAAAAGTATCTGCACCCCCACGCTGATCATCTGGTGTGTACAGCTTGGTAGGGTTGGTACCTCTGCCTGCAACTACAGTATATCCATATGTCAGAGACGATCCTCTCTGACACATGGATATAGTTGCAGGCAGAGGTACCAACCCTATGGAGCGGACTTTGGTTTCCCGGGCGTTTCCACACCCTCCTCAGCTCCCCGCCATGGAGTGGCTTCGGTCACCCAGGCTATATTGTGATCGGCAGGGAGGGTTCTGTGGGGGCGCTCGGTTATGGCCTTGGCCGTGCTCGGAGCCTTGGGGCTGTTCGGCCAGGCAGCTTGGGGAACAACAACAACAACCCTATAGGCGGGTGCCCGACCCCGAAAGGGGTTGAAATAGGGGAGCTATTCCCCCGCCAAAGGCGGCTTTCTAGGGCCTTTCCTAGCTGATGCTGAGAGGATTGGGTTCTAGTCATGTGGTGATGGGCTGGTCTATCAGAGTGAGAACTGAGCGATCTCTGCCATACCCATAGCTTACTCTGACTGTTCCTTTAACTTATATATTTTCTAGATCTCAATGGCGTCTTTCTTCCGGTGGAGTGACCTCCCAATCTACCAAGATTGGAAGCCAAAGCGTCACATTTTTCCCCCCTTGCAAACTTTCTCTTCATAATTGCTGAGGGGCACAGGGCCCTGGGAGGGGCTTTGGTTTCCCGGGCGTTTCCGCACCCTCCTCAGCTCCCCGCCATGGAGTGGCTTCGGTCACCCAGGCTTTATTGTGGTCGGCAGGGAGGGTTCTGTGGGGGCGCTCGGTTATGGCCTTGGAATTGCTCGGGGCCTTGGGGCTGTTCGGCCAGGCAGCTTGGGGAACAACAATAACAACCCTATGGAGCTGTACACACCAGATGATCAGCATAGGGGTGCAGATACTTCTTGGACCGAGTGTACCTTTCTATACTTCCTATACTGCCTTTCTAAGCTGCTATTTTTTTTTTTTTTTTTTTTTTAATATTATGGCTATGTTATTATGTTCCCTCCACCAACCGACTTTACTCATAAACTCAATTAATGAAATCAACAAATACAAATACTATAAGCCAAGCAGCTGAAAGAGCCGTAAAACTTTCATTCAAGTTGAAAGGAAGGCCTTTCGTATCATTAACTCCCGTCCACTCCCCAACTCTCTGCAATCTCTCTCTCTCCGCCGCAATGTTGCATCTCTCTCGCTATTCTATCGCTACTATAATAATCAGTGTTCCTCAGAGCTTTCCCAGTGTATACCACCTCCTTTACGTAGGGCACGTGGTACCCGACTTGCAACTCAATCCCACCCCTACTCTGTGCAACTCTCCAACCCAAGAGTGAAACATTACTCTCAAAACTTTCTTCTATTCAACTGCTGAGCTCTGGAACTCTCTCCCAGAATAAGTCTTTCCCCTCTTCCTATGACTTAAATTGCTTCAAACTCTGTGTGTCCAGGCATTTTAGCTCGAACATCCCTTGATTTTGGCCCTGTCACTCTTTCAACTATGGGGGAGGCACTCGCTATAGGTAGTTCTGCCTTTTGCCTCCCTCAATCACATAGAGAAAAAAAAAAAAAAAATTTGATGCTGCCTTAATTTAATATTGCCTATACAGAAACATAGAAAGGCAGCATTACCAGTGTCTGCCCGGATAGCTTCAATACACTTTTAACTTATTATTTTGTCCATAGAGGCCATCCGTGTTTCATGGGTTAAATAATAATTTATATAATATATCACATATATATATATATATATATATAATATCCACACAATCAAAGATGAAAAGAAAGTGTATTATCAGGGAAAAGTTGACTCATGTGGTAACGACCAGAGGAGGTTGGCTTCAATTGTAAACAGTTTACTTGGAAAAACAAGTCAGTTTAAGACCTTCTGTACCCGATGCCGAGTTGGCTGCCAACTTTGTGGCATTTGTTGCTGGCAAGATAACTCACATAAGACAGGAACTGGATGATGCTTCTGTTGGTTAAGAACGTTCAGTTGTACTCCAACCCTGACACATTCCTAATAATGTCCTCTCATCCTTTCACCCAGTAGAGGTGGACATGATCTCGTCCTAATAAGAAACCTCAATAAAACATTTTGCCCGTTGGATCCCATAAATGTTTCCAAGCTACCAAGAGTCTATGATCACACAGTTGAGTTTATTTCCAAAATAATTAATAAGTGCTTCTCTGAAGGTAGCTTCCCACATTCTGAAAAGCATGCACTACTCCGACCTAGTCTAAAGAAACCTGGACTTGATGTTGAGAACATGTTGAACTATCGTCCTGTCTCTAACCTGTCCTTCATATCAAAGTTATTAGAGCGTGCAATACTTGACCAATTACAACCAATACTTCAGCAATCCCAATTTTTCAGTCTGCTTACCGACAGCATCATTCAACTGAAACAGCATTGATTAGAGTACGGTCGCGCTAATAAGTAATGTCCCAGCTGTCATTACGTTTGGCTTGCTCTGTGCTGTATTAATGTCTGTCAGATGTTGAATAGGGTGGGTAAGTGTAGGGAACATGTTTGTGTATTTCATTCGATATGAAGAAATAAAGCTTAGATATTCCTGATACCAATTATTGATCAAAACATAATTGGTGCCGATCCATAACTTATTAGCGCGACTGTACATAATGATCTAGTGAGAACATTTGCAATGGTGTGGCCTCACTATTGGGTTCTTGCTTGATCTCTGCGGCCTTTGACAAGTGGGGCTCACGAGTTGTATTGAGTGATCTTGATGATTGTGGCGTGCGTGACTCCGCTCTCTTGCTTCTTGGGTCGGACTTGTCAGGTAGATCCAGAGTGTGATGGTACTTCCCTCATTCCACATAAAAAAAAAAACAAATCGATAAAAACTCACCACATTGTACATGGCTATACTCCATCTCTCGAACAACACCTGTCCCGACCATCCCGACATGGCCGCCCACCACAGCTCGATCACGTACAGACAGATGTTCTTGTAGAAGCTGTACAGGATCACTTTACACAGACGGCTGTAGTTCCACGCTCCGTGCACAAACAGCAGTCTGGCCAGAAACCGAAACTGGGGAAAAAATTGAACGTGGAAACAGATTAACTGGCTTGTATCCATTGGGCCCCATTCAGCCAACTGTTTTAAGACATTTACCCCATCCAGGTGTCAATTTTTCCTGGCGAGTGCGAAGCAAGCCAGCATTGTATGGAGAAATCCGGCTTCGCCGGAGACATTTTTCTATCAAAAAATTTACAAACTTAGCTGCTGTCAAAACAAAAATATATATATGCTGGCTCGCTACCAATCGCCAGGAAAATAATACAAATTAACATACTGAATTCATTTATTTTAGTTTTTTCCTAGTTAGACTTCCATTCAAGCTTACAAAAAATACCCCTAGACCCCCCTTCAAAATTAAATTTGTCCTCTTAACAGCGCCGCCAGGAAATAATCAACACTTAAATGGCACGAAAGGTCTTAAAATTGACAACGAAATTGGGCGAAAGGTGTTTAAAATTGCCCAAACCAATGGTCTGAACATCTTATAATTCAAAACTAGTGGGGCTAAAATTTAGGGCGAAGGGGGTCCAGAAAAATGATCTGCCTCCACTTAACCTACTGACACAGTAGCAAAGCATTTATTCATGGACACACGTATTTGTGGGCAGGGCCTTCCTTCACGGGGGTCATCCTCCAAGCTTTCATTCCTACCTATGTGGAGTTCGCCACTATTGCTAGTGGCACCGGAAGATGGTGGGCCACCGCCCTTCGTTGTTTGTTTTGAGAATTGGTGCAGCACAGGGACTATTCGGAAGGGGGTGGAGCACACCCTTGTGAAAAGAATGGGGGTTCTGGCACTTGTTGTAGTTCGTACATAGGAGAAGCTCTATGAAGCTGTCCTAACGAAGGGGACACCTCTCATGTTTCTTACGTCGCAGCAGGAGTTTGTTGAAAGAGGACGTGCGAACTCTATTATCAAAGGATTAAAAACCACCTAAAGAAATCCTACATAGGGATATGGTTGGCTCTACTAGGGGACAATGCTCCTTCATACGCATGGTTAAAAACTGGGCAGCTGAATACAAACGGGGTAGGGAAAGGCTTGTAAGGTGGACCCCCGTGAACGGGGGAAAGGCCTCCCAACAGGTCACCACACTAGGGAAAAAACAAATTGACAAAACTTTCAGTGACATTCATCACAGAAAAAAACAAAATTTATTTGGCCTGAAATGTTCGGGAGTGAACGAAGGGGAATTTAAACCCTCCCGAAAAAATATCCAAAACAAGGGGCCAGGGGCGCGCGGGGATTCGTGAAAAACCATGGCTATTTTGTGGAACCTCAGTAGGTCCCGGGTCTCACCACAGGTCGCGCGGCTAACCCTCTTCTGGCCAACCTCGGATGTAAGGGGAGGTTTCTAGTTGGTTTTCCTACTCCTCAAAAAAAAACAAATCTTAAAAATTCAACCCCTCGAACCTCCTTTCAACGATAATAGTGTGGTACATTTTTCGTGGGTTAGAAAAATGTCCCGGACCGAAGGCCGATTACTCGTTAAAATTACAGGCTCGCTATCGCTCGGCCAGGATAAAATCGACACCCTTAAAATGGCACGGGAAAAGGTCTTAACCCCCCATGGACAGGAATGGGGGGCAAAAAAATTCTTAGGAAAAAAATTCACCAAAAACTTAAGGGGGCAAAAACCATCTTAGTAACATCTCAAAGGCAAATGGGGCTAGACATGAGGGAGACAAGGGGTCAAAGAAAAAAAAGTCCCTCAAGTGGAACAAATCAGAAGGATTAGTAAAACTTAGTCCGCCTTGAAAGGAACCAGGTTGATAGTCTGGGTGGGTTATATCATCACGTGGTGGGTTTC
>CM064551.1:17514136-17570075 GCA_032716605.1 Paralithodes platypus | reverse complement strand
CCCCGCCACAACCTAACAACCAAAATCTACAACACAAACATGCACAACAACACAAAACGGTGGCTGGCCAACTTCCTAGCAGGGCAGATGTGCACACGTATCTTTTGGCCGGTCAGTCATCTAAAATCAGAAAACTTTCCAAACGGGAGTCAGGTTCCACAGGTCCGTCCTATCGCCCGCACTCTTCAATCTGTACACATGCCACGATATCACTACAACCCAATACGCCCCAAATAAACTTAGTAGCCTCCTATGCAGATGACATAACACTCACCATGCACACACCATGACCCAAAAAGAGCAACAGTATCTCCTTCAACGCCCTATCTCAACACTCATACATTGCTGGTGCACTACAAACAGACTTAATCTCAGCCCCAGCCAAATCCACCGCAACCCTGCTCACAAGTTGGACAGGAGAACACGAATACATCCCTCACACTCACCATAAACACACACAACACCCTAAAACACATACACAAACACCCAAAATCCTAGGAGTAACATATGATACTCATATGGGACCATTCAAACAGCACACCACAAACATTAAAAAGAAACTGACACCCAGAACCTTTTCTCTTATTCCCTTTAACGCCCTCAGTTGCCACTTGCCTCACACAAAATTTGGACACAACAGAAGAACTACCACCCACAGTTATATAAACCATACATAGGATCAGTTATGGAATACGCAAGCCCAGCCTGGGCTTCTACCCTAGCTGAAACACATTCATACAGAACCTTACAGACTATATCAAAACAAAGCCCTGAAGATCATTACAGGACTGACACAGCTACTGCAACCCACAGATCACCTAACATCAATAAACCAAAATCCTCAAAGTCAAAGACCATATGGACATGAGAGGCACTCAACCTTCCTGCAGCAGGCCTCCACGAACCAAGACCACCCACTAAACTACATGGCAACACACCACAGACCCCAAGAAATATCAAACAACACCCAGAACACGGTATCACACACCACATTATTGTCCTCTATCCCCTCCCTGCCCACCCCGAACAACCTTCCAGAAGCCACATCCATACTCATATCTCTCACCGGATCCATCCACTTCACTCACAGCCAACACACAGCTGCATGCACGACCTCCCGAAATCCATCCTTTCGAAATCCTCCCTTCCTCGCGAGGACAGAGTAACCTGGCCATGCTGAGATGCGTACAACCATCCAGCTCTCCTGAGCTATCAGAAGAGACTGGATGACTCGTTGTCGACGGCCTGCCCGGGATGTATGTACCCACAGCAACCCCATACCATTAAACACATCATAGAAGACCTGCATTTCACACGACCACTTACGCCAACAACACAATCTACACTCAATGAGAAGCTCTGTGGGAAAGCCCACGATCGTGGCCAATGGCCTTTCTCAGGGACTCGGGGCTGTTCGGCCAGGCAGCTTAGGGAACAACAACAACAACAACAACAACCTCCATTTCCACTTCTGCGTCCCTGCTTATTGTTCCTCCTAGATATTTAAAACACTCCACTTGTTCCAATATTTCCCCATCCAGCCGCACATCTAGATTCACCCTACATTACCCCTATTAAACACAATCATCCCGGGCGTTTCCGCCTCCTCTCTCCCCGCCATGGAGTGGCTTCGGTCACCCAGGCTTTATTGTGGTCGGCAGGGAGGTTCTGTGGGGCTCGGTTATGGCCTTGGCCTTGCTCGGGGCCTTGGGGCTGTTCGGCCAGGCAGCTTGGGGAACAACAACAACAACTTTTATTGATGTTCACCCTCAGTTTCCTCCTCCCACATACACCAAACTCTTTGACTACTGAAGTTTCCTCAGAATCCGCCACCAACGCTGTGTCATCAGCGAACAGCAACTGATTTAACTCCCAATCACTACCATTCTTTCCTACCAAGATTGGAAGCCAAAGCGTCACATTTTTCCTTTGCCCCTCAACTTTCTCTTCATAATTGCTGAGGGGCACAGGGCCCTGGGTGGGGCTTTGGTTTCCCGGGCATTTCCGCACCCTCCTCAGCTCCCCGCCATGGAGTGGCTTCGGTCACCCAGGCTTTATTGTGGTCGGCAGGGAGGGTTCTGTGGGGGCGCTCGGTTATGGCCTTGGCCTTGCTCCGGGCCTTGGGGCTGTTCGGCCAGGCAGCTTGGGGAACACAACAACATTAAATGGATTTAAGAAGTACTCCACAAGCACAACCCGAGCACCTACAGTACTGTAGGACGTTAGTTAGACCCATTATAAAAAAATAAAACTTCTACAGTACAACAAAACGCTGTTCTACGCCTGGGTGAAGTGGCACACAGAAAAAACGACCACAAGAAAACAATATTAACAAACTATTAAAAACATATTTTGTTTGCAAACTTGTGTAACTAACCTTCCATCATCCATACTGTAGAGAGCGCCACCAATACGGCACCGCTTGAACTCCATAATATTGCAGGTTAGTGTGCCGGTCTTGTCGGAGAGGACGTATTTAATCATGCCCAGTTCCTCGTTTAGGTTGGGGGTTCGTGCCATGGCCCAAACCTCGTCGTGACACATGTTGGTGTTGTTGATGAACCCAGCCTACAAGAAAAAAGTTAGTTTGTCAGGACATAAACATGCCTCACTATCATAAACCTTCTTCATCACCTTCAATCTCGGTCTACCTCACTTATTAGCGCGACTGTACCTTCCAATGCTTTCCTTATTGTAAACCACTAATTATACCATATGAGGAGCACCTTTTAACCCTTTCAAGATTCGATAGGGAGGGAGAAGAAGAGAAGTAGTGGAGGAGGAGGTGGGGATCAGGAGGTCAGAAGTGTGGGAAGCCATGAAAAGAGTGAAGTTGGGGAAAGCACCAGGAACAGATGGAGTGTGTGGGGAAATGTGAGGTATGGTGGTGAGATAGTGATAGAATGGGTATGGAAAATGTGCAAACTAGCATGGGAGAAGGGTAGTGCACCCATGACTGGAAGACTGGCATAATAGTCCCCCTTATATATGCAAAGGGGAAGAGGAGTGTGTGGTAACCACTGAGGAATATGTCTTCTAAGCGTATAGGGAAGGTATCCAGTAGGGTAGTGCTTGAGAGAGTGAGAACGGAGAAATGGATAGGCTACGAGCAGGGAGGTTTTAGGAAGGGAAGAGGATGTGTAGATCAGATTTTTACCCTGAATTGTGTTGTGGAGAAGTATCTGAGAAGAAACAAAATGTGTATGTTGCCTTTATGGACTTGGAGAAGGCCTATGACAGAGTGGATAGAGAAGGTTTGTGGAAAGTACTTAGAATATACGGAGTAGAGGGCAAGTTGCTGAACGCAGTGAAGAGCATGTATGCGGGTGCAAAGGCGGAAGTACGTGGGGAGAGGGAGTTCTTTGACCTGAATGTTGTTTTGAAACAGGGGTGTGTGATGTCCCCGTGGTTGTTTACTGTATATATGGAGTTATGAAAGAAATACTATCCAGACAGTGGATGTTGGTGTATCGCTGAAAAGGGAGGGAATTGAGTGGAAGCTACCTATACTGCTGTTTGCGGATGATACAGTTCTGATGAGTGATAATGAATGGGAGTTGCAGGGTCTGGTAAATGAGTTTGGAACAGTGTGCGAAAAACGGAATTTGAAGGTAAATACGGGTAAGAGCAAGGTTATGGTCTTCGAAAGGGGTGAAGTCACAGAGTGTGAGGTGAAGCTGAACGGTCAGGCTATGGAGATCGTCAACTCTTTTAAGTATCTGGGCAGTGGGTTGAGTAAGATGGGACTATGGATGAAGAGGTGCGGGAGAGGGTACAACAGGGGAAGAGGGTTGTAGGAACGCTAAAAGCAGTAACAAAAATAGGGTGGTCATTATGGAAGTGAAGAAGTCCTTGCATGACAGTGTGGTAATCCCGACACTGACTTACGGAAGCGAAGCATGGACGTTGGTTAGAGACTCAGACCAAGAGTGAGAGCAGTGGAAATGAATTACTTAAGGAGTGCGTTCGAGTTACATGGAGGGATAGACAGACTAATGAGGAAGTAAGAAGGAGGTGTGGTGTGGAGGTAGATGTGCTGGAAAGTGTGAAAAGGAACAACTTGAGATGGTTCCCATATGGAACGTATGGAAAGCGAGAGAATGACTAAGAGGTGTATGAGAGCGAGGTGTGAGGGACAGGGGGAGAGGTAGACCGAATATGAGGTGGAAGGATGGAGTGAGGAAGTACATGAACGAAGGTGCTGGTTGGGGAGGGGCGTCGACTGACTGGGGACAGAGGTGCATGGGGGCGGTTCGTTCGTGGCCACCCCTTCGGGGATCACGGCGTCAGGGCAAAGATAGATAAATAGAAGATTCGATACCATTTCTGTTCTGTGTTCTGGTAATTATTAGAAATTATATTCAATTAGTAACGGTATATGGAATTCAGTTGATTGAGCTAGTCTTTACCCTTTTAATACCACAGATCCTTCCTAAGCTGCATAAAATCATCTAATATAGCCAAAATAAAGTGCTAAAACGCGTCAGAGCTTCAAGGGGTTAACAACTTTCGCTTGTAGCTTTTTCAGTCAAAATACTTAATAAAAACGGAATAAGAAGAGAATGGCAAGGATTGTGGGGTAACGGTCTCTAGGGATTGGGTATCGAGTGAGGAATAAGAAGGCGTCTGATAGTAATGCCTATAGTGCGCGGAATTTTGGTGTGAGTGTCCTAGGTTCGAGTCCTTGGAGTGCACATGTATTGTTGATTTCATTAATTGAGTTTAGAGTAAAGGAGATTGGGAAAAATATGAATTAGGTATCAGTGAAGTGATGCATAAGCCCAGACTTGGTTGGTTTCGACACATGAAAAGAATTGCAGACTTGCGAGTTTCGTTCTAATAAGAAGTTGGAGCTGTAGAAAACTATATTTTAACAGAATTTACAGCTATAATACGGTTGTAGTGCATATATAAATACATAAAACCCAATTCAACATACCATTTATCCATCAGAAACTTATATTATTATTGCATTTCTGTTTAATATCGATGTTCACGGCTCCAGCTTCCTTAAAGAACGAAACTCGCAAGTCAGCAATTGATGAAGAAATGCTGGACTAGGAATGTGGGGCAAGATGCACGTAGGGGTAGACCTAGATAGATGTGGGATCAGGTACTTCGGTCCGATCTCAACATAAAGACCTTAACCCCTTCTATACCGGCGATGTCTTTTATATTTTGTTCTAGCTATATTTGGAGGATTTTGTGCAGTTTAAGAAGGATCTGTGGTTGTAAAATGGGTTAAGTGAGTTAGTTTGAAGCCTGTCAATTGCTGGAGGCCCTTTTTAGACTGAATGAAATCGTCTACTATTAGCCTGAATATAATGAAAAGTACGGTGGCGCTAATAAGTCATGTCCCAGCTGTCATTACGTTTGGCTTGCGCTGTGCTGTATTAATGTCTGTCAGATGTTGAATAGGGTAGGTAAGTGTAGGAACAGGTTTGTATATTTCACTCGATATGAAGAAATGAAGCTTAGATATTGCTGATACCAATTATTATTGATCAACACATACTTGGTGCCGGGACATCACATATTAGCGCGACTGTACATCACCGGTACAGAAGGGGTTAATGACAGAGGCAGCCAAAACAGGATTGCCTGGAATGCTGCCATTTAAGACATATTGTGGAACCACACTCTCTGTGGATGAGTGTTTAACCCATTGCCTGCGGGAGACGTTCACCAACGTCATGGCAATTTACAGCAATTTACAGGCTTTTAAAGCCTCTTAAAGCCTGTAGAATCAAATGTGAGGGAACGGGAGTGCGACAGGCCACACTTCCTTCCCCCAGCCAGCCGGCCGCGGCACTGAGAGCTTAGAGTCAGAGTCTCGCGAGATATAGTGCTGCCAAATGCAAATGTAGCGCGGCATTAGCAATAATTGCTCATTTTAGCGATGTCTACGGTAGCACTGCGGGTGAACCCTGCGAGCTACGAAGCTCGTTTTGGTGTAATTTTGAAGCTATTTTCTTCTAGTTTTCGGCTGAATACATTTAATTTCATTCAGACACTTGCCTAATCAATCAGGAGTGCCTGAATGAGCCCTAATATGGCGGAAATAGGCAGAAATATACCAAAGTGTTAAACTTGTACTGTACTGTATAAGAAGCTATAAGATTTTTTTAATATTGTATTTTGTTTTCCTTCATATGGTATTTATATTCATTCCATTCATTATTATACAGTATAATAAGTATACTTTTTAGCATCAATCATCACAGTAATATCCAACACAAAACACATAAAAGCCTCACAGTATGACAAATAGGATTCTGCAATGTAACCCTAGTATACATTGTTACTATCATTTTTTTAACGCAAACATATTGTAGAGATGACAAGATATAGAGATGGGACGCAGGGGAGTGTACTTGATTTGATTTTTAGCAATGAAGAGGATATAGTGGAACATGTTAATGTGGATAGCCCTATAGGTCGTAGTGACCATGCCTGTATAAAGCTTTAGTTGTAACATTAAATCGGAGAGGGATAATAAAAGCAATAAAAAAATATACATGTATGATAGAGCAGATTATGAGCTGCTGAGACGGTGTTTGGACATTGACTGGGGGGAATATTTGAACGGTGAAGACGCTGAAGGAATGTGGAGGAAAATTAGAGTCAAACTGGAGAATGCTGTATCCAAAAGTGTACCAGTAAGGGAATATAAGGATAAACAAAATTGAGGAAAAGAACTAACCCAGAATTGCCAATGAAAAGAAAGCTTTGGATATTGATTAGAAGAAAGAAACGATTGTGGGAAAGATTAAAATTGTTAAAAAAGAACAGGGGGTCTAGTATAAAGGCTATGGAAGAGGGTCTGGAACGTAGACAAATAAACAATAAAATAAGGTGGGAAACAAGAAGAGGGAGAGAGAGATAGCTAGAAATGTGAAGGATAATCCAAAAATATTCTGGAAGTACATTCAGGAAAAAATTAACAAGAAGAGTAGGGATCCCAGAGCTGGTGGGGGGGTTGAATGATGGGAGTAGAAGCGAGACTGATAAGGAGAAAGCAGAGGTGCTGGGGAAATACTTTGGGGGGGTACTAACAGTGGAGTCGGAGGATGCAGTGCCTACTATTCCCATCAAACAGGCACCTGGCACTAGAACTAGTAGAGTTTTCCCATGCTAGAATAAGAAGGGCTATAGAAAAAATGAACAGAAGTAAGTCACCGGGACCGGATGGGATACACCCAAGAATCATAAAGGAAGGAGGGGAGATGTTAGTAGAGCCATTGAAAATGTTATTTGAGGTATCGTTAATACAGGACAAATCCCGATGGACTGGAGAGAGGCGAACATAACAGCTATATTTAAGAAGGGAAAGAGAAATGACCCAGGGAATTATAGACCAGTCAGTTTGACAAGTGTTGTGTGTAAACTAATGGAAACGGTAATTAGAGAAGGAATAATGGATCATATGAAGTCAAACCAACTTTTCAGTGGGAGACAGTTCGGATTCTTGCCGGGGAGGTCGACGGTACTACAGCTAATTAAGGTGGTAGATGATTGGATGCAAATTCTAGAAGATGGTGATGTAATAGCCGTGGTATATTGCGATTTTATGAAGGCCTTCGATAAGGTCCCACATAAAAGGTTAATAGAGAAAGTTAGAAGCTATAATATAGGGGAGAAATGTGTGAAATGGATAGAAGCCTTCCTGAAAGATCGGAGACAGAGGGTACTGGTGAATGTTAATAGGCTCGGGGTGGAGGGAAATTACAAGTGGGGTACCTCAGGGATCTGTGTTGGGACCACTGCTGTTCGTTATATTTATCAACGACTTGCCTGAAGTTATAACTAATGGAAGTGAGGTATACCTTTATGCGGATGACACTAAACTGTATAGAAGAGTGAGGAGTAAGGAAGATATGGGTTTGCTTCAAGGAGATGTGGAGGGCATGAAGGGATGGTCTGAGCATTGGTTAATGCCTTTTCATCCAAAAAAATGCAAGTACATGCGGATTGGGACCAGCAAGATAGACAAGGTAGGATACAGTATGTATGAAGCGATGGAGGAAGTGAGTGCAGAAAAGGATATATGAGTAGTGATAGATAATAAGTTAAATTTCTCAGAACATTTAGCGGAAAAGATAAACAAAGCCAATAGAATTGTAGGGCTGATAAGGAGGACATTTGTGTCACTTGACGAAGAAATCTTCAGGAATCTATATACAGCGCTGGTTAGGCCACACCTGGAATATGCAAACCAGGTGTGGGCTCCATATATGGTAAAGGATATAGAAGCAGTGGAGAAAGTGCAGAGAAGAGCTAGCAAGCTGGTACCAACGTTGAAGAACGCGGGCTATGAGCAGAGGTTGAGGACACTGGGACTTCCGACACTGGCATATAGGAGAAAGAGAGGGGATATGATAGAGACTTTTAAGATAGTGTCAGGAAAGTACGATGAGGATGTGTGTGAAGGTATCTTCTTGATGCGGGAGGGAACAAGAACGAGAGGACACTCTAAGAAAATTTACAAAGAAAGAATAGGCTTGAGAAGGCGAAGAACTCATTTTGTGATAGAGTGGTAAATGAGTGGAACGCACTGCCCCAGTATGTAGTCGATTCCGAATCAATAAGGGAGTTTGAAAGTAATCTTGATAAAGCATGGGAAAGACAAGATTTGAAGTTTGATTATAAAACAAAAATACAGAATAGTAAAAATGTTGCGTCTGCTACCGCCGCCGCCAACACCGTGAACGACCGCAGCAGTGCAAGTACTGGTACTGAGCTGGATACACAGGCATAGTTTTCCTTTTTCCAGAGGATCTACTGTAAGATACTGTAAGATAGTACAGTATATACCGGTACTGTATATCTGAGTACTGTAGTGGCTTCGGTCACCCAGGCTTTATTGTGGTCGGCAGGGTTTCTGTGGGGGCGCTCGTTATGGCCTTGCCTTGCTCTGGACATTGGGGCTGTTCGGCCAGGCAGCTTGGGGAACAACAACAACAACAACAACTGTACAGTCAACCTAGCTGAAACACATCATAAGACCTTACAGGCCAATCAAAATAAAGCCCTGAAAATCATCACAGGATGCACAGCTACGACACCCACAGATCACCTACATCAAGAAACCAAAGTCCTCATAGTCAAAGATCATCTGACATGAGAGGCACCATTCCTGGCAGCAGCCTCCACGAATCCCACCACCCACTACACTACATGGCTAAACACACCAAGAAATATCAAACAACACCCAGCACACGGTATGACACACAATACTGTCTTCTCTCCCTTCCTGCCCACCCCAACCAACTTCCGGAAGCATATCCTACTCACATCACTCGCCGTTCCATCCACTCAGTCATAGTACACACACAGCTGCAAGCACTACCTCCGAAATCCATCCTTCTGAATCCTCCCTTCCTCGCGAGGACAGAGTCCACCTGGCCAGGCTGAGATGCGGACACCATCCGCTCTTCTGAGCTATCAGAAGAGACTGGATGACTCCGTCGTCGACACCTGCCCGGGTTGTAACACACACCCCACCCTACCATTAAACACATCATAGAAGACTGCATTTCACAACCACTTACCCAAGAACATAATCTTACACTACTTAAGAGCCCTGTGGGAAAGCCCCGACCGTGGCCATGGCCTTCCTTAGGGACTGGGGGCTGTTCGGCCAGGCAGCTTAGGGAACACAACAACTGTACAGTCAACTCATGTAATCGGCAGCGCTCTAAGAATATGTGGTAGTTCTTTTATAAAATATTATTTTACTGAACCCTTTGGCTGCGGCTATGTTTGGGCTATTTAGGCATATTCAGGCACTCCTGAATGAAATCAAGAATCTGCATTAAATGAAGTGTATTCTGCCGAAAACTAGGCGAAAATAGCTTCAAAATGACACCAGAACGGACCGTGTACTCTGGTTCACCGTGGTCCCAGTGAAACGCGGGAACCCCGCTATTATGTAACACTCGCTCGCTTGGCTACACTGGTGAGAGAGAGATAGAGACTCGCCCGACAGCCTAGCTCAGTGAGCCGCTCGGTGCTCTGAGGGTCGGAGGTGGGCCCCTCACGCTCCCACCCACTGACACTCGATTTTTACGATTTTTACAGGCTTCTAAAGCCTGGCAATTGCTGAACTTGCCAACATTCCATACCCGCAGCGAAAGGGTTAAGCGTTGTTTCCACATAGATTTTGAATAGTATTTCGTCTTTTTTACTCTGTTCGTATACGTTTTGGTTTGTTTATTTTGCAAGTTTTACATTATAATATTATTTAGGCTTATTATTATATTATTTGAAGCTTAAAAGTTAATGTATATAATATATTTACAGTATATGAAGTGGAAAAGAATTAATCAAGAATATATAAGCTGGTACCAACGTTGAAGAACGCGGGCTATGAGCAGAGGTTGAGGACACTGGGGCTTCCGACACTGTCATATAGGAGAAAGAGAGGGGATATGATAAGAGACTTTTAAGATAGTGTCAGGAAAGTACGATGAGGATGTGTGTGAAGGTATCTTCTTGATGCGGGAGGGAACAAGAACGAGAGGACACTCTAAGAAAATTTACAAAGAAAGAAATAGGCTTGAGAAGGCAAAGAACTCATTTTGTGATAGAGTGGTAAATGAGTGGAACGCACTGCCCCAGTATGTAGTCGATTCCGAATCAATAAGAAGTTTGAAAGTAATCTTGATAAAGTATGGGGAAGACAAGATTTGAAGTTTGATTATAAAACAAAAATACAGAATAGTAAAAATTTTGCGTCTGCTACCGCCGCCGCCAACACCGTGAACGACCGCAGCAGTGCAAGTACTGGTACTGAGCTGGATACACAGGCATAGTTTGCCTTTTTCCAGAGGATCTACTGTAAGAAACTGTAAGAAAGATACTGTTTCCTACATTAACCTGAAAAAGTATAATTGCCGACTTGCGAGTTTCATTCTACTGTATAAGGAAGTTGGAGCTGTAGACATCTATGGTAAACAGAAATGCAATAATAATCTAGGTTTCTGATGGCCAAAGAGCATGTTGAATTGGATTTTATGTATTTATAAATGAACTACAACTGTATTTTAGCTGGTAATTCTGCTAAATATGGATGTCTACAGCTCCAACTTCCTTATAGAACAAAACTCGCAAGTGGTCAATTGCATAACTACAATTTCTGAGACTCTACGGATAAAAAGAGTTGACTTTACATGATAGATTGATATCCAAAATTCGAAAATTTATATTAACCCCTTCTGTACCGGCGACGTATTTTATATGGACTAATTCCTTGAACGTGAGGATAGTGCGTTGTTATGTGTGCAATTAGTTTGCTTGGGAACCAGATTAACTTGCTCATGTAGTGATGTACACCCTATGTGGTGGATTGTGTTCTTTTATTTCATAAATTTTATTTTAGTAAGCGTTGTTTCCACATAGCGATTTTGATAAGTTAATTTGACTTTATATTGTCTTTGTCCCAGTTTTGGTTTGTTTAGTTTGCAAGTTTTATATTTTAATTTGATTTCAGCTACATTTTGACGATTTTATGAAGCTTAGGAGGTATGTATGGTACCTAAAATGATTAATTGAGATAGTCTGTAGCCATTTAACGGGTAGACGGTCTTCCTAAGCTGAACAAAATCGTCTAATAGTTGCCAGAACATAATGAAAAGTACATCACCGGTACAGAAGGGGTTAATCGTGATCGTGTACTCGACCTTTAAATGTCTTGGTGGTGTAATGGTTTAGAGGATTATGTTCTGGGTGTGGTGTCCCGAGTTGGAATCTTGGGAGAACCATATGCTTTCACCATCAGGACGATGGTGATGGGCTGGTCTATCAGCGTGAGAGCTGAGCGATCTCTGCCATACCCATAGCTTACTCTGACTGTTCCTTTTACTTATATATTTTCTAGATCTCAAGTGACGGCGTCTTTTCTGTGGATCAACCTCCCTACTGCCAACCTAATAGTTGGCAGATTGGGAGCCAAAGCGTCACATTTTCCCCTTGCCCCTCAACTTTCCCTTCATAATTGCTGAGGGGCACAGGGCCTTGGGTGGGGCTTTGGTTTCCCGGGCGTTTCCGCACCCTCCTCAGCTCCCTGCCTTAGAGTGGCTTCGGTCACCCAGGCTATGTTAGTGGTAAGCAGAGAGGGTTTTGTGGGGGCTCTCTATGGCCTTGGCCTTGCTCGGGACCTTGGGGCTGTTCGGCCAGGCAGCCTGGGGAACAACAACTATCAGGACGATAGCCGACGCTGAGGTGGAGTTGGTTAAAGCATCGGCTATCGTCCTGACGGTCGGCGGTTGGAACCCCACTGAGATATTAAAACATATAGATGTATACTGTATAATTATATACCGGTATATTTTTTTTTTTTTTTTTTTTTTTTTTTTAAAGAGACAATGAACGGAAATATATCTCCCCCCCCCCCCCCCCCCCCCACAGATTTTAGCCATTTCCATCCTTACCTGAATAAACCTAACCACTTCGAGGGACACTTGTAGGGAGATTGGGATCAGGTTGTTGAACAGGATGATGAACGTGATGAAATTAATGCCAAAGTTGAACACACTCAGATCTGTAATAGAAAGGATATAGTACAATAAATGTATTGATACCAGTCGCATGAATTTATAATGTAAAACTTGCAAAATAAACAAACCAAAACTTATACGAACACAGTAAAACGACAAAACAACTAATAAAAATCGCTATGTGGAAACAACGCTTAAGTAAAATAATAACTTAAAATGTAAAACTTGTAAACAAAGCAAACCAAAACTGGGTCAAAGAAAATATAAAGTCAAAACAACTTATCAAAATCGCTATGTGGAAACAACGCTTACTAAAATAAAATTTATGAAATTAATGAAATGAGTGGGCTAGAGAGTGTGGTATCTGACTGTACATTATACCTGAATTAAATGAGTGGGCTAGAGACTGTGGTATCTGACTGTACATTATACCTGAATTAAATGAGTGGGCTAGAGACAGTGGTATCTGACTGTACATTATACCTGAATTAAATGAGTGGGCTAGAGACTGTGGTATCTGACTGTACAATATACCTGAATTAAATGAGTGGGCTAGAGACAGTGGTATCTGACTGTACATTATACCTGAATTAAATGAGTGGGCTAGAGACAGTGGTATCTGACTGTACATTATACCTGAATTAAATGAGTAGGCTAGAGACTGTGGTATCTGACTGTACATTATACCTGAATTAAATTATCTTAGTAGGATATAGTCCTGCAACCAAATTGGGAATCATTATGCATAAATAGTTCTACAAAAATATAGTTTGAGCCTTTTTAACCCTTTCATGCATTTATGACACAGAGGTTGCCAGATTAGCAATAAGAAATAGAGTTCTCTCTCTCTTATAATTACCTCTCCAAAATTTGTTTTCTGCCCACAGCTAACTCAAAGACAACTGCAGAGGTTGAAGTAACTAAACTAAAGGTTTCTAAATACCCCTGATGGTAACAAAGGCTTTAAAGTATCCCCAATAAGCTCAAAATCGCGTCATATGCGTGAAAGGGTTAATGTTGATACTGTACTTTGCACAAGGGCACATAAATGCAATATTTTCCTCCTTCATAATCATATTTGATACAATGCAAGTGATTATAATTATGTCCTACAATGTTATATACCCCAGGGGGTTATACCCCAGGGGGTAAGGGGGCCTTCATCTAATGGTGGACGGAAAAAAAGAATATGCCTCACGAATCCTACTGCGTGTCGTACAAGGCCACTAATAGGTGGGATGGTGATAGACTTGTGGACCAACAGCCATTACTATGCAATAGTAGCACTGTCTTGGTATGGCACTGCCGAGGCCTGTGGGGTGCGGATAGGTGCCACAGGGGACTGAATCTTACCTGGGCGCAGTTTGGCACCACAACTGTGTCGGCAACAGTGTTTGCATGTTGGAGCAGTGTTGGGGCAGGACTTTATTGTTCTATAGTCCAAATTGCCTAATATACAGTAGTCTTGTTATGGTGGTCTTTTTGTAACACTGTTAAGGCTGGTGTGGTTGCAGATACTGCAGGTGCAAGTGCTGCAGGGGTACTCTGTTAAGTCTTGTTGAGGCACGGTAAGCACTATACCAACATTAGCCACAGTAATGACTTGGTGGGGCAGTGCTATGTACAGTATGTATACAGTATATAGTAATTCATAATTAAAAATAACTGCATAAATGCACTGTATCCGAATTATTATAATAAAGCATAATAATGTTTTACTAATTTCACTAGACACAATTTACTGTCCTCATGAAACCCAAACTCTACACTGCAGCACCAACCAAGAAATTATCATGGGTGAAGAATGAGAGATACATTACATACATACATAACATTTTAAGACTGAGTGTTCCACACAGACGTGCAGTTTCAGTCTCTTGTCCTAATGGCGGCGTTCCAGGCAACCCTGTTAAGGGCTGCTTCACTTGTCAAGTTCTTGGATTTGAGATCGGCACGTATAGTCCGATCCCAGGTCTTCCTCGGTACAGCTCCTTCCTTGGTGCAGCTCCCTCCACAATCACAGACCTGCATTTTTTTCACCCAATTTTGTTCATCCATTCTCTCCACATGTCCATACCATCCCAGTCTACTTGTACGCATCACCTCGCTAATACTCTTTATACCTAAACGTCTCCTCAGCTCAACATTTGTTATTCTATCCTGTAGCCTGGCCCCACACATCCATCTCACCATTCTCATCTCATTACGCTCCATTCTGTTGACATCCTCTACTTTAAAGGCCCATGTTTCTGAGGCATACGTCATTGCACTTCTAACACATGAGGCATACACCTTTCCCTTCAGGGGGAGAGGCATTCTTTTCATGGTCAGGATTGGCAGCAGTTCTCTGAACTTCCCCCAGCCACACCTAATTCTAGCAACAGTGGCAGCCTCAGCCCCACCACCGGCAGAGATGGTATCTCCTAGGTAACAAAACTTGTTCACCAGCTCCAATGACTCATTTCCAAAATTCACAGCCACAGGATCATCACTTGACACAAGCTCGCCTTTGCCCACTACGCACTCAAATTTCTCTATTTCTGACTTATCCTTCGGCAGGGGTCCCTTTATTCTACTACAGCGCTTATTCCCATGGTGTACCCAACATCGACAGATGCTACATTGAATTGAGTTAACGCCCACACCCTTTCCACGCACTGCACATGGGTATGCACCGCTCTTTTCCACATTGCCTCGTCTCAGTCTACAATGCATAACCTTGGTTTTGTTAATATTGACTCTTAAACCTTTGCTCGCCATGCCCTCTCTCCATTCTCTGAATTTGGCCTCAGCATCTTGCATACTGTCAGCTATTAGGACTAAATCGTCTGCATAAAACAGTTCCAACGGGAGTCCACCTCTAAAAACTCTATACAGTGCCTCCAGGACCATAATAAAGAGGAGGGGGCTTAACACTGAACCCTGATGGACTCCAACACGGACTGCAAACTCCTCACTCAGTACACCCCTCACCCTCACCGCACTTCGCGAATCCTCATACATCTTCATTATCACACGCAGCAGCCACTCTTCCACACCAAGTTTCCTCATAGCCCACTGCACAACATCTCTAGGCACCCTATCAAAGGCCTTCTCCAGGTCTACAAACACAAAGTAAAGATCCCTGCCTTTTAGTAAGTACCTTTCCTGTATCTGCCTGACTATGAAGATAGCATCGGTTGTACCCCGTCCTGGCATAAAACCAAACTGCATATCATCAATGGAGATGCTTTGCCTGATCAAACCCTCAAAGACTCTCACAGACCTTCATGATTTGGTCAAGAATTTTCAGGCCCCTATTATTTCCTCTATCTAGCGCATCCCCTTTTCCTTTGTACAGTATATATTTACTATTATACTTTTGAGCCAATCCTCTGGGATTTTCTCATCTTTAATAATGGTATTTATCAATTCAGTGACTAAGTTGACACCAGTCTCCCCTGAGGATTTTATCATCTCAGCGACAATGTCAGAGCAACCTGGAGCTTTAGCATCCTTCATTTTGTTGTTGCGTCGCTCAATACAGCTGGTGCTATCAAAGGAGGGGGTCCAGATATTGGTTTTTCGATACTAAGCTGTTCCTTATCCCATTCAAACTCTACATTTAGCAATCGTTCATAGTGTGCCTTCCATGCTTCTCTGATTTCATTTTCTGCATACACAATCTTCCCATTATCGTTTCTAACACACTGTTCATCTATAATATCCCTACTGTCATTTATAACTCGCCTAGCTAGGTTGAAGATCCCATTGGGATTGTCAATGTTACACACTTGTTTGAGGACCAGGTCCTTAATATCTTGTTTAGCATTGTAAATAAGTCTTTTGGCAGTTCGTTTAGCTGCCTGGTATTCCTCCTCCCTTCTTCCATGCTTTGAAGCATCTCCTTTTCTCTTTCACAGCATGTTCTACCTCATCGTTCCACCACCAGGAGGTCTTATTCCTGGGGTGACCCTTTGTTTTCCCACAGACTTTGTCAGTGGCAGCGATAAGGCTATGCTTAAGAAAGTTCCATTGACTATTTACATCGTTAGGCCTAGCTTCCTTATTTCTGTTCATTTCCTCCAGTTCACTATGAAACCTATCCCTAACTTCCTTGTTCTTCAGCAGCCACACTTTCCTTGAATGAACATGGGAAGAAATACAAGAAAATTAACCCCTTGAAGCTCTGACACGTTTTAGCAGTACAGTATATGGTGGTTATCATTAGACGATTTTACGCAGCTTAGGAAGGATCTGCGGGTATTAACCCTCCGAATCCGGGAGGTCTCATATGAGGTAAAATGGTCGACTAAAAATCGCCGCTATAATCATCAGACCTCGGCAACCACGCGTTGTAGCGACGTCATCTCTACAGCATTCTACAGACAACAAAAATTTCTACAATTTGCAAAAACATTGACTGCTCTAGGTGGTCTCAATCAGTAGCTACTGAATTATGAAGTTGATTTTACCAAAATTTATATGAGGCCCCCCGGATCCCATGGGTTAAAAGGGTAAAGACGCTCAATCAACCCTCTGACTTCCATATACCCTTCCCAATCTGAATAAAATCGTCTAATAATTACCAGAAAACAAAACAGAAATGCGTATTTGAGCTTGAAAGGGTTAACATGACATAGCGTTGTTTTGGCCATTATATCACACAATTTTATCCTTGCATGGGATATAATTCCAAATGAAGCCACTACTTTTAAGGGGAGATTTCCACTTGAGGGAGTTTTTTCTTGACTCCTTTCTCCCTCATGGTTAGCCCCATTGCTTTTGATATTATAAGACGTTCGCCCCATTACTTTGGCGATTTTAAGAACCTTCGCCCCATTTCTGTAAATTTTAAGACTTTTTGTGCCATTTAGGTGTCGATTTTTTCCTGGCGAGCGATAGCAAGTCTGTAATTTAAGAGGAACCGGCCTTTGGCCGGGAAATTTTTCTACCGAAAAATGTACAAATTTATCTTGAAAGGGGGTCTAGGGGCTGTAATGTTAAGCTTGATGGAAGTCTAGCGAACTAACTAAAAACCTCCCCTTAAGCTCCTCGGTGGTCTAGTGGTTTGGGTGCTGGAGTGCTGCACTACTGTGGCCTGGGTTCGAACCCTGGCTGGGGCATAATATAAAAATATTAACCCCTTCTATACCGGCTGGCTCGTCTTCTTAACTTAATTCGTGCTAATATTAGACAATTTTATTCAGTTTAAAAAGGGTCTCCAGCAACTAACAGCCTTCGAACTATCTCACTTAACCCTTTTTACCACCACAGATCCTTCTTAAACTGCACAAAATCGTCTAAATATAGCTAGAAAATAATTTAAAAGTCGTCGCCGGTACATAAGGGGTTAAAGCCAAGTGTCACCACACGAGCGATTTTTCCGTCAATGTTAAATGAGCAAGTTTTTTCAAGTTATATTTCGGGACTTTTTTTGCACTGGTATCGGTAACTAGACTGAAGGTAGAGTATGTTAGGCGGCTGAATTCTGATAAAGTGTAATTTTTTAAGCTGCCAGACCATAATTGCCCGTAAAAATTGCTCGAAAAACGGCTCGTGTGACTCCGGCTTAATGTACAAAAGTAAAGACTAAAAACCAAGGATAAGGCTTTGGTTTGACACCCTGCGTAAAGCCGGTATCACACGAGCACTTTTTCCTTCAACATTTATCCTCAACACTGGTCTGGCAGCTTAGGAGTTAAACATTTATACTATTTCTGTCACCTAAATTCATCTATCAGATCAGATCAGATCAGGTGAAGGTATTGAGGGATAAGCCTTTACAACGGCACCTTGTAGCTACTTTCTACTTTTCCTATTTTTTCTGAAGAGTGTAGAGAGAAGAGAAGGGGTGTTGGAGAGAGAGGAAGCTGTTGGAGTGGCTTTGTTATGTGTGTTTAGTCTGTATACGTCGTCAGGATGTCCCCTGACTGAGTGCAAGCATGTGAAACATGCTAGGACGTACTACAACACCCACTAAATGTCCGCCGTGGCAGGGATTCGATCCCGGGTCTTGCAGATTCACACGTGAGCGTGCTTACCACTCGACTGCCGCGGCTCTAGTTTCCGATACCAGAGCAAAATATTCCAGAATTTTTGCCAGAAAATTTTTGATCATCAAATGTTGACTATAAAGGCTCTCGTGCGATACCGGCGTAAGACATGCCACACAATAAGACGGGACGCACCAAAGACGCTGAGGGACATCAACATTTGTTTGCCAACTTTACACAGCCACTGGTAACACTGGCCATCTGGAGAGAGGACAAAGACAGGACATGCTAGAGACCCTTTAGAGTACGGTGGCGCTAATAAAGCCGATATATACAGCATATATATTTTTTATTACACTAGTTTAACCAGACCACTGAGCTCCACAAAAGAACTCTCATAGGGCTGGCCATATAACACGAGCGCTTTTTCCCTCAACATGTATCCTCAACACTGGTCTGGCAGCTTATGAGGTCAACATTTAAACTATTTCGGTCACCTAAATTCATCTATCATCAGTCTAGTTTCCGACACTAGTGCAATATATTCCAGAAATGTTGCCAGAAAAATGTTGATCATCGAATGTTGACTATAAAAGCTCTCGTGTGATACCGGCTTAAGTCATGTCCCAGCTGTCATTACGTTTGGCTTGCTCTGTGCTGTATTAATGTCTGTCAGATGTTGAATAGGGTGGGTAAGTGTAGGAACATGTTTGTATATTTCACTCGATATGAAGAAATCAAGCTTAGATATTGCTGATACCAATTATTGATCAAAACATACTTGGTGCCGAGACATAACTTATTAGCGCGACTGTACAACACAGAATCCACTGCTCAGGTCATTTTAGTTTTTATGTCTGAGATTATATTAAAATTTACATAGTTAACCCTTTCACGCTTTTATGATGCAGAGGTTGCCAGATTAGCAATAAGAAATAGAGTTGTCACTCTTATAATTACCTCACCAAAATTAGTTTTCTGCCCACAGCTAACTCAAAGACAACTGCAGAGGTTGAAGTACCTAAACTAAAGGTTTCTAAATATCCCTGATGATAACAAATGTTTTAAAGTATCCCCAATAGGATCAAAATCGCGTCATATGTCGGAGAGGGTTAATCATATACTTAAATAAATTGTATATTCATACATACACATTGTATTATTTCAACCAAATATGATTGATTTCTATCTTTCTGTAAAAGGGAGGGATATATCCCGCGAAGGAACGAAGCTGTGGTGGAGGAAGGAGTAGGGTGTTAGATAATATACCATTATCTCCCATATAAAGCAATGTTATTATGTCAAATATGTATGGGTTTGCAGCACTGGGCACATGTGAACAATGAGCACACTGAACGTAGGTATAAAGAAGATTATTGTAAAGAATATACGGAAATAATGTTGAGGGACCCCAAGGAATTCAAACTCGTTCAAAGACCGTGCCATACGCGGGAACTCCCTCCCCTTTCCCTGCCTTGACATTATTTTTGTATATTCTCTACAATAATGTTCCTTTATACCTATGTTCAGGGTGCTCATTGTTCACATGAGCCTTGTACTACAAACCCATACACATGTGACATAACAACATTGCTTTATATGGGAGATATATGGTATATTATCTACCATCCTCATCTGTCCTCCCCTTACTCCGCCACTGTTTCGTTCCATACGCTCGGCCACAACCATGTATTTCATCAGCTGACTGCTAATACTTATGTTACATTTAGGTTTGTGTTTAGAAAAAAAGGTGAATACAATTTCTTTAACTGTTTTACACTGAAGTCTGTTGCTTTTAGCATCAATTTCTGTAATTTAGCTATTCACTATAAGAATGCACTAAATCGAACAGGTTGGAAGACGGTTGCCAAATGTGATTTTTTTTTCTCCCGTGACTTCGAGTATACAGTAGTACACTTTTCTTGTACTTAGTCCATCAATCCTGTGCCCTCCAGATGCCACTTTGAACTATGTTGGTGGTGTAATGGTTTAGATGCTTATGTTCTGGGTGTGGTGTCCCGAGTTGGAATACCGGGAGGACCATATGCTTTCATTAGTTGATGCTTATGTTCTGGGTGTGGTGTCCCGAGTTGGAATCCCGGGAGGACCATATGCTTTCATTAGTTGATGCTTATGTTCTGGGTGTGGTGTCCCGAGTTGGAATCCCGGGAGGACCATATGCTTTCATTAGTTTATTCCAGTACATTGGGGTTTGTAATTGATGATTAATGTTAAGAACGGGGTGTTACTTAATAATGTAAAACTTGCCAGATCTACCACAAACCTTCTGTGGGCAGGCGCTAATAAGTCATGTCCCAGCTGTCATTACGTTTGGCTTGCTTTGTGCTGTATTAATGTCTGTCAGATGTTGAATAGGGTGGGTAAGTGTAGGAATAGGTTTGTCTCAGCTGTCATTACGTTTGGCTTGCTCTGTGCTGTATTAATGTCTGTCAGATGTTGAATAGGGTGGGTAAGTGTAGGAACATGTTTGTATATGTCACTCGATATGAAGAAATCAAGCTTAGATATTGCTGATACCAATTATTGATCGAAACATACTTGATACTTGATACCGAGACATCACTTGTATTACTGTCTGTCAGATGTTGAATAAGGTGGGTAAGTGTAGGGACACGTTTGCATATTTCACTCGATATGAAGAAATGAAGCTTAGATATTGCTGATACCAACTATTGATCAAAACATACTTGATGCCGAGACATAACTTATTAGCGCGACTGTACCTTCTCGCCAGGTGTGTAACAGGAGTCATTGGTAACTCTTTGGTTTGGAGGAGTACTGAACTCTTAATTGCTTCTTTACCGACTGCCTCTTTGTAACTTAATATTGGCTACTATTCAACGATTTTATTCAGTTTAAAAAGGGCCTCCAGCAATTAAAAGGCTTGGAACGGTTCCTATCCCACTCAACCTTTATTAACACCACAGATCTGTTTCTTCTGAAACTGCACACAATCGTCTAAATATACAGTAGCTAGAATAAAACTAAAATGATATCTCGGTAAAGAAGGGATTAAGGGGGTTGTTGTTGTTGTTGTTGTTGTTCCCTAAGCTGCCTGGCCGAACAGCCCCGAGTCCCTGAGAAAGGCCATGGCCACGATCGGGCTTTCCCACAGAGCTCTCATTGAGTGTAGATTGTGTTGTTGGCGTAAGTGGTTGTGTGAAATGCAGTCTTCTATGATGTGTTTAATGGTATGGGGTGCTGTGTTACATCCCGGGCAGGCGTCGACAACGGAGTCATCCAGTCTCTTCTGATAGCTGATTAAGGGGGTAGTGCTTCGTGGCTGGTCTATATATTTATTTATTAATATACTTTTTAGTTTCCTCGCTAGACCTCCATCAAGCTTAAAAAAAACACCCCCTAGACCCCCTTTCAAGATGAATTTGTACATTTTTCCATAGAAAAATTTCACGGCCAAAGGCCGGTTCCTTTTAAAATTAGAGGCTCGCTATAGCTCGCCAGGAAAAAATCGACAACTAAAGGGCACGAAAGGTCTTAATATTGACAAAAAAATTAGGTGAAAGGTCTCAAAATCGCCAAACTAACTGAACCAACGTCTTAAAACCTCAAAACTAATATGCTAAACATGAGGGAGAAGGGGGTCCAGAAAAAGCGAGTACTACCCCCATAACAGTTGTTGTTGTTGTTGTTCCCCAAGCTGCCTGGCCGAACAGCCCCAGGCCCCGAGCAATTCCAAGGCCACAACCGAGTGCCCCCACAGAACCCTCCCCGCCGACCACAATAAAGCCTGGGTGACCGAAGCCACTCCATGGCGGGGAGCTAAGGAGGGTGCGGAAACGCCCGGGAAACCAAAGCCCCACCCGGGGCCCTGTGCCCCTCAGCAATTATGAAGAGAAAGTTAAGGGGCAAGGGAAAAATGTGACGCTTTGGCTTCCAATCTTGGTAGATTGGGAGGTCAATCCACGGAAGAGACGCCGTCACTTGAGATCTAGAAAATATTTAAGTTAAAGGAACAGCCAGAGTAAGCTATGGGTATGGCAGAGATTGCTCAGCTCTCACTCTGATAGACCAGCCCATCACCACATTATCCTCTCAGCATCAGCTAGGAAAGGCCCTAGAAAGCCGCCTTTGGCGGGGGGATAACTCCCCTATTTCAACCCCTTTCGGGGTTGGGCACCCGCCAGAGTTTAGATGTGAAGTTGGTTGGTGTAAAAAACATAATAATCCTATATTTAACCCCTGCTGTCCCGCGACGTCTTTTTAACTTTATTCTAGCGATATTTAGACAATTTTGCATAGCTTAAGAAGTATCTGTGGTAGTGAAAAGGGTTAAGGGGGATAGTTCAAAGCCTGTAAATTGCTGGAGGCTCTTTGTAAGCTGAATATAATCGTCTTAACAGTAACTGTGTGAAAAATATATACAGGGTATTCTCAATTGTATAAGCAATAAGATCCCCTTGGCCATTAATATTATTAACCCACTGAGCCCCAGCTGGGCCCTAGTTATAAATAAATGAACCACCAGGGACCGGCAGGTTTTGATTTTTTGTTTTTTCCAGAAACAATAGCGAATGGGTTAGGAATGAAGGAAAAACCACAAAAAACGATCAAAAAGGTAAAAAAGGGGTCCTACGGAGCCCCGAAAGTCGATTTTACAGAGTAAAAAATTGAAGGCAATAACCCCCAAAAAACATGTTTTTGCGCACTCACGGGCATGTTGGACTTTAAGAGTGTTCAGCCATCGGCATGGTTGCGTGGGATACTTACACAGTTCCCATACAAATCTGAGCCTTCTAGGTGCCATAGGACCGGAGTAATAAACATTGACGACACGTCGTCGCTGGGGTTTAGCGTTTCATACATTGCCGACGACACGTTGTCGTCGCTGGGGTTTAGCGGTTCATACATTGCCGACGACACGTCGTCGCTGGGGTTTAGCGTTTCATACATTGCCGACGACACGTTGTCGTCGCTGGGGTTCTGTGGGTTAAGGATGTTTCAGTAGTACAGTAGGTATTTTTCCATTTTTATTTATTTTTGTTTTATCAATTTAGATTATTTATTATTTTGATTTTTTGGGGTGACAAAACTTTAATTATTTTCTTTGTTGACCTTGTTACTTGTACAGTATATATGTATAAGAGTACCAATGAGGACACATATGCCTGACAGTATGTATAAGAGTACCAATGAGGACACATATGCCTGACAGTATGTATAAGAGTACCAATGAGGACACATATGGCATCAGTTCCTCATTGACGCAAAGGATGTCAATACAGTATATGCAATTTGTAAATATACTGTATTCAACTTTTGTGTCAATAAAATATTTTGAATTGAATTGAATTGAACCAGAATAAAGGACGACACCGGTACTGAAGGGGTTAAGGGGAGGCAGACCGTTTGTTTGGTCTATTAATTCATTTATTCATATATTTGTTTAGTTTCCTCGCTAGACCTCCATCAAGCTTAGAAAAACACCCCCTAGACCCCCCTTCAAGAAAACACCGCCTAGACCCCTCTTCAAGAAAAATTTGTACATTTTTCAGTAGAAAAATGTCCCGGCCAAAGGCCGATTCCTCTTAAAATTGCAGGCTCACTATCACTCGCCAGGAAAAAAATAGACACCTAAATAGCACGAAAGGTCTTAAAATTGACAACGAAATGGGGCAAAAGGTGTTAAAATCGCCAAACTAATGGGTCGAACGTCTTATAATCTCAAAACTAGTGGGGCTAAACATGAGGGAGAAGGGGGTCCAGGAAAACGGTCTTCCTCCCCTTAAGTAAAAGGAGATAAAGACATATAGGCCTACAGATAATTAAATACACAAGTAAACTGCACAAACAATTACAAAATAAAACCTATTTGTAATTGTGTTTTGGTGTTCATTGTTTTCTGTTGTGTTGTCCCTATTCTGGCTCTGTCTTGAGTCACCCCCCCCTCCCCCCCCCCCCCCCCCCCCCCCCCCCCCCCCCCCCCCCCCCCCCCCCCCCCCCCCCCCCCCCCACCCCCACCCCCCCAAAAAAAAAAGGAAAACTAGGGATTGGGCCTGAGTAAATAGATAGATAGATAGATAGATATTTTGATGATATTGATGATATTAACTTAAATTTCTCCAGTTCAAAAAAACACACACACACACACACACACAAATAAACCGCACAATCTATCTATCTATTGCCTGACGCTGTGATCCCCGAAGGGGTGTCCATGAACGAACTGCCCCCATGCACCTCTGTCCCCAGTCAGTCGACGCCCCTCCTCCCAACCAGCACCGCCTTCATCCATATACTTCCTCACTCCATCCTTCCACCTCTCCTTCGGTCTACCTCTCCCTCTCTGTCCCTCCACCTCGCTCTCGTACACCCTCTTAGTCATTCCCAACCAGCACCGCCTTCGTTCATGTACTTCCTCACTCCATCCTTCCACCTCTCCTTCGGTCTACCTCTCCCTCTCTGTCCCTCCACCTCGCTCTTGTACACCCACTTAGTCATTCTCTGGCTTTCCATAGGCATGAGAGTTCTGTATGGAGCTCAGTGGTCTGGTTAATCCGTCCTACATAACTAACTTAAGCCGGTATCACACGAGCGCTTTTTCCCTCAACATTTATCCTCAACACTGGTCTGGCAGCTTATGAGGTCAATATTTGAACTATTTCGGTCACCTAAATTCATCCATCATCAGTCTAGTTTCCGATACCAGTGCAAAATATTCCAGAAATGTTGCCAGAAAAATATTGATTATCGAATGTTGACCATAAAAGCTCTCGTGTGATACCGGCTTAACTCACTCCATCCTTCCACCTCTCTTTCGGTCTACCTCTCCCACACAAACAATTATAAAATCCAAGGTCTTACCATCAAGGGAGAGGTACCAGTGCAGATTAGCGTCCCACTGCGAGTTAAACACGGCCATGATGAGACACAAGACGATCAGCAGAAAGAACAGCAAGATGATCAGATTGTTTGTTTGTTTGTCAACCTGCGAATATAAACAAAGCTAAAACAATTATTTGGCTAATAAATGAAACACAAAGGGTTAAACAAAGTTAATACTGTACATTTATTGCTCATGTAGTGATGTACACCCTATGTGGTGGATTGTGTTCTTTTATTTATAAATTATTAATTTTACTTAACACTCAAGCCGCGGCTCTCGACTTAAGTCGGGTGAGAGAACCATGGCCTAACCCGCAGGTCCCGACTTAAGTCGCAAGGGATGTTGAGCACATTATCGGCTGTGAGAGAGAGTCCACGCGGTGGGAGGACCGCAGGCGGGCTCTGACCGCTTGGCCTGAGCCTAGAAAAGTAACTGGTGTCAATATTACACCCCTAGACATGCCTGGCCTCGCGAGGCAAGGTAATATCTCGGGAATTTACCATATTTTAGGGTTTTTCCCTTCGTATTGCAACATCGTTGCAAGCGAACCATTGGTCGTACAAGGATGATTCAGGTGTCATTGGAAAGCTCTATTATCGCCCTTTCACGGATACATAATTGTATTACGCTCTGGCTCTTGTTTATGCATGAAAAAGAGCATGGAATGAAGCTCGTTTTCGGTAAATATGCTCGCCTGGCAGGTAGTTGATGTTACAAATATCCCCGTCCGTAAAGGGTTAATGCGTTGTTTCCACATAGTGATTTTGATTAGTTGTTTTGTCTTTTTACTGTGTTTGTATAAATTTTGGTTTGTTTATTTTGCAAGTTTTACATTATAATTTGGCTAATAAATGAAATAGAAAGTGTTAAACAAAGCTAAAACAATTATTTGGCTAATAAATCCTTTACAAAATGTTTATGTACAGTCAACTCAAATAATATGTAGTCACAGAATATTGTTTAGGCTTATGAAAAGCTTAACATTTAATGTATTAAAATGTAAAACTTGCAAACTAACCTAACCAAAATTCGGACAAAAACAATATAAAGGCCAAATAAATAATCAAAATCGCTGTGGAAACAACGCTTACTAAAACAGTTAGTTAGTTATGTAGAGCAGATTAACCAGACCACTGGCTTACTAAAATAAAATTTATGAAATAAAAGAACACAATCCACCACATAGGGTGTACAGTCGCGCTAATAAGTGATGTCTCGGCACCAAGTATGTTTTGATCAATAATTGGTATCAGCAATATCTAAGCTTCATTTCTTCATATCGAGTGAAATATACAAACATGTTCCTACACTTACCCATCCTATTCAACATCTGACAGACATTAATACAGCACAGAGCAAGCCAAACGTAATGACAGCTGGGACATATTCCGTTTTATCTTAACATGGCGGGTGCCCAACTCCGAAATGGCGGGTGCCCAACCCCGAAATGGCGGGTGCCCAACCCCGAAATGGCGGGTGCCCAACCCCGAAATGGCGGGTGCCCAACCCCGAAAGGGGTTGAAATAGGGGAGCCATCCCCCCTGCCAAAGGCGGCTTTCTAGGGCCTTTCCTAGCTGATGCTGAGAGGATTGGGTTCTAGTCATGTGGTGATGGGCTGGTCTATCAGAGTGAGAACTGAGCGATCTCTGCCATACCCATAGCTTACTCTGACTGTTCCTTTTACTTATATATTTTCTAGATCTCAAGTGACGGCGTCTCTTCCGTGGATTGACCTCCCAATCTACCAAGATTGGAAGCCAAAGCGTCACATTTTTCCTTTGCCCCTCAACTTTCTCTTCATAATTGCTGAGGGGCACAGGGCCCTGGGTGGGGCTTTGGTTTTCCGGACGTTTCCGCACCCTCCTCAGCTCCCCGCCATGGAGTGGCTTCGGTCACCCAGGCTTTGTTGTGGTCGGCAGGGAGGGTTCTGTGGGGGCGCTCGGTTATGGCCTTGGCCTTGCTCGGGGCCTTGGGGCTGTTCGGCCAGGCAGCTTGGGGAACAACAACAGCTGGGACATGACTTATTAGCGCCACTGTACATTAAAATAAAATAAATGTGCAATACTGTATATAAACTAGAAAAGAGATGAATTAAAGCCACTGTCACACGAGCGATTTTTCCGTCAATTTTCCATGAGCAAGTTTTGTCTCGTTATATTTTGGGACTATTTTGCACTGGTATCGGTAACTAGACTGAAGGTAGAGTATGTTAGGCGGCTGAATTCTGATACAGTGTAATTTTTGAAGCTTCCAGATCATAATTGCCCGTAAAAATTGCTCGAAAAACGGCTCGTGTGACTCCGGCTTAAGAAATGTATAAGCAATACAGTTTCCTACATCAATCTAAAAAAATATAATTGCATAACTAAAATTTCCGAGACACTGCGGACTGACCGTGAATCGCTTGAGAGGTGCGGAAATTGCCGAGTTTTTCATGAGTTTTAGAGAGATCTTTGGTAGTTAAAAGGGTTGGTGGAGATAGTTTGAAGCCTTATTATTGCTAGAGGCCCTTCCTAAACTGAATAAAATTGTCTAAAAGTGGCCAAAATATGATGAAAAGTGGCCAAAATATGATGAAAAGGACGTCTCGCTGGACTTACCGTGGATCGTTTGAGAGGCGCGGAGGTAGCGGAGTTCTTCATGAGTTTGGTCTCGTGGCCGGTGTAGATGACCAGACCGAAGACCCAGTTGGTGTTCTGTAGCTTAGCCCCGCGCAGCAGCACATGGTCCGGGCTCAGGGGCACAGCACTGGGGGGGAGGAAGGGGGTTGTTGGCTTTCATTAGTTTATTCAAGTACATTGGGATTTGTAATTGATGATTAACTCTTTCACGCTTTTATGACGCAGAGGTTGCCAGATTAGCAATAAGAAATAGAGTTCTCTCACTCTTATAATTGCCTCTCCAAAATTAGTTGTCTGCCCACAGCTAACTAAAAGACAACTGCAGAGGTTGAAGTAACTAAACTAAAGGTTTATAAATACCCCTGATGGTAACAAAGGCTTTAAAGTATCCCCAATAGGCTCAAAATCGCGTCATAAGCGTGAAAGTGTTAAGAACGGGGTGTTACTTATTTCTATAGATTCAGTAACTAATGTCTAGCAAGGCCGGTGCTTAGTGATCTTGGCCCCATTCATTGTTCTTTCCACTCACTAAACCATTACGCTTTCCATGATGCAGTTGGGTCTGAGTACTGTACTGTACTGTACATGATTAAATTGATATCCAAAATTCGAAAATGGATATTAATCGTGATCGTGTACTCAACCTTTAACTGTGTTGGTGGTGTAATGGTTTAGATGCTTATGTTCTGGGTGTGGTGTCCCGCGTTGGAATCCCGGGAGGACCATATGCTTTCATTAGTTGATGCTTATGTTATGGGTGTGGTGTCCCGAGTTGGAATCCCGGGAGGACCATATGCTTTCATTAGTTGATGCTTATGTTCTGGGTGTGGTGTCCCGAGTTGGAATCCCGGGAGGACCATATGCTTTCATTAGTTTGATGCTTATGTTATGGGTGTGGTGTCCCGAGTTGGAATCCCGGGAGGACCATATGCTTCCATTAGTTTGATGCTTATGTTATGGGTGTGGTGTCCCGAGTTGGAATCCCGGGAGGACCATATGCTTTCATTAGTTGATGCTTATGTTCTGGGTGTGGTGTCCCGAGTTGGAATCCCGGGAGGACCATATGCTTTCATTAGTTTGATGCTTATGTTATGGGTGTGGTGTCCCGAGTTGGAATCCCGGGAGGACCATATGCTTCCATTAGTTTGATGCTTATGTTATGGGTGTGGTGTCCCGAGTTGGAATCCCGGGAGGACCATATGCTTTCATTGGTTTGATGCTTATGTTCTGGGTGTGGTGTCCCGAGTTGGAATCACAGGAGGACCATATGCTTTCATTAGTTTGATGCTTATGTTATGGGTGTGGTGTCCCGAGTTGGAATCCCGGGAGGACCATATGCTTTCATTAGTTTGATGCTTATGTTATGGGTGTGGTGTCCCGAGTTGGAATCCCGGGAGGACCATATGCTTCCATTAGTTTGATGCTTATGTTATGGGTGTGGTGTCCCGAGTTGGAATCCCGGGAGGACCATATGCTTTCATTAGTTGATGCTTATGTTCTGGGTGTGGTGTCCCGAGTTGGAATCCCGGGAGGACCATATGCTTTCATTAGTTTGATGCTTATGTTATGGGTGTGGTGTCCCGAGTTGGAATCCCGGGAGGACAATATGCTTCCATTAGTTTGATGCTTATGTTATGGGTGTGGTGTCCCGAGTTGGAATCCCGGGAGGACCATATGCTTTCATTGGTTTGATGCTTATGTTCTGGGTGTGGTGTCCCGAGTTGGAATCACAGGAGGACCATATGCTTTCATTAGTTTGATGCTTATGTTATGGGTGTGGTGTCCCGAGTTGGAATCCTGGGAGGACCATATGCTTTCATTGGTTTGATGCTTATGTTCTGGGTGTGGTGTCCCGAGTTGGAATCACAGGAGGACCATATGCTTTCATTAGTTTGATGCTTATGTTCTGGGTGTGGTGTCCCGAGTTGGAATCCTGGGAGGACCATATGCTTTCATGAGTTTATTCAAGTACATTGGGGTTTGTAATGGATGATTAATGTTAAAAAAGGGGTGTTACTTATATATATACAATGTACCCCCCCCCCTATATCTATAAGGCATATACACTACGCCACATGGAATATACTGTATTCATAAACAAATATTTGATCTTACATTTAAAGCAATCTTAACTGGAGATTCCATACACTCGGATACCATAGTCTCTAGCCAACTTATACAAATTCTTGGACTTCACCAATTTTTAATTACATACATACATAACATTTTAAGACTGAGTGTTCCACACATAAGTGCAGTTTCAGTCTCTTGTCCTAATGGCGGCGTTCCAGGCAACCCTGTTAAGGGCTGCTTCACTTGTCAAGTTCTTGGATTTGAGATCGGCGCGTATAGTCCGATCCCAGGTCTTCCTCGGTCCACCCCTTGGTGCAGCTCCCTCCACAATCACAGACCTGCATTTTGTCACCCAATTTTGTTCATCCATTCTCTCCACATGTCCATACCATCCCAGTCTACTTGTACGCATCACCTCGCTAATACTCTTTATACCTAAACGTCTCCTCAGCTCAACATTTGTTATTCTATCCTGTAGCCTGGCCCCACACATCCATCTCACCATTCTCATCTCATTACGCTCCATTCTGTTGACATCCTCTACTTTAACGGCCCATGTTTCTGAGGCATACGTCATTGCACTTCTAACACATGAGGCATACACCTTTCCCTTCAGGGGGAGAGGCATTCTTTTCATGGTCAGGATTGGCGTCAATTCTCTGAACTTCCCCCAGCCACACCTAATTCTAGCAACAGTGGCAGCCTCGGCCCCACCACCGGCAGAAGGCAGAATTATGGAAGTATATCTCAGGAAACAAATTTAGGAATATATTTTTCTATAAATCAACTACAAAACTATATATATACTATTTATTGTTAAGCAAGTTCTATCCATAAATCAATCCAGATAGTTATACAGTAATTGCATACAGAAAAACATATGGGGTACTCAAATTCTTATGAGTGGGCCAGAGACTGTGGTATCCGAGTGTACCGTTATATTATAGTACAGTAAAACCTCTCCCATCCAGACTAATTGGGGGAGAACCCTGTCTGGATCTGCCAAAAGTCCGGACATATATTCAGCCGTCCAGACAAATCCGGATGGCTGAAACATGAGTCCGGATATCTAACTTAAACAACCAGACTTAGGTTTCAGCCATCCAGACAAATCCGGATGGCTGAAATATGAGTCCGGATATCTAACTTAAACAACCAGACTTAGGTTTCAGTCATCCAGACAAATCCGGATGGCTGACATACAAGTCTGGATATCTAACACTGGCTGAAACATAAGTCTGGATGGAAATGCCTGTCTGGATCTCTTGGGTTTCCAGATCTGAGAGCACCGGATGGGAGGGGTTCTACTGTATTTCAATTACAGGGCCCCCTCACTATACGATGACCCAAATTGACCACTTGCAGTTTCGTTCTATAAGGAAGTTGGAGCTGTAGATATTGATATTTAGCAGAATTACCAGCTATGATACGGTTGTAATACTTTGATAAAATTATAAAACCCAATTCAATATACTTTTTTATCCATCAGAAACCTACATTATTATTGCATTTCTCTTTAATATCGATGTTCACGGCTTCAACTTCCTTATAGCCTGAAACTCGCAAGTGGTGAATTACAGATCCCCCTCACTATACGATGACCCAATTTATGATATCCATTGTTGGTTTTTAGGTGTTTAGGTTTGGGTTTTGGCTGGTCCTAGAACGCATCCCCATTTACACCATTAATGTTAGGGTTCCCTATGTGATTTTTCTATTTAAGATCAGGTTTTCAGGAACATAACACAATATTCTCAGACTTTCTTCTATTCAACTGCTGAGCTCTGGAACTCTCTCCCAGAATCAGTCTTTCCCTCTTCCTATGACTTAAATTGCTTCAAACTCCGTGTGTCCAGGCATTTTAGCTCGAACATCCCTTGATTTCGGCCCTGTCACTCTTTGAAATCTGGGGGAGGCACTCGCTGCAGGCAGTTATGCCGTTTGTCTCCCTCATTAACATATAAAAAAAAAAAAAAAAAAAAAAATCGTAAATCGAGGGAGACCTGTATTTTGATTTTGATTAGTTCCTTTGCGTTTATCTTGCGTCGTCTTAGTTTTGGTTTGTTTATTTTGCAAGTTTTACATTATAATTAAAATGTAAAACTTGGAAACTAAACAAACCGAAACTGGGACGATACAAAGATACAAAATTGACCACTTGCGAGTTTCAGGCTATAAGGAAGTTGGAGCCGTAAACATCGATATGAAACAGGTATACAATAATAATGTAGGTTTTTGATGAATAAAAAGTATGTTGAATTGGGTTTTATGTATTTATAAATGTACTACGACCGTATTTTAGCTGTAAATTATGTTAAATATAGATGTCTACAACTCCAACTTCCTTATAGAACGAAACTCGCAAGTCGGCAATTGGTACACTGGTAATGAACTCACTTGCGACTGGTCTCCTTCAGGTTACCGGTGAACTGGTAAAGGTCCCGGTTGGGGGCCTCACACTCCACCTGTTCAGAGATATTAGCAATTATAATGTAAAACTTGCAAAATAAACAAACCAAAACTTATACAAACACGGTAAAAAGACAAAACAACTAATCAAAATCCCCGTGTGGAAACAACGCTTAACCCGGCAAGCGCGATAGGCCTCACGGAAGGCTTCCTATAGGGAACGCGATGGGCCTCACGGAAGCAAGACCATAAAAAAAACCTTCCCCCCCAAAAAAGGGCCTATCAAAACAAAGGAATTTGTCTCTAGGTGAGATAATTCCCCTCCAGTACTCATCCATGTAAATCTCACCCACCCCCCTCCCCTCCTTCCCCACCTTATTCCCCCCTCCCTCCCCTCCTCAATTATCACCTATTTTTCCTCTTATTATCATCATTTATCGGTTATTTTTCTCTCCCGCGATAATGTAGCACAAGTGGGTTGCAGAAAAGATCGTTATGTAACACCCAGACACCGGCCCACACCGCCCCGCTCGTCTCAGTTACCCCACAGACAGCGAGAGAGGAGGGTTGCCTGTGGCTCTCTCTCGCCTGAGATTATGACCGGGTGGCCAATATCTTCGTTTTTCAACACCCAAATGCTTTTCCCACTTATTTTAGCACTCTTGAAGGTTCATATATACATCATATATGTAAAATAAAAGCATACCGAAAACAAATAATGCTCTATATTGTAAATATAACGAATTCTGTCAGAATCCAAGGCTAGAATTTATGCACAAAAAACTACCCTAGCCCCTAGGTCTATTTCGCGCTTGTCAGGTTAAGGGGAGATCTCCACTTGAGGGATTGTTTTCTTGACCCCTTTCTCCCTCATGTTTAGACCCATTGCTTTTGATATTTTAAAACGTTTGCCCCATTAGTTTAGCGATTTTAAGAAGTTTCACCCCATATTAAGACCTTTCGTGCAATTCAGGTGTCTATTTTATCCTGGCGAGCGATAGCGAGCCTGTAATTTAAGAGGAACCGGCCTTTGGCCGGGAAATTTTTCTACCGAAAAATTTACAAATTTATCTTGAAAGGGACTCGAGGGGGTGTAATTTTAAGGTTAATGGAAGTCTAGGGAATAAACTAAACACCTCCCCTTAAGGGGAGGTGTTTAGTTTGTTCCCTAGATTTCCATTAAGCTTAGAATTATACCCCTTAGACCCCCATTCAAGATAAATTTGTACACTTTTCGGTAGAAAAATGTCCTGGCCGAAGGCCACTTCCTCTTAAATTACAGGCTCGCTATCGCTCGCCAGGAAAATATCGACACCTAAATGGCACGAAAGGTCTTAAAATTGACACAAATGGGGCGAAAGTTTTTAAAATTGCCAAACTAATGGTGCGAATGACTTAAAATGTCAAACGCAATGAGGCTAAATATGAGGGAGAAAGGGGTCGAGAAAAAAATCCCTCTAGTGGAAATCTCCCCTTAAGTATCTCAAACTAAGTAAACAATTTAAAATGTACTTCATGATCATCACGTGGCATGCTACACACTCACAGAACCCCTAACCATATTTCTAATCCTAGAAGTTGATATGAGTCGTACTATTTTAGGGTTCTATTCTATCTATCTATTGCCTGACGCCGTGATCCCCGAAGGGGTGGCCACGAACGAACCGCCCCCATGCACCTCTGTCCCCAGTCAGTCGACGCCCCTCTCCCCAACCAGCACCGCCTTCGTTCATGTACTTCCTCACTCCATCCTTCCACCTCTCCCTCTCTGTCCTTCCACCTCGCTCTCGTACACCCTCTTAGTCATTCTCTCACTTTCCATACGTTCTATATGGCCGAACCATCTCAAGTTGTTCCTTTTCACACTTTCCAGCACATCTACGTCCACACCACACCTCCTTCTTACTTCCTCATTAGTCTGTCTATCCCTCCATGTAACTCCGCACGCACTCCTTAAGTACTGTAGTTAATTTCCACTGCTCTCACTCTTGGTCTGAGTCTCTCAACCAATGTCCAATTGTCCATGCTTCGCTTCCGTAAGTCAGTGTCGGGATTACCACACTGTCATGCAAGGATTTCTTCACTTCCATACTGACCACCCTATTTCTTGTTACTGCTTTCCGCGTTCCTACAACCCTCTTCCCCTGTTGTACCCTCTCCCGCACTTCTTCATCCATAGTCCCATCTTTACTCAACACACTGCCCAGATACTTAAAAGAGTTGACGATCTCCATAGCCTGACCGTTCAGCTTCACCTCACACTCTGTGGCTTCACCCCTTTCGAAGACCATAACCTTGCTCTTCCCCGCATTTACCTTCAAATTCCGTTTTTCGCACACTGTTCCAAACTCATTTACCAGACCCTGCAACTCCCATTCATTATCGCTCATCAGAACTGTATCATCCGCAAACAGCAGTATAGGTAGCTTCCACTCAATTCCCTCCCTTTTCAGCGATACACCAACATCCACTGCTCTTGATAGTATTTCTTTCATGACTCCATCCATATATACAATAAACAACCACGGGGACATCACACACCCCTGTTTCAAACCAACATTCAGGTCAAAGAACTCGCTCTGCTGCTCATTCTCCACACATACTGCCGCCTTTGCACCCTCATACATGCTCTTCACTGCTTTCAGCAGCCAACTTGCCATCTACTCCGTATATTCTAAGTACTTTCCACAAACCTTCTCTATCCACTCTGTCATAGGCCTTCTCCAAGTCCATAAAGGCAACATACAGCTTTTGTTTCTTCTCCAGATATTTTTCCACAACACAATTCAGGGTAAAAATCTGATCTACACATCCTCTTCCCTTCCTAAAACCTCCCTGCTCGTCGCCTATCCATTTCTCCGTTCTCAATCTCACTCTCTCAATCACTACTGTATACCTTCCTACTACGCTTAGAAGACATATTCCTCGGTGGTTACCACACACTCCTCTTTCCCCTTTGCCCTTATATAGGGGGACTATTATGCCAGTCTTCCAGTCATCGGGTGCACTCCCCTTCTCCCATGCTAGTTTGCACATTTTCCATACCCATTCTATCACTATCTCACCACCATACCTCAACATTTCCCCACACACTCCATCTGTTCCTGGTGCTTTCCCCAACTTCACTCTTTTCATGGCTTCCCACACTTCTGACCTCCTGATCCCCACCTCCACCTCCTCCTCCACTACTTCTCTTCTTCTCCCTCCCATACCATATCCAACTATGTTTGCTGGCTCTTCATTCCTTACATTTAGCAACTCATTGAAGTACTCCCTCCATCTTTCGACTCTCTCTTGCTTCTCGGCTAGCATTCTCCCATTCTTATCTTTCACACCCTTACTGTTTCCCTTGCTACCTTCCCTAACTTTCTTGACTTCTTTCCAGAACAGTTTCTTACTCTCCCTCCATTTTACACTCAGATTCCTTCCAAATTCCTCATCTACTCTTCTCTTGCTTTCCTTCACTACTCTCTTCACCACCCTCTTACTCTCCACGTACCTCGCTCGTTTCTGTCTCTCGGAATCTTCATTCCCTCTACTACCCAACCACTCTCTATATGCTTTCTTCTTTTCTTCCACAGCTATTCTTACCTCTTCTGTCCACCATGCTGTACCTTTCACTCCCCTCCCTCTTCTCCTCACTCCACCTCACATGCTGCACAGATCTCATCCTTAAACACCTTGCTCATCTCCTCCACTTCCTCCATAATTTCCAGGTCGAACCCACCTAGTCGTCTTTCCACTGCTCTCCTGTACTCCTCCCTGACTTCCTCCTCCTGCAACCTCTTCACCCTCCTCACCATTCCACCCTCCTCTCGCCTCCCTCCAGCTCTCCTCACCCACTTCTTTTGTATCCTAACCTTAGCTACCACTACATAATGATCAGACAGACCCCCTCCAATACCCCTATACATCCTAGCATCCATCACAAATTTCTTCATTCGTTCATCCACACATACATAATCAATCAATGACTTTCGTTCAACCACTGTCTCATCCTCCATCGTCCACACCCGTTTCCACGTGTACCTGTGGATCATTCTGTGTCGGAAGAAGGTGTTCGCTATCCACAGCCTCCTCCCCACACATACGTCCACAAGTGCACTACCATTCCCATTCACCTCAGATGGTACCCCCCCACCCCCCCACCACTCCCTCAACTTTCCTATCACCCACCTTACCATTCATATTCCCAATCAGAAATATTCTTTCGTTCTTGTCAAACTTCTCCAGGCACGGCTCCACATTCATCCAGAACTCCTCTTTCTTTCTTTCAAGTTTATCCTCTGTCGGGGCATACATGCATACAATCACCCACGTTTGTATTCCTACTTTCATTCTCCCCCACACATTCCTTGAACCCACAGACCCATACTCTCTTACACATTCCTTCCATTTGCTACTTACAAACAAACACGCACCTTCTCTCGCTGTTCCTTCACTCACTCCAGCACACACACCCATTCCACACTCCTACATCTGAACCTTTCCATTTGGTCTCTGTCATTCCACATATATCCAGCCTGGCATTCACTAGCACTTCCAGAACCTCTCTCTCTATTGTGCCATCATTCATGCCACTAACATTCCATGTAGCCATTCTCAGAATGTCCGAAGGAATGTCCTTAGTCGGTCGTGGTTCGTCAACATATGTTCTGTCCGCATCCGAGGCTGTTAGTTCGTTTTTCTTTGCTTAGGTATTTTTTCCGGGTGGGGGTCGCAAGCCCACCGACCCAACCTCTTTAGTCGCCTCTTACGACACGCATAAGGGTTGATGAATACAATTAGTGTTGTATTCATGATAGACAAGGTTCTAAATTAGCAACTTCAAAACAGACATCTTGTTCTTTCATGGGCTGACTGAAGGGTTGTTGACGGGCTGTGATGATGATGCGCTTTTTTACCACCATGCACTCCATGCTCAAGATCTGGTGTACAGTATCAGGGATTTCAGTGAACAGTCTCCACAGATTGTTAGACCACAGCACTGGTGTCTGCCAAATAGCACACTGGCTGGCCCGAGACTCCAACCCTCGACCTCATGGTTTGCAGGCGAGTACTCTACAAACCACGCTGCCCTATTAAACATACTGGCATTCAAAACGGGCGGAAGGTGCATAATTTTGCCAGAGCAGAAAAAAGTAATTTCTGTGATGAAACTTTGTCAAATAGAATCTAACATTACTGAAAAGATTAAGTAGCAGCAGGGGTGTCGACCATATTGACAACGTAACAATACATACTGTAGTGCAAAATATATATTATGCACTATGTCTTATGCCACCCCTGTTGGGGGGGGGGGGGGGGAGAGAGAGAGAGAGAGAGAGAGAGAGAGAGAGAGAGAGAGAGAGAGAGAGAGAGAGAGAGAGAGAGAGAGAGAGAGAGAGAGAGAGAGAGAGATATATATATATATATACCGGTATATACTGTATATATATATATATATACCTGTATATACTGTATATATATATATATATATATATATATATATATATATATATATATATATGTATATACCGGTATATATATACAGTATATACTGGTCGAAGCATAGAAAAGCTAATTACATACTCTACAATATATAAGTATATACTGTAGGGAGTTGACAAAGTCCCGCCAAAGAGCCATTACCCACCTTCCCGGAGAGGTTCATAAGGTCCCGAGCTTCCAGCATATGTGCCGTCTGTGGCAGGCCTTGTCGGATCTTGAGGTTAGTCTCACCATCAAGGTTGGCCGTCTCCACATAACATAGCGCCTGCGGTTCACTGGAGGGGAAACCATAATAGATAATATTATAGTCTATTCGCTGTAACTGGCGAGAAATCATGACCTCTATCCTCTGTAACTCAAAAAGGGCTAGAGAAAATTGGCAGTAAATGTCCACATCTATTCCTTGACCGACTCTTCCCAAATGGTAGAAATATTAGCTCGATTACTCTAGTCGTTTTTGAGGTACAGAGGTTAGAGGTCAAGATGTCTCGCCTACTTACAGCGAATAGACTATAGTTATCATAGTAAAGCCGGTATCACACGAGAGCATTTATAGTCAACATTCGATGATCAACATTTTTCTGGCAACATTTCTGGACTATTTTGCACTGGTATCGGAAACTATACTGGTGGTTGTTGTTGTTGTTCCCCAAGCTGCCTGGCCGAACAGCCCCAAGGCCCCGAGCAAGACCAAGGCCATAACCGAGCGCCCCACAGAACCCTCCCAGCCGACCACAATAAAGCATGGGTGACCGAAGCTACTCCATGGCGGGGAGCTGAGGAGGGCGACAGAAACGCCCGGGAAATCAAAGCCCCACCCAGGGCCCTGTGCCCCTCAGCAATTATGAAGAGAAAGCTGAGGGGCAAAGGAAAAAATGTGACGCTTTGGCTTCCAATCTTGGTAGATTGGGAGGTCAATCCACAGAAGAGACGCCGTCACTTGAGATCTAGAAAATATATAAGTAAAAGGAACAGTCAGAGTAAGCTATGGGTATGGCAGAGATTGCTCAGCTCTCACTCTGATAGACCAGCCCATCGCCACATGACTAGAACCCAATCCTCTCAGCATCAGCTAGGAAAGGCCTTAGAAAGCCACCTTTGGCGGGGGGATAGCTCCCCTATTTCAACCCCTTTCGGGGTTGGGCACCCGCCTATACTGGTGGTAGATGAAATTAGGCGAGTGAAATATTCTAAATTTGGACCTAATAAGCTGCCAGATCAGTGTTAAGGATAAATGTTGAGTAAAAAAGCGCTCTTGTGATACCGGCTTTTTAACCAATAGATGGTCCTTCATGTGAAATTATGTGATTTAGGGAATGTTTTTTGTTGGTCACCACATAATTTATCTTTCTTCTTAAGCCGGTATCACACAAGTGTTTTTTCCCTCAACATTTATCCTCAATACTGGTCTGGCAGCTTATGAGGTCATCATTTCAAATATTTGAGTCAACTAAATTCATCAATCATCAGTCTAGTTTCCGATACCAGTGCATAATAATCCAGAAATGTTGCCAGAAAAAATTTGATCATGGAATGTTGACTATAAAAGCTCTCGTGTGATACCGGCTTTATAAAGAGTGGAGAGGTTTACGGGGTATAATCCTGTGTAGCGGGTGGACCTGTACATATATCTCAATAATTTTGTAATGTTACAATATATTTTTACATTTTTCATTCATCACATACAGTAGATGGCATATTTTTCTTGGTAATGTTACAATATATTTTTACATTTTTCATTCATCACATAGATGGCATATTTTTCTATCACATAGATAGAACATAGATGGCATCAACACAAAGAAACACAAACTCTCACACTTCATCAAACAACACAACATACACATTGCCATCTTACAAGAAACAAAACTCCGCACAACACAAAAAACACCCACATTTCATAATTTCACCACCATCAGACAAGACCGGGCTGTCGGCGGGGGCGGTGGACTCATCACCCTGGTACACAGAGAAATATCATACATAGTAACCAGTGTACAAACCAAATCCCTCCTCCCCCCAAATGATAACACAACAGAAATACAATCAATTAAAATACGCACTGGCAACAACTCCAACATAACCATCATAAACACATACATCCCTCCCCAAACATCCCCTACAGTACCAAATGAATACAGACCACACTTACAACACATCACAAACACCCCACACACCCCACACAACATCCTGGGTGGTGACTTCAACGCCAAGACGTCGGCCTGGTTTGTCGACATCCCCGACACAGACAGAGGGCTGGTACTACAAAACCAAACTGATAACCTCATCATCCTTAACGACATCCATCAACATACCCATATTCCTCACCAAGCCCTCTATAACCCATCATCTCCAGACATCACCTTTTGCTCCCCAGAACTCGCCCCCACAACATCCTGGAGGGTGGTCAGAACCTTAGGCTCTGACCACCTCCCGATCATTATCACCACCAAAACCAGACTCACCCCAGCTAGCCACAAACACACATACACCAATTATAAAAGACCTAACTGGGAAGCATTCACAAATGAGACAGAACAACACTTCACAACTCTAAACAGTACACCCATCACTAACAACAACAATGCTGTACACATACTCAATAAAACTATCCAAAACGCTGACAAGAAACACATTCCAAGAGGTAACAGAAAAAGACACAACCCCAACTTCATACCAGAAATTCAAAACCTCATCAGATAACGCGACATACTGAAACACTCCCCAGCACCCCACACACAAGACATCACACAACACATTCAAGCACTCAACACCCAAACTAACAACAAAATACAAGAACAACAAAAACTAAATTGGAATAACTTCCTATAAACACTTGATCACAAAACAAACCCCCAAAAACTTTACAAAACACTAAACAGCATCACACTTCCCAACAGCAACACAACACAATCACATGCTGCAATCACAACAACAGACTCTACTCCTTCATGTAAACAACAAGCAAACACTCTCATCAATCACTTCTCACATGTCAGCCACCTAAAACCTCACAAAGACGACCGACGTGTCATCCGACGTAAGAGACAATTCCCCACAGACCCTGACTATACACCCTTCACCAATCACTAGACAAAGCATATCATCAACAATCTCAAGCACTCACCCGCCTGTGGCCTAGACAACATAAGCAACATACACCTCAGACACCTGGGACCACAAGGCATACAAGCACTCACTAACATATCAAACTACAGCTATTCACACAACACAATACCAGACATTTGGAAGCATGGTATCATCATCACATTCCCCAAACCCAACAAAGACCCCACGCTACCCTCCTCGCACCGCCCCATCACACTCCTTTGTTCCCCCTCCAAAGTCATGGAACGCCTAGTATTACAACTAATTACACCTGACCTACCCCTAGCTCCAACACAACATGGCTTTAGGCCACTGAACTCCACAAACACTCTTCTCACAGACCTTACACAAAGAGCTTTTGACAGCATCAACTCAGCTAGACCACCACACAGATCACTATTAGCCACACTCGACATTAGTAAAGCCTTCGATGCCATCCCCCGCCACAACCTAACAAACAAAATCTACAACACAAACATGCACAACAACACAAAAAGGTGGCTGGCCAACTTCCTAGCAGGCAGATGTGCACACGTATCTTTTGCCGGTCAGTCATCTAAAATCAGAAACTTTCCAAACGGAGTCCCACAAGGATCCGTCCTATCGCCCGCACTCTTCAATCTGTACATGCACGATATAACTACACCCAATACGCCCCAAATAAACTTAGCCTCCTATGCAGATGACATAACACTCAAATGCACACAAGACTTGGACACAAGACAAAAGACTTGGGGATAGAATTTAGGGATAACATGTCTCCAGAAAGCCACGTAAATAAGATAGTGAGAGAATCACTAGCACTATTGGCAAATATCAGGATGTCTTTCAATTATCTTAATGAAAATACCATGAAACAAATAATAACGGCAATAATAAGACCCAGGATGGAATATGCATCTGTAGTGTGGTCCCCTCACTTGAAGAAACATATCCACAAAATTGAGAGGGTACAGAGAGCAGCTACGAGGATGATCCCAGGTTTGGAAAATTTGGAGTACCAAGAGAGGCTCGAGAGATTGAATCTACCTACACTGGAACAGAGAAGGAAACGAGGACAGCAAATTCAGATATATAAATGTGTTAGAGGTATTGACAAAATCGACCAAGAAAACTTCATAGAGAGGGATGGAGGTGAGAGAACAAGAGGTCACAGCTACAAACTAAAAGTGCTTAATAGTAAATCTGATCTGAAAAGTAAAAGATTTCCTACCAACTCGATTAGTGGGTGGAACAAATTGCCAGCCGAAGTAGTGTCTGCACCATCAGTGCATAGTTTCAAAGCACGGTATGACAAACATATCTTAGGAGGCGGGAATTAACGAGCATGCTCACTCCCGCAAATACAACTAGTGTAAGTACAACTAGTGTAAGTACCATGACCCAAAAAGAGCAACAGATCTCCTTCAACCCTATCTCAACACACTACATGGCTGGTGCACTACAAACAGACTTAATCTAGCCCCAGCCAAATCCACCGCAACCCTGCTCACAAGCTGGACAGAACACGAATACATCCCTCAACTCACCATAAACAACACACCCCTAACACATACACACACACAAAATCCTAGGAGTAACATATGATACTCATATGACATTCAAACAGCACACCACAAACATTAAAAAGAAACTGACACCCAGACTTAACGCCCTCAGGTCACTTGCTCACACAAAATTTGGACACAACAAAGAAACTACCACCACAGTATATAAACAATACATAAGATCAGTGATGGAATACGCAAGCCCAGCCTGGGCTTCTAACCTAGCTGAAACACATCATAAGACCTTACAGACTATTCAAAACAAAGCCCTGAAGATCATTACAGGCTGCACAGCTACTGCACCCACAGATCACCTACATCAAGAAACCAAAATCCTCAAAGTCAAAGACCATCTGGACATGAGAGGCACTCAATTCCTGGCAGCAGCCTCCACGAACCAAGACCACTCACTAAACTACATGGCAACACACCCACAGACACCAAGAAATATCAAAACAACACCCAGCACACGGTATCACACACAATTATTGTCCTCTCTCCCTCCCTGCCCACCCCAAACCAACTTCCAGAAGCACATCCATACTCATATCTCTCGCCGATCCATCCACTCACTCACAGACAACACGCAGCTGCATGCACGACCTCCCGAAATCCATCCTTCCGAATCCTCCCTTCCTCGCGAGGACAGAGTCCACCTGGCCAGGCTGAGATGCGGACACCATCCACCTCTCCTGAGCTATCAGAAGAGACTGGATGACTCCGTTGTCGACGCCTGCCCGGGATGTAACACAGCACCCCATACCATTAAACACATCATAGAAGACTGCATTTCACACAACCACTTACGCCAACAACAAAATCTACACTCAATGAGAGCTCTGTGGGAAAGCCCGATCGTGGCCATGGCCTTCCTTAGGGACTCGGGGCTGTTCGGCCAGGCAGCTTAGGGAACAACAACAACATCAACATTTTACATTCATAAATAGTCCACTAATATACTAGGTAATGTTAGGTTAAAGATATTGTTCAATGTTTCTTAGTAAATAGGCATCTGAAAAACAGTTCTACCCGCTACACAGGATCTTACCGAAGAGTCCACCAGGGAATAGGTGTGTGGATATTAACAGCCAGTTTGTCTTAGGCCCTTTTCAGTTACAGAGAGGCTCAGGTATGAAGATTATTGTCAAGTTCATCGGTGTAATACTAAATAATGATTATATTGTACTTAACACTATCTGGTGCAACGTCTTGGGGGTTATAATGGTATTGGGTTTAATTATTATTGAGGAATTTAATTGTTAGCCATTATCGAACAATGTGTATTTAGTTTACCCGCTAGAGTTGGAAAAACGCCTCTCCAAACCCCCTTCAAACTAAAAAAAACGTCCCCCAGACCCCCTTCAAGCTAAATGTGTATATTTTTCGGTAGAAAAATATCCCGGCCAAAGGCCGGTTTCTCCCAAATTGCAGGCTCGCTATCGCTCGCCCAGGAAAAATCAACACCTTATTGGGTTGAAGCATCATATAATCACCAAACTAATGAGATGAAACGTCTTAAGATCTCCAAGCTAATGGAGTAAAACTGGGAGGCGCCAAATTGGCCCGCCCTGCACCTAATAGGGTTAAGGGGATGGTAGTCGCTTTTTCTGGACCCCCTTCTCCTTCTTGTTTAGCATATTAGTTTTGGGATATTAAGACATTGAAGTTCGTTGGCGCTACATTATAGTCAAGCAGTGAACAAGTCATGATGATAATGATTAACCCCTTCTGTACCGCCGACGCATTTTTCATTTTATTCTAGCTATGTTTAGATGATTTTGTGCAGCTTAAGAAGGATCTGTGGTAGAATAAAGGGTTAAGAGGAGGTATTTAGTTTGTTCCCTAGACCTCCATCAAGCTTAAAATTACACCCCCTTGAGTCCCTTTCAAGATAAATTTGTAAATTTTTCGGTAGAAAAATGTCCCGGCCAAAGGCCGGTTCCTCTTAAATTGCAGGCTCGCTATCGCTCGCCAGGATAAAATCGACACCTGAATTGCACGAAAGGTCTTAACCCTTCAAACCCGGCTGGTACACGTGTGTACCATTTTGTTTTGACCCGAGGAACCCGGGTGGTACAACATGTACCATTGGTTGAAAGCCTGTGACCTTGGTGTGTGAGGCGTCGGTCCGACGCATGTAAACAACAGCCGGCTGGACCGACGCCCCGCATCTCCGGCCACAAGAAGGAGAGCGTCGCTTGTTCGTGTGTGCCTGTATGTTGTTGTTAAGTATCGAAAGGTAGTGTAAAGTGGCTGTTTTTGCCATAAAGTTATCTCCAATGAAATCATCATCACAACTCAACCAGTTGACTTAGAGAGCTCTACTTAATGCCATTCTACAGGTAAATAACACAGCTACGCTTGGGGATGCGCGGGAATGCGGGAAGAAGTCAGAATAACATATATACGGTAGCCTAGCCTAGACGTTTTTCGGCCAAAACACCCGGGTCTCGGGGAATATTTATGTAATGCGTAGCCGAGGCGGGAGGGTTAATATGGGGTGAAAGTTCTTAAAATCGCTAAACTAATGGGGCAAACGTTTTATAATATCAAATGCAATGGGGCTAAACAAGAGGGAGAAAGAGGTCCAGCAAAAAATCCCTTAAGTGGAGACCTCCCCTTAATTGAGATAGTTCAAAGCCGCTTAATTGCTAGAGGTCCTTTTTAAGCTGAAAAATATGGTCTAATAATAGCTAGAAGCAAATAAAAAGACGTCGGCCGTACAGAGGGGGGTTAACCCTTTCAAGCTCCAATACGCGTTTCTGTTCTGTTTTCTGGCTACTATTAGACGATTTTATTCAGATTAGTAACGGTATATGGAAGTCAGAGGGTTGATTGAGATAGTATTTACCCTTTTAATACCCACAGATCCTTCCTAAGTTCCATAAAATTGTCTAATGATAGCCAAAAATAAACTGCTAAAATGCATCAGAGCTTCAAAGGGTTAACAACTGAGTGTAAAACCCACCTTGAGGCCAGAATGACCAGATCCGCCGGGAAGAATTTGTTGTTGTGAACTTTGACAATGTCCCCGACCTGTATGTGTCGCCATTTGATCCACTGCCACTGACCATCTCGTAGAACTTCAATCTCTCGCTTATTTAACTCATCATCCGCTCTGTGGCGTTTCTGTAAAAGGAAAATACAGTATTATAATGTAAAACTTGCAAAATAAACAAACCAAAACTTGGACGAACACAGTAAAAAGACAAAAACAACTTATCAAAATCGCTTTATTTGATTATTAAAATGTAAAACTTGCAAACTAAACAAACCAAAACTTGGACAAACACAGTAAAAAGACAAAACAACTTATCAAAATCGCTATGTGGAAACAACGATTAAGCAAAATAATAATTCTTTATAAATAAAAGAACACAAGTATATAGTTATAAGGGCAAAGGAGAAAGAGGAGTGTGTGGTAACCACCGAGGAATATGTCTTCTAAGCGTAGTAGGGAAGGTATACAGTAGGGTAGTGATTGAGAGAGTGAGAGTGAGAACGGAGAAATGGATAGGCGACGAGCAGGGAGGTTTTAGGAAGGGAAGAGGATGTGTAGATCAGATTTTTACCCTGAATTGTGTTGTGGAGAAGTATCTGGAGAAGAAACAAAAGGTGTATGTTGCCTTTATGGACTTGGAGAAGGCCTATGACAGAGTGGATAGAGAAGGTTTGTGGAAAGTACTTAGAATATACGGAGTAGAGGGCAAGTTGCTGAAAGCAGTGAAGAGCATGTATGAGGGTGCAAAGGCGGCAGTACGTGTGGAGAGTGAGCAGAGCGAGTTCTTTGACCTGAATGTTGGTTTGAAACAGGGGTGTGTGATGTCCCCGTGGTTGTTTACTGTATATATGGATGGAGTCATGAAAGAAATACTATCAAGAGCAGTGGATGTTGGTGTATCGCTGAAAAGGGAGGGAATTGAGTGGAAGCTACCTATACTGCTGTTTGCAGATGATACAGTTCTGATGGGTGATAATGAATGGGAGTTGCAGGGTCTGGTAAATGAGTTTGGAACAGTGTGCGAAAAACGGAATTTGAAGGTAAATACGGGGAAGAGCAAGGTTATGGTCTTCGAAAGGGGTGAAGTCACAGAGTGTGAGGTGAAGCTGAACGGTCAGGCTATGGAGATCGTCAACTCTTTTAAGTATCTGGGCAGTGTGTTGAGTAAAGATGGGACTATGGATGAAGAAGTACGGGAGAGGGTACAACAGGGGAAGAGGGTTGTAGGAACGCTAAAAGCAGTAACAAGAAATAGGGTGGTCAGTATGGAAGTGAAGAAATCCTTGCATGACAGTGTGGTAATCCCGACACTGACTTACGGAAGCGAAGCATGGACGTTGGTTGAGAGACTCGGACCAAGAGCGAGAGCAGTGGAAATTAATTACTTAAGGAGTGCGTGCGGAGTTACATGGAGGGATAGACAGACTAATGAGGAAGTAAGAAGGAGGTGTGGTGTGGAGGTAGATGTGCTGGAAAGTGTGAAAAGGAACAACTTGAGATGGTTCGGCCATATGGAACGTATGGAAAGCGAGAGAATGACTAAGAGGGTGTACGAGAGCGAGGTGGAGGGACAGAGAGGGAGAGGTAGACCGAATATGAGGTAGAAGGATGGAGTGAGGAAGTACATGAACGAGGGCGGTGCTGGTTGGGGGGAGGGGCATCGAAAGACTGGGGACAGAGGTGCATGGGGGCGGTTCGTTCATGGCCACCCCTTTGGGGATCACGGCGTCAGGCAAAAGATAAATAGATAGAAGTATATAGTTTAAAACTTGACCTCTTATCCACAGGTAAAGTAAAAACTAAAGGTTATTGATACCTAGAATTATTATGTTACCTCCACCAACCGACTCTACTCCTAAACTAACCCACATTTCATAATTTCACCACCATCAGACAAGACCGGGCTGTCGGCGGGGGCGGTGGACTCATCACCCTGGTACACAAAGAAATATCATACATAGTAACCAGTGTACAAACCAAATCCCTCCTCCCCCCAAATGATAACACAACAGAAATACAATCAATTAAAATACGCACTGGCAACAACTCCAACATAACCATCATAAACACATACATCCCTCCCCAAACATCCCCTACAGTACCAAATGAATACAGACCACACTTACAACACATCACAAACACCCCACACATCATCCTGGGTGGTGACTTCAACGCCAATACGTCGGCCTGATTTGTCGACAACCCCGACACAGACAGAGGGCTGGTACTACAAAACCAAACCGATAACCTCATCATCCTTAATGACATCCATCAACATACCCATATTCCTCACCAAGCCCTCTATAACCCATCATCTCCAGACATCACCTTTTGCTCCCCAGAACTTGCCCCCACAACATCCTGGAGGGTGGTCAGAACCTTAGGCTCTGACCACCCCCCGATCATTATCGCCACCAAAACCAGACTCACCCCAGCTAGCCACAAACACACATACACCAATTATAAAAGAGCTAACTGGGAAGCATTCACAAATGAGACAGAACAACACTTCACAACTCTAAACAGTACACCCATCACTAACATCAACAATGCTGTACACATACTCAATAAAACTATCCAAAACGCTGACAAGAAACACATTCCAAGAGGTAACAGAAAAAGACACAACCCCAACTTCACACCAGAAATTCAAAACCTCATCAGACAACGCGACACACTGAAACACTCCCCAGCACCCCACACACAAGACATCACACAACACATTCAAGCACTCAACACCCAAACTAACAACAAAATACAAGAACAACAAAATCTAAATTGGAATAACTTCCTACAAACACTTGATCACAAAACAAACCCCAAAAAACTCTACAAAACACTAAACAGCATCACACTTTCCAACAGCACCACAACACAATCACATGCTGCAATCACAACAACAGACTCTACTCCTTCATGTAAACAACAAGCAAACACTCTCATCAATCACTTCTCACATGTCAGCCACCTAAAACCTCACAAAGACGACCGACGTGTCATCCGACGTAAGAGACAATTCCCCACAGACCCTGACTATACACCCTTCACCAATCACCAGACAAAGCATATCATCAACAATCTCAAGCACTCACCCGCCTGTGGCCTAGACAACATAAACAACATACACCTCAGACACCTGGGACCACAAGGCATACAAGCACTCACTAACATATCAAACTACAGCTATTCACACAACACAATACCAGACATTTGGAAGCATGGTATCATCATCACATTCCCCAAACCCAACAAAGACCCCACGCTACCCTCCTCGCACCGCCCCATCACACTCCTTTGCTCCCCCTCCAAAGTCATGGAACGCCTAGTATTACAACTAATTGGGCGGGTGCCCAACCCCGAAAGGGGTTGAAATAGGGTAGCTATCCCCCCGCCAAAGGCGGCTTCCTAGGGCCTTTCCTAGCTGATGCTGAGAGGATTGGGTTCTAGTCATGAGGTGATGGGCTGGTCTATCAGAGTGAGAACTGAGCGATCTCTGCCATACCCATAGCTTACTCTGACTGTTCCTTTAACTTATAGATTTTCTAGATCTCAAGTAACGGCGTTTCTTCCGTGGATTGACCTCCCAATCTACCAAGATTGGCAGCCAAAGCGTCACATTTTTCCTTTGCCCCACAACTTTCTCTTCATAATTGCTGAGGGGCACAAGGCCCTGGGTGGGGCTTTGGTTTCCCAGGCGTTTCCACACCCTCCTCATCTCCCCGCCATTTAGTGGCTTCGGTCACCCAGGCTTTATTGTGGTCGGCAGGGAGGGTTCTTAGGGGACGCTCAGTTATGGCCTTGGCCTTCCTCTGGGCCTTGGGGCTGTTCGGCCAGGCAGCTTGGGGAACAACAACAACTAATTACACCCGACCTACCCCTAGCTCCAACACAACATGGCTTTAGGCCACTGCACTCCACAAACACTCTTCTTACAGACCTTACACAAAGAGCTTTTGACGGCATCAACTCAGCTAGACCACCACACAGATCACTATTAGCCACACTCGACATTAGTAAAGCCTTCGATGCCATCCCCCGCCACAACCTAACAAACAAATTCTACAACACAAACATGCACAACAACACAAAAAGGTGGCTGGCCAACTTCCTAGCAGGCAGATGTGCACACGTATCTTTTGCTGGTCAGTCATCTAAAATCAGAAACTTTCCAAACGGTGTCCCACAAGGATCCGTCCTATCGCCCGCACTCTTCAATCTGTACATGCACGATATAACTACACCCAATACGCCCCAAATAAACTTAGCCTCCTATGCAGATGACATAACACTCACATGCACACACCATGACCCAAAAAGAGCAACAGATCTCCTTCAACCCTATCTCAACACACTACATGGCTGGTGCACTACAAACAGACTTAATCTAGCCCCAGCCAAATCCACCGCAACCCTGCTCACAAGCTGGACAGGAGAACACGAATACATCCCTCAACTCACCATAAACGACACACCCCTAACACATACACACACACCCAAAATCCTAGGAGTAACATATGATACTCATATGACATTCAAACAGCACACCACAAACATTAAAAAGAAACTGACACCCAGACTTAACGCCCTCAGGTCACTTGCTCACACAAAATTTGGACACAACAAAGAAACTACCACCACAGTATATAAACAATACATAAGATCAGTGATGGAATACGCAAGCCCAGCCTGGGCTTCTAACCTAGCTGAAACACATCATAAGACCTTACAGACTATTCAAACAAAGCCCTGAAGATCATTACAGGCTGCACAGCTACTGCACCCACAGATCACCTACATCAAAAATCCAAAATCCTCAAAGTCAAAGACCATCTGGACATGAGAGGCACTCAATTCCTGGCAGCAGCCTCCACGAACCAAGACCACCCACTAAACTACATGGCAACACACCCACAGACACCAAGAAATATCAAAACAACACCCAGCACACGGTATCACACACAATTATTGTCCTCTCTCCCTCCCTGCCCACCCCGAACCAACTTCCAGAAACACATCCATACTCATATCTCTCGCCGATCCATCCACTCACTCACAGACAACACGCAGCTGCATGCACGACCTCCCGAAATCCATCCTTCCGAATCCTCCCTCCCTCGCCAGGACAGAGTCCACCTGGCCAGGCTGAGATGCGGACACCATCCAGCTCTCCTGAGCTATCAGAAGAGACTGGATGACTCCGTTGTCGACGCCTGCCCGGGATGTAACACAGCACCCCATACCACTAAACACATCATAGAAGACTGCATTTCACACAACCACTTACGCCAACAACACAATCTACACTCAATGAGAGCTCTGTGGGAAAGCCCAATCATGGCCATGGCCTTCCTCAGGGACTCGGGGCTGTTCGGCCAGGCAGCTTAGGGAACAACAACAACAACAACAACAACTCCTAAACTCAATTAATGAAATCAACAAATACATGTGGCAGTCCAGAGATTCCAACCTAGGATGCTCACACCGAAATTCAGTGCATTTATCCATTGCGCTGAAGACAGTTAAAGAATGGTGGACAAGTCTACGATTTATTATGCAGTTTCGAATCCTGCATATCAATCTAAGCATGTACACAATTCCAACTGCGCTATCATAGGCTATGGATAGATGAATGGAAGGAGTAATTAATGGGGCCTTAACCCTATAAAAGAACACAAGTAGGTCTATATAGTTTAAAACTTGACCTCTTATCCACAGGTAAAGTAAAAACTAAAGGTTATTGATACCTTGAACAACTATCGGTACATCAAAATAGTTGGGGCAGGAAGGGGAGGCAAGAGGGTTATATTTGTTCAGTCATTCTACCTTACAATAGCCTTGGCTCACAACCATCAGACCCAAGCTGAACAAGACAGATGGGCAGTCTCCTCACAGATCAGATCAGATAAAGGTATTGAGGGATAAGCCTTTACAACGGCACCTCGTCTCTACATTCTACTTTACCTATTTTTCTGAAGAGTGTAGAGAGGGGAGAAAGGGTGTTGGAGAGAGAGGAAGTTGTTGGAGTGGCTTTGTTATGTGTGTTTAGTCTGTAAATGTCGTCAGGATGTCCCATGACTGGGTGCGAGAATGTGAAACATATTCACCAAGCAGTAAATAGGGACCTGAAGTTAGTAGACATACTTTTGTGGCATCCCATACATACATATAAGTTTAAAGACCGTTTTGTCGAAAGAGAATGTGGTTAAAATCTCACATCCTAAATGGCAGCCCTGTCAAGGTCTGCCTATGTTGTCAAGTTCTTTATTTTGAGATCGGACCGGAGTACCCGAGCCCACGTCATTCTAGGTCCACCCCTACGCGCAGCTCCCCCCACATTCACTGTCCGGCATTTCTTCACCCAGTTCTGATCATCCATTCTCTCCACATGTCCAAACCAACCAAGTCAGCTCGTGCGCATCACTTCACTGACACTCCTAATGCCCAGACGCCTTCTCAATTCCTTGCTCGATACCCTGTCCCTGAGATTAACCCCACACATCCATCTCACCATTCTCTTCTCATTCCGTTCCATTCTATTGATATCCTCCACTTTAACTGGCCACGTCTCCAAGGCATAGGTCATCGCGCTCCTAACACACGAGGTATACACCTTCCCTTTAAGGTGGGGTGGGAGTCCTCTCATGGTCTTGGGAAGTAACCACAGGCTCCAAAGGGTTAAGGCACGGACATGAGTGCCGTGGTATAGTCAAGCATACCCTAAGCGATACTTCCAGTAAAATTAACAGGTCAAAAGTTAAAATAGAAGATAACCAAATTATGAATCATAGTAATCCACGAATATCTATTTCCCCCAAAACAATGTATTGTACTGTAATACATGGAGCCATTTATTTTGTGCCTGATCATTAACCAATGAAGTCGTCTGAAGCAAAACTGGGCATATATATACAGTATATATATATATACTGACAGGGGTCCAGTCAGTTAGTCTTTTACTCCAGTGGGTGTTCAATTCGGTGAAGAAGGTGTAGGGGGCGCCACCGAGGGTGTGGCGTTGAATCAGTGCCTGCAGCTTGAGGAGTTCAGGTCAATTAATAGTGGGAGGCAGCTGCAACATTGGCTGGGGCAGTCTAGAATATTTTGTGTCTGAGTTTATCAAATTATCTCTGGTATGAGTTGTGTTATCGGGCGTACTACTACCGACATACAGTACAACATAAATCATCTATAAATACTTAGCCTAACTAAAAACCTAACCTAACCTAGTATTCTCATTACCGGTACTACATGAATAGGCTCCTAGGTTAGGTTGTTGTTGTTCCCTAAGCTGCCTGGCCGAACAGCCCTAAGTCCCTGAGGAAGGCCATGGCCACGGTCGGGCTTTCCCACAGAGCTCTCAACGAGTGTATATTGTGTTGTTGGCGTAAGTGGTTGTGTGAAATGCAGTCTTCTATGATGTGTTTTATGGTATGGGGTGCTGTGTTACATCCCGGGCAGGTGTCGACGACAGAGTCATCCAGTCTCTTCTGATAGCTCAGAAGAGCTGGATGGTGTCCGCATCTCAGTCTGGCCAGGTGGACTCTGTCCTCGCGAGGAAGGGAGGATTTGAAAGGATGGATTTCGGGAGGTCGTGCTTGCAGCTGCGTGTTGTCTGTGAGTGATTGGATGGATCGGCGAGAGATATGAGTATGGATGTGCTTCTGGAAGTTGGTTTGGGGTGGGCAGGGAGGGAGAGAGGACAGCATTTGTGTGTGATACCGTGTGCTGGGTGTTGTTTTGATATTTCTTGGTGTCTGTGGGTGTGTTGCCATGTAGTTTAGTGGGTGGTTTTTGTTCGTGGAGGCTGCTGCCAGGAATTGAGTGCCTCTCATGTCTAGATGGTCTTTGAATTTGAGGATTTTGGTTTTTTGATGTAGATGATCTGTGGGTGTAGTAGATGTGCAGCCTGTGATGATCTGTAGGTGTAGTAGCTGTGCAGCCTGTGATGATTTTTAGGGCTTTGTTTTGAATAGTCTGTAAGGTCTTATTATGTGTTTCAGCTAGGTTAGGTTAGGTTGTTTGGTTAGGTTAATGGTTTAGAGAGGAGTTATGCTGTATGTCGGTAGTGGTACGCCCGATAACACAACTCTTACCTTATCTCTTTCAGTTTTGCCTCTTTGTGAGCTTTCCACTAAACCAGCTGGTGCTACTGCAGAAGGTGCTTTGGGCTGCGAGTAAAGGAGTGGAACCGTGTTCCAAGGGAACAGCGGCCCTGACTGTATGTTGAGGGGTGGATGAGGGGTCCTTATAGGGCCTGTTGGAGAATCAACAATGTTGCTGCCAGTCAATGACAGGGCTTCCAGGTTTGCCACACCAGGATCCTTAACTGTAGGTAGCACCAACGAACTTGACAATAATCTTGACCCCTTAAGTTCTTATAACTCAAAATAAATGAAAGCAATCGGGCTGATATTTCTATCAATTGGGAAGAGTCCACCAGGAAATAGGTGTGGATATTTACAGCCAGTTTGGTCAAGGTCCTTTTGAGTTACGAAGAGGTCAAGGATCGAAATTATTGTCAGGTTTGTTGGCGCTACCTATACCAGTTTGAATGTTGCTTTGATGATCTTCCATCACCGTGTTTTCTTCTTTTACCATTTTGAAACGGCCAATGGGGTAGTGGGCGTGGCAGAGCGAGAGTCTCTGCCAATCCTGTACCCGGCCAGCCGTGACGTCATGTCATGTATTGCTTTGTCTCGGCTAATGTGGGAGCACGTTGGTCGGGAAAGCTCCGCCCATTCTCTAGGCTTGGTGAAGAAGGGATTTGGGCCACCTATCTCTGTAAGGGTAGGTGGTTTGGGGATCCTCATCTTCATTAGGCTCGGGAGGGGAACAAAAAGCCACTCCAACAGCTTCCTCTCTCTCCAACACCCCTTCTCCCCTCTCTACATTCTTCAGAAAAAAGGAAAGTAAAAAATATCTATGAGGTGCCGTTGTAAAGGCTTATCCCTCAATACCTTCACCTGACCTGACCTAAGGGGCTTGCCTATTTGCTCCTTCCGAGGCTGTTTATGGTTCTTGGGTAATTTGGGCAACTTGTTCATGCAGTGATGTACACCCTGTGTGGTGGATTGTGTTCTTTTATTTATACATTATTATTTTACTTAAGCGTTGTTTCCACATAGCAATTTTGATTAGTTGTTTTGTCTTTTTACTGTGTTCGTATACAAAACGTTTTGGTTTGTTTATTTTGCATGTTTTACATTATAAACACAACCCACCCGGGATTCGAACCCTGGACTTTGCGATCAACAGGCACTCGTGCTAACCACTACACCACAGGCATTACTTGATTTAACCCCTTCTGTACCGGCGACGTCTATTTCACTATATTTTGGCTACTCTTGGCTACTCAGCTTAGGAAGGACGTCTACCCCTTAAAAAGCTACAGACTATCCCAATCAATCCTTTTAGTTACCATATATCCTTCCTAAACTTCATAAAATAGTCTAAATGTAGCTGAAATCAAATACAAAAGACGTCACCGGTACAGAAGGGGTTAAGAGTGTTTTCGCCGTTCCCGGGTTAAAGGTTAAATATTCTGTATTTATTAATCCCTTCTGTAACGGCGAGGTCTTTTGTAATTGATTTCAGCTACATTTAGACGATTTTAAGTATCTTCGGAAGGATATATGGTAGCTAAAAGGATTAATTGAGATATGTTGTAGCTTTTTAATTGGTAAACATCCTTCCTAAGCTGAATACAATCGTCTAATAGTAGCCAAAATAAAGTGAGAAGGACGTCGCCGGCACGGAAGGGGTTAATTTATAGCTGATTTGGGGTAGAATGTAGAGTTCGGGCGTACCGCCAGCCTTGTTTACTGGCGTCGGACCTTTGCCATCATGTTCCCGTCTATTTTGACTGCCTTTGGATACAATAATATGTTGAGGGGGGCTTTGTCCCCCTCACCCCCCCCCCCCATGACATATTGTCATAATCATATATATTGCCAGCAGGGGGCAAATGACCGAAAAAAAAATTCGCCGTCAAAATAGACGCGAAGTTAACTGCGGCGATCGACCTATGTAAACATGACGACCGTACGCCCGGACACTACATCCATCCCCTGATTTGATCTGAACATTAATCTAAATGGATAATAATCATAAACATTCATGAGTAAAGCCGGTATCACACGAGAGCTTTTATAGTCAACATTCCATGATCAAAAATTTTCTGGCAACATTTCTGGAATATTTTGCACTGGTATCGGAAACTAGACTGATGGTAGATGAACTTAGGTGACCGAAATATTTGAAATGTTTGACCTCATAAGCTGCCAGACCAGTGTTGAGGATAAATTTTGAGGGAAAAAGCGCTCGTGTGATACCGGCTTAAGGGGAGACAGACCG
>CM064551.1:17509136-17511636 GCA_032716605.1 Paralithodes platypus | reverse complement strand
GCAGGATGGAGTGAGGAAGTACATGAACGAAGGCGGTGCTGGTTGGGGGGAGGGGCGTCGACTGACTGGGGACAGAGGTGCATGGGGGCGGTTCGTTCGTGGCCACCCCTTCGGGGATCACGACGTCAGGCAATAGATAGATGGGGATAAACGTCTTAAAACAGTAGGCTAAATGGGGCCGAATGGATACAAGCCAGAGAAAGAGAGAAAAGGAGAGAAAAAAGCAGGTCACCCCCCTTAAGCACCAATAAGCCTATACAGCACTATAGGTAACGCCAACCAACTTGACAATAATCTTGATCCCTGACCTCTTCTTAACTCAACCGGTCTAGAGCAAACTGGCTGTAAATATCCACACCTATTACCTGGTGGACTCTTCCCAAATGAGAGGAATTTCTGCCCGATTGCTTTCATTCATTTTGAGTTACAAGAAGTTAAGGGGTTAAGATTATTGTCAAGTTGGTTGGCGCTACCTTTTTATACCATCAACAAATATTGAAAGACATTACCGGTACTTACCTTAAAATTAATTAAGAATTTATGATTGTAAGGGGTCGCATTTACGCATTTATGACGCAGAGGTTGCCAGATTAGCAATAAGAAATAGAGTTCTCTCACTCTTATAATTACATATCCAAAATTAGTTTTCTGCCCACAGCTAACTCAAAGACAACTGCAGAGGTTGAAATAACTAAACTAAAGGTTTCTAAATACCCCTGATGGTAACAAAGGCTTTAAAGTATCCCCAATAGGCTCAACACAGCTAACTCAAAGACAACTGCAGAGGTTGAAGTAACTAAACTAAAGGTTTATAAATACCCCTGATGGTAACAAAGGCTTTAAAGTATCCCCAATAGGCTCAACACAGCTAACTCAAAGACAACTGCAGAGGTTGAAGTAACTAAACTAAAGGTTTCTAAATACCCCTGATGGTAACAAAGGCTTTAAAGTATCCCCAATAGGCTCAACACAGCTAACTCAAAGACAACTGCAGAGGTTGAAGTAACTAAACTAAAGGTTTCTAACTACCCCTGATGGTAACAAAGGCTTTAAAGTATCCCCAATAGGCTCAACACAGCTAACTCAAAGACAACTGCAGAGGTTGAAGTAACTAAACTAAAGGTTTCTAAATACCCCTGATGGTAAACAAAGGCTTTAAAGTATCCCCAATAGGCTCAACACAGCTAACTCAAAGACAACTGCAGAGGTTTGAAGTAACTAAACTAAAGGTTTATAAATACCCCTGATGGTAACAAAGGTTTTAAAGTATCCCCAATAGGCTCAACACAGCTAACTCAAAGACAACTGCAGAGGTTGAAGTAACTAAACTAAAGGTTTCTAAATACCCCTGATGGTAACAAAGGCTTTAAAGTATCCCCAATAGGCTCAACACAGCTAACTCAAAGACAACTGCAGAGGTTGAAGTAACTAAACTAAAGGTTTCTAAATACCCCTGATGGTAACAAAGGCTTTAAAGTATCCCCAATAGGCTCAACACAGCTAACTCAAAGACAACTGCAGAGGTTGAAGTAACTAAACTAAAGGTTTATAAATACCCCTGATGGTAACAAAGGCTTTAAAGTATCCCCAATAGGCTCAACACAGCTAACTCAAAGACAACTGCAGAGGTTGAAGTAACTAAACTAAAGGTTTATAAATACCCCTGATGGTAACAAAGGCTTTAAAGTATCCCCAATAGGCTCAACACAGCTAACTCAAAGACAACTGCAGAGGTTGAAGTAACTAAACTAAAGGTTTCTAACTACCCCTGATGGTAACAAAGGCTTTAAAGTATCCCCAATAGGCTCAACACAGCTAACTCAAAGACAACCTGCAGAGGTTGAAGTAACTAAACTAAAGGTTTATAAATACCCCTGATGGTAACAAAGGCTTTAAAGTATCCCCAATAGGCTCAACACAGCTAACTCAAAGACAACTGCAGAGGTTGAAGTAACTAAACTAAAGGTTTCTAAATACCCCTGATGGTAACAAAGGCTTTAAAGTATCCCCAATAGGCTCAACACAGCTAACTCAAAGACAACTGCAGAGGTTGAAGTAACTAAACTAAAGGTTTCTAACTACTCCTGATGGTAACAAAGGCTTTAAAGTATCCCCAATAGGCTCAACACAGCTAACTCAAAGACAACTGCAGAGGTTGAAGTAACTAAACTAAAGGTTTCTAAATACCCCTGATGGTAACAAAGGCTTTAAAGTATCCCCAATAGGCTCAACACAGCTAACTCAAAGACAACTGCAGAGGTTGAAGTAACTAAACTAAAGGTTTCTAAATACCCCTGATGGTAACAAAGGCTTTAAAGTATCCCCAATAGGCTCAACACAGCTAACTCAAAGACAACTGCAGAGGTTGAAGTAACTAAACTAAAGGTTTCTAAATACCCCTGATGGTAACAAAGGCTTTAAAGTATCCCCAATAGGCTCAACACAGCTAACTCAAAGACAACTGCAGAGGTTGAAGTAACTAAACTAAAGGTTTCTAAAT
>CM064551.1:17469136-17504136 GCA_032716605.1 Paralithodes platypus | reverse complement strand
TCCCCACAATATACAACCTCCTCCCCCACACTTCCCACAATAGACCATTCTCCTACACCACAACCTCATTCAGTCCTCCACACCTCCAACCCCACCACCCATTAGAGACGTCCCACACCTCCTCCCCCACACTTCCTACAACTCCCACAACAGACATCCTCCTACACCACACCCCCATTCAGTCCTCCACACCTCCAACCCCACCACCCACGAGACTATACCCACACCCATGAGAGAAGTCCCACACCTCCTCCCCCACACTTCCCACAACAGACCATTCTCCCACACCACACCCTCATTCAGTCCTCCACACCTCCAATCCCACCACCCATTAGAGACGTCCCACACCTCCTCCCACAACAACACCACACCTCCCCACCCCCACCCTCCCCCACGAGACTACCCACACCTCCTCCCACAACACTATAAGTCTATTTTTTCCCAGCTGATGGTAAATTGAATCCCTTAGTAGCTGATTTCTCGATACTTAATGGCCATATATGAAACTACTATGGCTGTGTGTCGTATTAATGCCAAGTTGTCAGAATTAACATCATATTTCGCTACAAAATCTACCTTATAACTGAGTAACAAAGATAGAAACATGACAATTTACCCTCAGCTGGAAAAATATAGACTACACCTCCCTCACTCCTCCTCCTCCTCCCCCAACCCCTCCTACTCCTCCTCCTCACACTTACTTCCCTCCCTCCCTCCCTCCCTCCCCCAAGCTGTGGATCGATGCAGCAATGGTTGGGGTGAATCATGGCGAGACAAGTAACGTCATGGAAGCGTAACACACGCTATTTTGTTTTTGTTTTTTACGTTAATGAAGGGGGGGTCACCGTTTTTTTTTTATCTTTCCCTCCTTAAATTCTCTCTTTCCCTGGCTTGTATCCATTCGGCCCCATTCAGCCAACTGTTTTAAGACTTTTATCCCCATTCAGGTGTAGATTTCTTCTGGCGAGCGATAGCGAGCCAGTATTTTATGGAGAAATCCGGCTTCGCCGGATACATTTTTCTATCGAAAAATGTAAAAATTTAGCTTCCTGTAAAAAAAAAAATTATATACATATACAGTATATATATATATATATATATATATATATATATATATATATATATATATATATATATATATATATATATATATATATATACAGTATGCTGGCTAGCTACCGCTCGCCAGGAAAATATTGACACCTGGATGGGGGTAAACGTCTTAAAACAGTAGGCTGAATGGGGCCGAATGGATACAAACCAAAGAGAGAGAGAGAGAAAGAGAATAAAACGAGGTGGTCTCCTTTAACTGACCCACATGGTAACTAGAGCAACATGTTAAAGGGGGAGAGGTTATTAGATTTATAACAATGCACTGTATATATTCCACGCAATAAAGTCCATGGGAATCACTACCCACATTTAACTAATATATATGCATATATATATATATATATATATATATATATATATATATATATATATATATATATATATATATATATACTGTATATATATATATATTATGGGACCCTGACCTGGTTGATAATAAGTAACTCCCCGTTCTTAACATTAACCCTTAATTAGCGGGTCCCGCCTTAAGTTGGATAGAGAACGAAGGACAAAAGAGTGGGTCCCGCCTTAATTAAGTCGTATGCAATTTTGAGCACTCTGAGAGAGAGTCCACGCGGTGGGAGGACCGCGGGCGGGCTCTGACCGTTCAGCGTGGACCTAGTCCCGCCACTGACACAACCACCACATGTCTACACCTCCATGGTCCCGCGATACAGGGTAAAAACTGAGGAAATTACTGTATTTTAGGGTTTTCCCCTTCGTATTGCAACATAGTTGCAAGAGAACCCGTGGTCGTACAAGGATGGTTCAGGTGTCATTGGAAAGCTCAATTATCGCCCTTTCACGGATACATAATTGTATTACGCTCTGGCTCTTCTTTATGCATGAAAAAGAGCATGGAATGAAGCTCGTTTAGGGTAAATCTGCCCGTCTGGCAGGTAGTAGTGTTACAAAGCCAGCCGATAGCTGGGGGTTAATCATCAATTACAAACCCCAATGTACTTGAATAAACTAATGAAACCATATGGTCCTCCCGGGATTCAAACTCGGTACACCAAACCCAGAACATAAGCATCTCAACCGCCTTAGGGGGTTCTTTTCCCCCTGCACAGCTTCTTGCTCTGTACAGGGGCACAGTGCGTCCTTGTATTGAGTATTGTTCACATGTGTGGGGAGGTTCCTCTCACACCGCTATCCTAGACAAAGTTGAAAGGAAGGCCTTTCGTATCATTAACTCCCGTCCACTCACCTACTCTCTGCAATCTCTCTCTCTCCGCCGCAATGTTGCATCTCTCTCGCTATTCTATCGCTATTATAATAATCAGTGTTCCTCAGAGCTTTCCCAGTGTATACCACCTCCTTTACGTAGGGTACGTGGTACCCGTCTTGAAACTCAATCCCACCCCTACTCTGTGCAACTCTCCAACCCAAGAGTGAAACGTTACTCTCAAACTTTATTCTACTCAACAGCTGAGCTCTGGAACTCTCTCCCAGAATCAGTCTTTCCCTCTTCCTATGACTTAAATTGCTTCAAAACTCTGTGTGTCCAGGAATTTTGGCTCGAACGTCCCTTGATTTTGGCCCTGTCACTCTTTCAACTATGGGGGAGGCACTCGCTATAGGCAGTTCTGCCTTTTACCTCCCTCAATCACATAGAAAAAAAAAAAAATCTAAACCATTACACCACCAAATCAATTACAAATCCTAATATACTTGAATAAACTAATGAAAGCCTATGGTCCTCCCGGGATTCAAACTCGAGACACCACACCCAGAAGATAATAATACAAAATAAATAAATACATATAATAACGTCTCCTTAACCCATCGAGCCCCGGCTAGTTATTAATAAATGTACCACCAGAACCCGGCCGGTTTTGAAAAAAGTTTTTTTTTTCCAGAAACAATAGCGAATGGGTTAGGAATGAAGGAAAAACCACGAAAAACCGATCAAAAAGCTAAAAAAATGGTCCTACAGAGCCCCCGAAAGCGGATTTTACAAGAGTAAAAAATTGAAGGCAATTTCCCCCTAAAAACATGTTTTTGCGCGCTCACGCGCACGCGGTTGGACTTTGAGAGTTTTCAACCATCGGCATGGGTGCGTGGGATACTTACACAGTTCCCATACAAATCTGAGCCCTCTAGGTAGAGCCACTCTGAGCCTGACGACTGAGCTAAAAGGGTGACTCGTCAGACGAGTCGCTGGGCTTTGGCGTTACATACATAGGTGACTCGTCAGACGCGTCGCTGGGTCTCGACGGGTTAATAAAGGGGAGATTTCCACTTGAGGTATTTTTTTCTTTACCTCTTTCTCCTTCATGTTTAGCCCCATTGCTTTTGAGATTTTAAGATGTTTGCCCCATTAGTTTGGCGATTTTAAGACATTTCACCACATTTATATCTCACTTGTAAAACCTGTCGTCCCATTTAGGTGTCGATTTTTTGTTGGCAAGGGATAGCGAGTCTGTAATTTAAGAGGAACCGGCCTTTGGCCGGGAAATTTTTCTACCGAAAAATTTACAAATTTATCTTGAAAGGGGGTCAAGGGGGTGTAATTTCAAGCTTGATGGAGGTCTAGGAAACACACTAAAATTCTGCCCTTAACCAGTGCCATCCTATCCTATCTATCTATCTATCTATCTATCTATCTATCTATCTATCTATCTATCTGCTCAGGCCCAATCCCCACTTTTCCTATTTTTTATTTTTATTTTCCTCTATTTTATTATTTTGTTGTTTGTATTTTCTTGGGGGTGGTGGCCGACTCGAGACAGAGCCAGAACAGGGAAAACACAAGACAAAACAACGAACAAACACAGGCAAAACACAACATTCAATAGCCTATAACCGATGTGAACCTGGCCAATCTAATCTAACACTACTATAGTCTGAGTGTCTTAAATTGACCCCTTGCGAGTTTTGAGCTATAATGAAGTTGGAGCCGTGAACATCGATATTAAACACAAATGCAAAAATAATGTAGGCTTCTGATGGGTAAATGGTATGTTGAATTGGGTTTTATGTATTTATAAATGCACTACAACCGTATTTTAGCTGGTAATTCTGTTAAATATCGATGTCAACAACTCCAACTTCCTTATAGAACGAAACTCGCAAGTGGTCAATTGAATCCCATAGCAACTGTTAAGATAGTGATGGAATAGGTATGGACAATGTGCAAACTAGCATGGGAGAAGGGGAGTGCACCTGATGACTGGAAGACTGGCATAATAGTCCCCCTATATAAGGGCAAAGGGGAAAGAGGAGTGTGTGGTAACCACCGAGGAATATGTCTTCTAAGCGTAGTAGGGAAGGTGTACAGTAGGATAGTGATTGAGAGAGTGAGAGAGAGAACGGAGAAATGGATAGGTGATGAGCAGGGTGGTTTTAGGAAGGGAAGAGGATGTGTAGATCAGATTTTTACCCTGAATTGTGTTGTGGAGAAATATCTGGAGAAGAAACAAAAGCTGTATGTTGCGTTTATGGACTTGGAGAAGGTCTATGACAGAGTGGATAGAGAAGGTATGTGGAAAGTACTTAGAATATACGGAGTAGATGGCAAGTTGGCTGCTGAAAGCAGTGAAGAGCATGTATGAGGGTGCAAAGGCGGCAGTATGTGTGGAGAATGAGCAGCAGAGCGAGTTCTTTGATCTGAATGTTGGGTTGAAACAGGGGTGTGTGATGTCCCCGTGGTTGTTTACTGTATATATGGATGGAGTCATGAAAGAAATACTAGGAAGAGCAGTGGATGTTGGTGTATCGTTGATAAGGGAGGGAAACGAGTGGAAGCTACCTGTACTGCTGTTTGCTGATGATGCAGTTCTTATGAGCGATAATGAATGGGAGTTGCAGGGTCTGGTAAATATGTTTGGAAAAGTGTGCGAAAAACGGAATCTGAAGGTAAATGCGGGGAAGAGCAAGGTTATGGTCTTCGAAAGGGGGTGAAGCCACAGAGTGTGAGGTGAAGCTGAACAGTCAGGCTATGGAGATTGTCAGCTCATTTAAGTATCTGGGCAGTGTGTTGAGTAAAGATGGAACTATGGATGAAGAAGTGCGGGAGAGGGTGCAACAGGGGAAGAGGGTTGTAGGAACACTGAAAGCATTAACAAGAAATAGGGTGGTCAGTATGGAAGTGAAGAAGTCCTTGCATGACAGTGTGGTAATCCTGACACTGACTTACGGAAGCGAAGCATGGATGTTGGTGGAGAGACTCAGACCAAGAGTGAGAGGGGTGGAAATGAGTTACTTGAGAAGTGCGTGCAGAGTTAGATGGAGGGATAGACAGACGAATGAGGAAGTAAGAAGGAGGTGTGGTGTGGAGGTAGATGTGCTGGAAAGTGTAAAAAGGAACACCTTTTAATGGTTCGGCCATATGGAATGTATGGGAAGCGAGAGAATGACAGAGGGTGTACGAGAGCGAGGTGGAAGGACAGAGAGGGAGAGGTAAACCGAAAGAGAGGTGGAAAGATGGAGTGAAGAAGTATATGGATGAAGACGGTGCTGGTTGGGAGGAGGGGCGTCGACTGACTGGGGACAGAGGTGCATGGGCACGTTTCGTTCGTGGCCACCCCTTCGGGGGTCACGACATCAGGCAATAGATAGATAGATACATACATAGAGAGATATAACAAAGTACCCGCCTTGCAACACAATCCCACCCCTACTCTGTGCAACTCTCCAACCCAAGAGTGAAATGCTATTCTCAGACTTTCTTCTATTCAACTGCTGAGCTCTGGAACTCTCTCCCAGAATCAGTCTTTCCCTCTTCCTATGACTTAAATTGCTTCAAACTCTGTGTGTCCAGGCATTCTAGCTCGAACGTCCCTTGATTTCGGCCCTGTCACTCTTTGAAATCTGGGGGAGGCACTCGCTGCAGGCAGTTATGCCTTTTGTCTCCCTCATAAAAAAAAAAAAAAAAAAATTACATAAAAAATAAAAAATAAAATAACTGACCTGCAACAAAGCGATGACCAAGAAGAAAATATTGGCGTAGCGTCTGAACTGCTCAAAGAGGAACATGGGGAGGAAGAAGAGCAGCTTGTAGCGATACTTGGCGGTACACACAGCATTGGAGCAATACTTGATGGGCTGCGGCTCGTTCAGGTAGACGGTACGATGTTCTATACCGATACCTCCCCCTAGGCCACCACCTATGCCACCATCACCATCGCTCCCTCCACCGCCAGAGTCGTCATCTGTCGGAACATAAATGAACACATATTAGTCAACGAGTTACACAATATCCAATATGGAGAAACACAAACACCTTAACCCGGGAATGGCGATAACACTTTTAAGAGGTTTTGGTGGGCAAGGGCGAGGACCCTCTTAAGAGGTAAGGCCTAAAAAAATTAATTTAAAAGGCCCCAGTAGCACTTAAAACAAGTGAAATGGTTATTAAGTGAGATAATTCCACTCCATACCTTCTATCACTCCTCCACATCTGTGAAAAACCCCTCCTTTCCCCCCCCCCCTTCAATTATCACCTATTTTCCATGTTATTCCCTTATTCATTGGTATATTTTCGTGCAAACATCTCCAGGCCGGTTCCATTGTGTTGTCATGTGACTATCGAGTGTGTTGCGTAAGGTAGGGTGTGGGTGAATGAGTCGGTCAAGCTTGAGGCCTCGCGAGAGGAGGGTCTGGCTCGCTCTGCTCCACAAAGCATGAATGGGCCGGCCGACTATAATTCGCGATTTTGACCATACAAACACTATTCCCACTTGTTTTATTGCTGTTACATGTTACTATCTTCATATTAAATGTAAAATAGGCGCATATGAATAAGTAATAACGATATTTATCGTAAAATTACAAATTTAGGTGATAAAGAGGCCTAATATCGTCACCCAGTTACATGGTGTCCACTACACCCTGCGCGCGTGTGCCGGGTTAAGGGGGTACTGCTTGGTTTTTGGTCTATATATCTATATATTTTATTAATTTTTTAGTTTCCTCGCTAGACCTCCATCAAGCTTAGAAAAACACCCCCTAGACCCCCTTTCAAGATAACTGTGTACACAACGGAAAACAATGAACACACAAAAACAAAAGATATTCACACACATCTAGGTCACCCAGGAGAAGACCCAGAGACCAGGGTCACCAAGGTCCTACCAGCACTCCCCCAGCCTCCGACCACCCGGAGAAGTTTCGGTAACAGCAGGCAGACATGCAGCGAGCCGAAACTACAAGCCCGCCCACCACACTTATATGCGCACCCTTCGTATATACCGTCTCCCCGGACCAGGCGCCTGACGGACTATTATCTAGTCCAACTGGCACCCGACCCCTTCTCTCAAAGTGACCACGTGTTCACTCATCTATTCACAAGCATTCTCCATTCACTCCTGTCCACCACCACTTCCCCTGCCTGATCTATAGTCATTCCTCTATCATCCAAAGCCTTTCTCCATCCCGATGTATCAATGGGAAGATATTATTGGGATGGAATTTGTGCTGTACCTAGAACGCCAAAAAAATACCCTCACTGTTCCCTGTCTTCGTGGCGCAATGCATAAGTGTGTTGATTTTCGGTGTGAGCGTCCTGGGTTCGAACTCCCAGACTACCACATGTGTTTGTTAATTTAATTAATCGAGTTTAGGAGTAAAGTTGGTTGGTGGAGAGAACATAATAATAAATAGAACTGTATGAATATTCCCATAATCAAAATATGCTACAGAGGGACAATGCCTAGCGAGTTCATTGCTCAAAATGTGACGTTCTGAGAGTGAGGGTCCGAGTCTAGGTGAGACAGTGAAGCACTGGGGTGAAGCAGCTTAAGAGATGGGGCTGCTTCGAGCCGTGAGTGGGCAATCAAGCCCCATGCAACCTGCGAAGTGAAGAAGGCAGGGGATGGTTGCAGATAAGATAGATCTCCAATATACGAAATACCTTTTTGAGAAAAAACTGTGAAAGTCTTAAGATAATTAGGTGAACATTTTTAACTTATGTGTATATATATATATACCGGTAAATATATATATATATATATATATATATATATATATATATATATATATATATATATATATATACCTGGTATATATATATATATATATATATATATTTTTTTTTTTACGAACACGGCAGCGTAGAAGATACATCGTTTGGGAGGCTATATACTATGATATAGTATTCTACGCTTTTTCGATTTATGTACGATCCTAGTAAGACCATTAGTTACTGAGCCTGTCAATTTCAAAGTTTGCTCCGCCCCTTCGAACAGTCTGCTGCACCAATTTTCAAACAACAACGAAGGGCGGTGCGCTCCTCGGTGCCACTAGCAAGAGTGGCGAACTCCACATATGTGAACATAGGTAGGCTATATAACGTGTTTTAGAAATACAGAGAAAGTTTGGCAACATAAAAACACACAATTTCCAAGGGGTTTTCACCAATAACATTTCACCGGCTTATGAAGGGATGTTGAGTAAACAATTAAGAGGGTACTACTCGCTTTTTGTGGACCCCTTTCTCCCTCATGTTTAGCATATTAGTCTTGAGGTTTTAAGACGTTCGTTCCGTTAGCTTGGCGATTTTTAGACCTTTCGCCTCATTTCTTTTCAATATTAAGACCTTTCGTGCCCTTTAGGTGGCGATTTTTTCCTGGCGAGCGGTAGCGAGCCTCTAATTTTAGAAGGAATCGGCCTTCGGCCGGGACATTTTTCTACCGAAAAATGTACAAATTTATCTTGAAAGGGTGGTCTAGGGTTGTTTTTCTAAGTTTGATGGAGGTCTAGCGAGGAAACTCAACAATATAGTCATTAATATAAGGTTTATAAATGCCCCTGATGGTAACAAAGGCTTTAAAGTATCCCCAATAGGCTCAAAACCGCGTCATATGTCTGAGAGGGTTAAGCACTTTACCTGGTATAAGGGCCTGGCTGGGGACATCAAAATACACCTCCAGAGACATACAGAAACCCGTCAACACTGAGTAACAGGTAGAACAGGTATATATATATTCTACAGTACACACTTTTCCGGGTTACGCTATAATCTTGTCAGTGTGTGTGTGTGTCTGTGTCTGTGTGTGTGTGTGTCTGTGTGTGTGTGTGTGTGTGTGTGTGTGTGTGTGTGTCTGTGTGTGTGTGTGTGCGTCTGTGTGTGTGTGTCTGTGTCTGTCTCTGTGTGTGTGTGTGTGTGTGTGTGTGTGTGTGTGTGTGTGTGTGTGTGTCTGTCTGTGTGTGTGTGTGTGTGTGTCTGTGTGTGTGTGTGTCTGTCTGTGTGTGTGTGTGTGTGTGTGTGTGTGTGTGTGTGTTTTGTCTGTCTGTGTGTGTGTGTGTGTCTGTGTGTTAAATAATTCTAACAATTTTAAAGCGGGTTGACAAACGGTAATTAAACAATTATATTTCACCAATGATAGTATATTTTTCATCGATTTTATATTGGATTATTTCATTGATATTTATTAATAAATTCAGGTGGATTATAAACCTTTTCCCGCAAAATTTTATAATCCTTTTTCTGATCATTTAATTGAATATATATAATACAAAATACAATGTTTTCTTCTAAAATATATAGATAAATAATATTAGCGTATTCCAGCATTGTATTGAAGGAGTGGTACCTTAAGGGGGTAGTGCTTGGGTTTCAGTCTATATATTTATTTATTCATTTAATTTTGAGTTTCCTCGCTAGACCTCCATCAAGCATAACAAAAACACCCACTAGAACCCCTTTCAAGATAAATTTGTACATTTTTCGGGAGAAAATTGTCCAATTCCTTCTAAAATTAGAGGCTTGCTATCGCTCGCCAAGAAAAAATTGACACCTAAAGGGCATTAAAGGCGAAAGCGAGCCTGTAATTTTTTAAGGAACCGGCCTTCGGCCGGTAAATTTTTCTACCGAAAAATGTACAAATAGATCTTGAAAGGGGGTATAGGGGGTGGTGTTTTGTTTAGCTTGATGGAGGTCTAACGATGAAACTCAAAACTTAATGTATAAATTAACAAGGAGTATGGTTGGTTGTTGGAAGGAACATAATAATAATAATAATAATAATAATAATAATAATAATAATAATAATAAAAATAATAATAATAACATTAATACGTGCGAGATAATGTAAAGGTCGAATAGCCTAAACCTTTACCTGCAACAGTGAGCTACTAATCACCCTATAATATATATACACTATATAAGTACGGTGGCGCTAATAAGTCATGTCCCAGCTGTCATTACGTTTGGCTCGCTCTGTGCTGTATTAAGGGCAGATCTCCACTCGAGGGATTTTTTTCTTGACCCCTTCCTCCCTCATGTTTAGCCCCATTGATTTTGATATTATAAACCGTTCGCCCCATTAGTTTAGCGATGTTAAGAACTTTCACCCCATATTAAGACCTTTCGTGCCATTCAGGTGTCAATTTTATCCTGGCGAGCGATAGCGAGCCTGTAATTTAAGAGGAACCGGCCTTTGGCCGGGAAATTTTTCTACCGAAAAAGGTACAAATTTATCTTGAAAGGGGGTCTAGGGGGTGTAATTTTAAGCTTGATGAAAAAGTAGGGAACAAACTAAATACCTGCCCTTTAAATGGGTAATGTCAAGTAACATAAATCTAAAAATAAAACTACTGTATCAATAGAAGTGCAATAAGGACAAACTAATGTATGGTCGTAGGATAAACAAATATATATATACTGTATATGTAGCCAACAATATGCATATACAATTAACCCCTTGAAGCTCTGACGCGTTTTAGCCGTTTATTTGGGCTATCATTAAACGATTTTATGCAGCTTAGGAAGGATCTGTGCGTATTAAAAGGGTAAATACTATCTCAATCAACCCTCTGACTTCCATATGCCGTTACTAATCTGAATAAAATCGTCTAATAGTAGCCAGAAACAGAACAGAAACGCGTATTGGAGCTTGAAAGGGTTAAATAAAACTGCTAAACGAACGAACAAACTTATTTACAGCAAGATATTTACAAAACTGGTAAGTAAATCCACACTTGAATCCGTAAAATAGCAACAAGGAAGAAACGTTTTAATATACGAAGGATAAAAAAGAAGAAACGTTTTTATAATTATATGAACAAGGATTACCAAAACAAAAAAACGTTTTAATATACGAACAAGGATAAACAAAAGAAGAAGAAACGTTTTAATATACGAACAAGGATAAAAAAGAAGAAACGTTTTAATATACGAACAAGGATTACAAAAAAATAAACGTTTTAATATACGAACAAGGATTACAAAAAAATAAACGTTTTAATATACGAACAAGGATTACAAAAAAGAAACGTTTTAATATACGAACAAGGATAAACAAAAGAAGAAGAAACGTTTTAATATACGAACAAGGATAAAAAAGAAGAAACTTTTTAATATACGAACAAGGATTACAAAAAAAGAAACGTTTTAATATACGAACAAGGATAAACAAAAGAAGAAGAAACGTTTTAATATACGAACAAGGATTACAAAAAAAGAAACGTTTTAATATACGAACAAGGATAAAAGAAAAAAAAAAGTGCATTAAAAATAGTCCCGGGTTGCATAACAAAATGTTGGATGCGGTCAATAGCTCATGACTGTTGTTGACAAGTTGGTTGGTTGGTGTGTGACTGTGTGTGTGTGTGTGTGTGTGTGTGTGTATCGGTATGTGTGTGTGTGTGTGGTAATGCTGTGGACAGGTTACATTGTGTAAGAGTCTAACATTGAGGACAAGTCAATATCAACAAACCCCTTGGCAGACTTGGAAGTATAATATGTCAGTGTTTGTGAGGTTATAAGACTTTAGGAATAATATGGGTAAGAGTTGTGTTATCGGGCGTACCACTACGGACATACAGCATAACTCCTCTCTAAAACATTAACCTAACCTAACCTAACCTAGTATTCATGTAGTAATGAGAATACTAGGTTAGGTTAGGATTTTTAGTTAAGTTAAGTATTTATAGATGATTTGTGTTGTATGTCGGTAGTGGTACGCCCGATAACACAACTCTTACCATAATATGTTAGGCTTGTAAGTGATAGGAGGCATAAGGATGGTTGTCAGCATTGTGTGTCACATTAACCCCTTCTGTACCGGCGACGTCTTTTATATTATATTCTAGCTATATTTAGACGATTTTGTGCAGCTTGAGAAGGAGCTATAGCAATTATAAGGCTTCGGACTATCTCAATCAACCCTTTTAACCCCTTCAGACTCATATGACGCAGAGGTTGCCAGATTAGCAATAAGAAATAGTGTTCTCTCACTCTTATAATTACCTCTCCAAAAATTAGTTTTTTGCCCACAGCTAACTCAAAGACAACTGCAGAGGTTGAAGTAACTAAACTAAAGGTTTATAAATACCCCTGATGGTAACAAAGGCTTTAAAGTATCCCCAATAGGCTCAACACAGCTAACTCAAAGACAACTGCAGAGGTTGAAGTAACTAAACTAAAGGTTTCTAAATACCCCTGATGGTAACAAAGGCTTTAAAGTATCCCCAATAGGCTCAACACAGCTAACTCAAAGACAACTGCAGAGGTTGAAGTAACTAACCTAAAGGTTTCTAAATACCCCTGATGGTAACAAAGGCTTTAAAGTATCCCCAATAGGCTCAACACAGCTAACTCAAAGACAACTGCAGAGGTTGAAGTAACTAACCTAAAGGTTTCTAAATACCCCTGATGGTAACAAAGGCTTTAAAGTATCCCCAATAGGCTCAACACAGCTAACTCAAAGACAACTGCAGAGGTTGAAGTAACTAAACTAAAGGTTTCTAAATACCCCTGATGGTAACAAAGGCTTTAAAGTATCCCCAATAGGCTCAACACAGCTAACTCAAAGACAACTGCAGAGGTTGAAGTAACTAAACTAAAGGTTTCTAAATACCCCTGATGGTAACAAAGGCTTTAAAGTATCCCCAATAGGCTCAACACAGCTAACTCAAAGACAACTGCAGAGGTTGAAGTAACTAAACTAAAGGTTTCTAAATACCCGATGGTAACAAAGGCTTTAAAGTATCCCTAATAGGCTCAACACAGCTAACTCAAAGACAACTGCAGAGGTTGAAGTAACTAAACTAAAGGTTTCTAAATACCCCTGATGGTAACAAAGGCTTTAAAGTATCCCCAATAGGCTCAACACAGCTAACTCAAAGACAACTGCAGAGGTTGAAGTAACTAACCTAAAGGTTTCTAAATACCCCTGATGGTAACAAAGGCTTTAAAGTATCCCCAATAGGCTCAACACAGCTAACTCAAAGACAACTGCAGAGGTTGAAGTAACTAACCTAAAGGTTTCTAAATACCCCTGATGGTAACAAAGGCTTTAAAGTATCCCCAATAGGCTCAACACAGCTAACTCAAAGACAACTGCAGAGGTTGAAGTAACTAAACTAAAGGTTTCTAAATACCCCTGATGGTAACAAAGGCTTTAAAGTATCCCTAATCGGCTCAAAATCGCGTCATATGTCGGAGAGGGTTAACTACCAGATCCTCCCTAAGCTTCATAAAATCGTCTATATGCAGCTGAAATAAAAACAAAAAGACGTCGCCGGTACAGAAGGGGTTAAGGGGGTAGTGCTTGGTTTTTGGTCTATATATTTAATTATTTATTTATTTATTTTTGAGTTCCCTTAGACCTCCATCAAGCTTAGAAAAAACAGACCCTTTTCAAGAGAAGTTTGTACATTTTTCGGTAGAAACATGTCCCAAAATTAGAGTCTCGTTATCGCTCGCCAGGAAAAGATTGACACCTAAAGGGCACGAAAGGTTTTAATATTGACGAAAACATGAGGCAAAAGGTCTCAAAATCGCTAAACTAACGGAACGAACGTCTTAAAACCTCAAAACTAATATACTAAACATGAGGGAGAAGGGGGTCCAGAAAATGCGAGTACTTCCCCCTTAAGTGAAATGTTGTGAGTGAGAGGTGTATGAAATGTGTGTGTAATAATAGTATTAAGCCTTTCTCTGTGGGCATATTTCTGAATATTTTCGCCATATTAGGGCTCATTCAGGCACTCCTGATTGATTAGGCAAGTGTCTGAATGACATTAAATGTATTCAACCAAAACTAGAAACAAATTTTTGAAAATTACACCAAAACGAGCTTAGTAGCTCGCGGGGTTCACCCGCAACGCTACCATAGACATTTGCTAAAATGAGCAATTATCGCTAATGTCTCGCTACATTTGCTTTTGGCAGCACTGTTATCTCGCGAGACTCTGACTCAAAGCCTTCAGTGCCGCGGCCACCAGGCTGGGAGAAGGACGTGTAGCCTGCCGGGCTCCTGCTCCCTCGCACTCGATTTTACAGGCTTTAAGAAGCTTTAAAAGCCTGTAAATTGCCATGGTGTTTCGGAAAGTTTCCCGCAGGGAAAGGGTTAATGAGCCTAGTTGTTGAGGTTGATTATACACAATTCCTTACCTAACTTATCCTAAGTGGTCAACGTAATGACTCTACTGACCTCATACAAACGAGAGAGAGAGAGATTATGGGTACATACATTCGGAAACATTTTTTTTTTTTTCAGAGAGTTTCACCAAGTTTGAACAATTTAACAAGTTCAATTTAGGCAAGACAAGACATAGCATGAGACAATATAAGAGGCATAGATGGATGGATGTACTTCACTTAACCCTTTGTACTACCACAGATCCTTTTTTAAACTAACACACAATTGTCTGAATAATTAACAGGCTTCGAACTACTTCATTTAACCCTTTGTACTACCACAGATCCTTTTTTAAACTAACACCCAATTGTCTGAATATAGCTAGGATAAAATTTAACAGAAGAGGTTAAACTAGATGGGTCTGCTTTCTTATAAGAAAGTAACATGCTTTGTCACCTTCAAATTTAACTTAATCATAAAAGAAAACTTGTAGCATCAAGAAGACAGTGCAGTGAGGTTAAAGTACATGGTGCGGTGCGTGGTGAGGTACTACTGACGGTGGTGCGAGTGGCGAGTGCGGGCATGATGATGATATGCCCAAGAAGTAGCAGGGCATGGTGCGTGGTGCGGTACGGGTGATGCACTACTGACGGTGGTGCGAGTGGTGAGTGCGGGCATGATGATGATATGCCCAAGAAGTAGCAGGGCATGGTGCGTGGTGAGGTACGGGTGATGCACTACTGACGGTGGTGCGAGTGGTGAGTGCGGGCATGATGATGATATGCCCAAGAAGTAGCAGGGCATGGTGCGTGGTGCGGTACGGGTGATGCACTACTGATGGTGGTGCGAGTGGCGAGTGCGGGCATGATGATGATATGCCCAAGAAGTAGCAGGGCATGGTGCGTGGTGCGGTACGGGTGATGCACTACTGACTGTGGTGCGAGTGGAGAGTGCGGGCATGATGATGATATGCCCAAGAAGTAGCAGGGCATGGTGCGTGGTGCGGTACGGGTGATGCACTACTGACGGTGGTGCGAGTGGAGAGTGCGGGCATGATGATGATATGCCCAAGAAGTAGCAGGGCATGGTGCGTGGTGCTGATACCTGGTGGCATGGAGAGGAGGTCCTGGGAGGAAGTAGGCGGCATGAGGGAGGCAGCTGGGCAGGACAACGATGACCCACGAACTGCTACGCTGACCCAAGATCTCAGAGACGGCTGAGTCCAGAGTGACCTTAGGGAACCGAGGGACCTGGAGGAACGGGTTCGGGCTGCCGTAGACAAATGGAAGGATAGGAGGGTAGTGATGCTCAAGTCATCATAATCCCTCACATTCTCCCCAAATGTGTTGCGACGAGCCAATGGAGTATCAGGGGTAGTTGGGGTGTCGGGTTGAAGTGGGTGACCTCCACCACAGGCCTGACGTTCACTCGGCACCAAGTCTGAGGAGCCACCGAGGTTAGATCGACAAGTTGTTGTGGGTGGTGGAACACCGTTGTTGCTTAGAAGAGGTCGCGAGTTCAACTGGGCACGAGTTTGTTCAAGCCTGGCTAGAGCTCGACATAAGGGAGGGAAGGTCTTTTCTTCTTTTGATTCTGTGTGGTTCAAGTTGGAGGAATTTTCGGTGTGATTTAAGTAAGCAGTTTCTTCAGTGTTCTCTAAGGCAGGGTTGTCCAGGCCCTTCAGATATGAATCTCCATCGTGAAGCAGTCTGACTGCATGACCGGAGCAGGACGGGGTTGGGGAAACACTCTGATCACCCTCGTCAATAAATGAGAGTCTGGACGTGTCCTGAAAGTGTATGCTGTGTTTCCTTCGACGCCCTAAGTACTGTCCGTCCTCATAGACAGGGCTCTGAGGGTCCACACTCCGATCCTCCAGGGAACACCCGTAGACCCGAGGTAAGGCGCAGTGCTCTTCGTTTACAGGTTGATGACTAAGGCACTGAATGGAGGGTAGCTGTGATTGCGACTGTGATATCTGGGCGGCTAGCTGTGATTCCGGAGATGATTTTTGGGTGCCAATTTCTCCCTCGTGGTGGTGGCTGACATTAAGGCACTGATGGGATGGTGATTGTGGATTTTGGGCGCCATTCTCTCCTACACAAAAGGCATCGTTGTCATGGCAATCTGGACTTGTGGCACCCAACATGACGCTCCGACCAACACCTTCTTTTAAGTGACAAACATGGCGAATTAGTTTGTCACCATTCAGAGACGATTATTTAATGTTATTCTAGCTAGTCAAAAGGGCTTTTAGATCACAAGTATGGGATCTTGTTTCACTGTTCACACTCCTTTTTCCTCATAATTATCTCGCTACAGCTAAAAAAATTGTTTCAATAAGTTAGACTCTGTTTGCCACCATAATTTCTTTCAGTCATAATTATTTCTTTTTCATCATTAGCTCTCCAACATTCAATTATTTTTCAACTTCAACAGTAAATTTACTAGACTTCCCAAATTGACTAATTCCTTGAACGTGACGATAGTGCGTTGTTATGTGTGCGATTAGTTTACTTGGAAAACAGATTAACTTGCTCATGTAGTAATGTACACCCTATGTGGTGGATTGTGTTCTTTATTTCAAAATTATATTTAATTAAGCGTTATTTCCACATAGCGATTTTGATTAGTACTTTTGCATTTATCTTGTGTCGTCCCAGTTTTGGTTTGTTTATTTTGCAAGTTTTACATTATAATTACATCACACTTCCTTTGCTTAGTTACATTCTCGCATTATACTTATATTTTGCCTCTCACTTTAATAAACATTGTCTTTATTCTTAACTATGTTTCTATATTTTATTGGATGTAATTAAAATATCACACTTCCTTTGCTTAGTCACTTTCTCGCATTATACTTACATTTTGTTTCTCAGTTTAATAAACATTCTATCTTTTGTCTTAACTATTGTTCTATATTTGATTGGGTGTTTCCGTTTAGTCTACATCCTGATGTATTGAAGGTTAACTAATGTCCAACCTCCTATACATAGATTGCCTTCAATTCATCAACATATCTTTTTTTCCTTTAGTCTAATTCCTGAAAGTTAAGTCACAATTCCTTGGTATTTTTTATGTTTTTTAAGGTCACAATTCCTTGTTTATTTTGGTTTCAGATTTTTCGCCTTAAAGTCAAAATTCCTCGTTTTGATTTAGTCACAATTCCTTGGGTTTTTTCTGATTTGTTGCCTTAAAGTCACAATTCCTTGGTTAGTTTTCGTTTCAGATTCTTTCCTTGAAAGTTAGAATTCCTTGGTTATTTTGTTTTCAGATGTGTTGCCTTAAAGTCACAATTCCTTGGTTATTATTATTTTGTATTTTCAGATTCTTTGCCTTAAGGGGAGGTTTTTAGTGAGTTTCCTAGACTTCCATCCATCTTGAAATTACACCCCCTTGACCCCCTTTCAAGATAAATTTGTACATTTTTCGGTAGAAAAATTTCCCGGCCAAAGGCCGGTTCCCCTTAAGTTACAGGCTCGCTATCGCTCGCCAGGAAAAAATCGACACCTAAATGGCACGAAAGGTCTTAAAAGTGACATAAATGGGGTGAAAGTTCTTAAAATCGCCAAACTAATGGGGCGAACGTCTTAAAATCTAAAAAAACAATGGGGCTAAACATGAGGGAGAAAGGAGTAAAGGAAAAAAATCCCCCAAGTGTAAATCTCCCCTTAACAGCCTTATTGTGATCACCATACAGCTATATATTTGAGTTTGTAATTTATCAACTTCTCCTTCTTGGTTCATAGTGTGTTCTTTCTGTGTTCGGTGTTAACCCCTTCTGTACCGCGATGTCCTTTTAACCCTCTCCGACATAAGACGCAATTTTGAGACTATTAGGGATACTTTAAAGCCTTTGTTACCATCAGGGGTATTTAGAAACCTTTAGTTTAGTTACTTCAACCTCTGCAGTTGTCTTTGAGTTAGCTGTGTTGAGCCTATTGGGGATACTTTAAAGCCTTTGTTACCATCAGGGGTATTTATAAACCTTTAGTTTAGTTACTTCAACCTCTGCAGTTGTCTTTGAGTTAGCTGTGTTGAGCCTATTGGGGATACTTTAAAGCCTTTGTTACCATCAGGGGTATTTAGAAACCTTTAGTTTAGTTACTTCAACCTCTGCAGTTGTCTTTGAGTTAGCTGTGTTGAGCCTATTGGGGATACTTTAAAGCCTTTCTTACCATCAGGGGTATTTATAAACCTTTAGTTTAGTTACTTCAACCTCTGCAGTTGTCTTTGAGTTAGCTGTGTTGAGCCTATTGGGGATACTTTAAAGCCTTTGTTACCATCAGGGGTATTTAGAAACCTTTAGTTTAGTTACTTCAACCTCTGCAGTTGTCTTTGAGTTAGTTGTGGGCAGAAAACTAATTTTGGAGAGGTAATTATAAGAGTGAGAAAACTCTATTTCTTATTGCTAATCTGGCAACCTCTGCGTCATATGAGTCTGAAGGGGTTAACTTTATGCTGGCTACTATTAGACGATTGGATTCAGTTTAAAAAGGGCCTCCAGCAATTAACAGGCTTCGAACTATCTACATTAACCCATTTTACTACCACAGATCCATTTTAAACAGCTGAAAATAGTATAAAATATAGTAAGGCAAATAATAAAAAGCCGTCATCGGTACAGAAGGGGTTAATATAGCTACCTGTCCTCACCTGGCGTACCGGGAGAAACCACTTATTAACCCTTTCAAGCTCCTATACGCATTTCTGTTCTGCTTTCTGGTAATTATTAGACGATTTTATTCAGATTAGTAACGGTATATGGAAGTCAGAGGGTTGATTGAGATAGTATTGACCCTTTTAATACCCACAGATCCTTCCTAAGCTGCATAAAACCGTCTAATGCTAGCCAAAATAAACTGCTAAACCGCGTCAGAGCTTCAAGGGGTTAATATAGGTACCCGTCCTCACCTGGCGTACCGGGAGAATCACTTATTAAAGGGGAGGCAGACCGTTTTTCTGGACCCCCTTCTCCCTGATGTTTTAGCCCCACTAGTTTTGAGATTATAAGACGTTCGGCCCATTAGTTTGGCGATTTTAAAACCTTTCGACCCATTTCGTTGTCAATTTTAAGACCTTTCGTGCCATTTAGGTGTCAATTTTTTCCTGGCGAGCGATAACAAGCCTGTGATTTTAAGAGGAAACGGCCATTTTTCTATCGAAAAATTTACAAATTTATCTTTAAGGGGGGTCTAAGGGGCGTTTTTTAAGCTTGATGGAGGTCTAGGGAGGAAACTAAACAAATATATGAATAAATGAATTAATAGACCAAACAAACGGTCAGTCTCCCCTTAACTATACGAGTGGTAAGGTACCCGGATATTTCAACCAGTAGACCATTTCAACCAGTAGCTCTCAACCAGTACCAAATCAACCAAGACCAACCAAACTAACCTAACCTAACCGTATTGGTTGATTTGGCACTGGTTGAAATGGTCTACTGGTTGAGATGTCCGGGTACCTTACCACTCGTATGTTAAGGGGAGGCTGACCGTTTGTTTGATCTATTAATTCATTTATTCACATATTTGTTTAGCTTCCTCCCTAGATCTCCATCAAGCTTAAAAAACGCCCCCTAGACCCCCCTTCAAGATAAATTTGTACATTTTTCGATAGAAAAATGTCCCTGCCGATTTCCTCTTAAAATTGCAGGCTCGCTATCGCTCGCCAGGAAAAAATCGACACCTCCCTAGACCTTCATCAACCTTAGAGAAACACCCCCTCGACCCCCCTTCAAGATAGATTTGTACATTTTTCGATAGAAAAATGTCCCGGCCTGGCCGGTTCCTCTTAAAATTGCAGGCTCGCTATCGCTCGCCAGGAAAAAATCAACACCTCCCTAGACCTTCATCAACCTTAGAAAAACACCCCCTAGACCCCCCTTCAAGATAGATTTGTACATTTTTCGATATATATATAATATACCAATCGTATATTAACCCCTTGAAGCTCTGACGCGTTTTAGCAGTAATATTTTGACTAGACGATTTTGGTTGATATTGTCCGGTCACCCATGGGCAATTATACCACTTATGATCCCACCACCACCATACCCGCACAACACCACCACTTGCGAGTTTCCGGCTATAAGGAAGTTGGAGCCGTGAACATCGATATTAAACAGAAATGCAATAATAATGTAGGTTTCTGATGGATAAATGGTATGTTGAATTGGGTTTTATGTATTTGTAAATGTACTATGACCGTATTATAGCTGGTAATTCTGTTAAATATCGATGGCCACAGCTTCAACGAAACTCGCAAGTCGGCAATTGACATGAAAGAATTGAACCTAGATATAGAGATAATTTATATATATATATATATTTTCTTTAACCCCTTATTGGCGGCACTCGACTTAAGTCGTGCACCAATTTGCAGCAAGTTAGGAGCATTATTAAGGCTTTTAAAGGGTTAAAATTGAGTGCAAATGGCCGGGAGCGCAGCGGGCCAGACAGCCGACTCCCAGGGCTTACCGCCACCCATTAACTCATGTTCCCTGTGTTCTCGAGAGGCCGGCAGTGTAGCCAGTAGTGAGCATAGCTGGGAAAAATATACCGCTATACGCTAAACTCCCATGTTCGTGGCACCACTGCAAGAGAACCACGAGTGCTACGTAGCTCGTTCTGGTCTCATTTTGAAGCTTTTAGTGCCTAGTTTTTTGCTGAATACATTTCTTTTCATGCAGATACTTGATTGATCATTCAGGAGGGCCTGAATATGCCCAAATGAGCCCAAAACACCCTGCTAGACAAGGGTTAAGGCAGGCGAGGTTGAAGGAAATACAGGTATCATCATTAATTATTTTATTATTAAGGCTTTCAATAGAACGAACAGCAATTCTCAGGTGTTCTGGGAGATTGTGCAAAAGGTGAGCAAAATTCATGGTGATCCGACGCGTTTCGATAAACAACTATCATCTTCAGGGAATGGAAGGTAAGTGAATAGGATATACCATAACAGCTTATTTATACATATTAGGAAGATCACAGTAAGGTTTATTGGGTGTTGGCTAGCATATGATTGGCTAGTTGGCGACCAATGAGGCGCGCGCTTTTCCTGCCTCCTGGTTGGCTGGGCGGGTTCGTAGATGCTAGATGTTGTCGTAGGGGGTCTGCTGGGCGAGGAGGAGGCTGGGCCCTTGTGAGGGGCGGCGGGCCAGTTGTATCTCGGGTTTCTGGTCCAGTTTGAAGCGTAATATACACAAGAGTACCTCACTAATTTACTGACCTCTATCTAACATATTATATGACATTACCGAATTAGACACCAATATTGTGACAAACCAGGGGCAATGCAGGTGGGTGGTAGTGGTAGAGCAACCCATGCCACGGCCTGTACTCCCATGACTATACCGTTTGGAGTGCCAGTATTGAACCCCTTAAGGTAGCACCAACCTTGAGGTGGGTCTCTCAGTGCCTCACCAAAACTTTCCCACAGTACTACTTCTCGATACAGTCTGCGGCGATGCTCCCCAGCTGGTGCACTGCTGGGGCCATGGGCTGCCATCAACTATCAGCTATCAGCTATCAACTATTAACTATCAATCATCAATTTTAACTTTTTACCAAAACAATTCTCTGGGCTGATGGTGCCCTTGCCTGGGGTCCACCCTGGTGGACCCCAGACAGGGGACCCATCATGACACGGGGTCATACATTGATTTTACTCTGGGCTGGTGGTGCCCTTGCCTGGGGTCCACCCGGGTGGACCCCGGACAGGGGACCGATCGTGATACGGGGATACATTGGTTCTGTGTAGTGTGACGGACTAAATAAAGTGGCTGAATTTCTGGTCATTGCTTACCGGGCTGCTCCGAGGCTTCATCTGCTGTGGGACGATAACACAGAGGATGAAGACGGGAGCTGTTTTGGTGGTATGGTCGGGAGGAAGCGGGGAGAGTGGGTGAATTAATTGCAATTAATTATTGGTAGTTATTATTGGTATTGTGGGCTGGGTTTTATTGTTTGAGATGTGAGCGACACAGAGTGTGGGGACGGGTGCAGCTTGGCCGTCTGTTTGAGGGGATGCATGGAATTCAAAATGAAAAACAGGGGGGATGAGGGGAGGTGCATATTGGCAGTTGTTACAACCTCTAAACATTTAGCAAGTGGTGGCATTTGCTGGGAGAACAGGGAGATGGAATTTATTTTAAAATAAACTTATAAACATAAGAAATAATAGCAAGGTGGTTAGCCCACCAACTTTTTTTTTACCTCTCATACTTTTCTTTTTTTCAACACTTTATCTTCGTCACATACCACTCTTCTTTCACAACTTGTGGAGCCTCACTTCACATTTCGTTCGTTCGTTCCTATTCACTTACCTTCCATTCCCTGAAGATGATAGTTGTCTATCGAAACCCGTCGGATCACCATGAATTTTGCTCACCTTTTGCACAATCTCCCAGAACACCTGAGAATTGCTGTTCGTTCTATTGAAAGCCTTAATAATAAAATAATTAATGCTGATACCTGTATTTCCTTCAACCTCGCCTGCCTTAAAGAAAATGTATTACCAGGCTACACCAATATATATATATATATATATAACGGGATAATGGGAACTGCTAATTGGAAACACCCGGAACTATAGTCTTTTCGCTGTAAGTAGGCGAGAAATCATGACCTCTATCCTCTGTAACTCAAAAAGGGCTGTAGCAAATGGGCTGTAAATTTCCACATCTATTCCTTGACTGACTCTTCCCAAATGGTAGAAATATTAGCTCGATTACTCTAGTTGTCTTTGAGTTACAGAGGATAGAGGTCATTATTTAACGCCTACTTAAGGGGGGTAACCTGCTTTTCGTGCTTGTATCCATTCGGCCCCTTTCAGCCAACTATTTTAAGACGTTTATCCCCATCTAGGTGTCGATTTCTTCCTGGCGAGCGATAGCGAGTCAGCATTATATGAAGAAATCCGGCTTCGCCGGAGACATTTTTCTATCGAAAAATGTACATATTTAGCTTGCTGTCAAAACCATTTAAAAAATATGCTGGCTCGCTACCTCTCATCAGTACAAAATTGACACCTAGATGGGGATAAACGTCTTAAAACAGTAGGCTGAATGGGGCCAAATGGATACAAGCCAGAGAAAGAGAGAAGTCCCCTTAAAAGTCCATGGTTAACTTTTTGGTCGATTTTTGCATGTATTCATTATTTTTCTAGTTTCCTCCCTAGACCTCCATCAAATTTTAAAACACATCCATTAGATCCCCCTTCTAGATTAATTTGTACATTTTTCGGTAGACAAATTTTGCGGCCGATGGCCGGTTCTTCCAACATTACAGGCTCACTATCGTTCGCCAGGGGATAAAACGACACCTAAATAGCACGAAAGGTCAAATATTGACGACGAAATGAGGCGAAAGGTCTTAAAATTGACTAACTAATGGGGCAAACATCTTAGCATCTGAAAACTAGTGGGGCTAAACATGAGGGAGAAAGTGGTCCAGAAAACCGGCCCATCCCCCCTTAAACGACTGGAATGACACGACCAACGGACACACACACACACACACAGCCCGTAGCCTAGTAGGTAGAGCTCTCGTCTCACACACGAAGGGTCGGGGGTTCAATCCCAGACCGGGCGGAGACAAATTGGGCTTGTCTCCTTTCATGTGTTAGCCTCAGTTCACCTAGCTGTAAATAGGTACCTGGAATAAGTGGACGACGTTGTGACGTCCCATCTGGGGTTGGCAAAAATGGTACAAGGCGAGATGGGTATCATATGGTTCACCTAAGCTGATGGCTACCTAAGCCTTCGGGCGAGACGGTACCGTCTATAGTGAGAATGGTACCATACAGATCCACCCTAAGCCTTCGTTTCCGATGTCGCCAATTGGCTAAATACAGACTACACACACATCCACAGCCATTCCAACAGTACATAAAACACTTAACATGCATTTCACGCAATACATTCCCAGTTAAGGAGGCGCGATAATAATGAGCTTAGCTCGCATTGCGTGGATTCCCCTTGACGAACAAGTAACTGAGTAACACACATGTACACTTTATACGTGTCTGTGTGTATGGTTTGTGCACGAATATGTTTTTATGTGTGAGAGAGAGAGAGAGAGAGAGAGAGAGAGAGAGAGAGAGAGAGAGAGAGAGAGAGAGATTTACATAGATACACTAACCACATAGATCTTATGATCCCAGCGAGGTGGTCAGGACTTAATTCTAGTCGAGATAGCTAACCCGAGAGTAAGGGACAGTGGAAGGAAAGGATAGCAAAGAAAAAAGGCTCTCTCCCCACCCTCGGTTCAGAGAGAGAGAGAGAGAAAGTGAGTTACAAGGAATATTTAGTATCTCAGAGATTAGGGTATACAGTAATCGTTAAGGGGGCCCACCTCCTTGTTTTGTTTCTCTCTCTGGGTTGTATCCATTCGGCCCCATTCAGCCTACTGTTTTAAGATCCCCCAGGTGTTATTTTTTTCTGGCGAGCGATAGCGAGCCAGCATATTTGTTATAATATTTTTTGCCAGCAGGCTAAATTTGTAAATTTTTCGATAGAAAAATGTCTCCGGTGAAGCCGGATTTCTCCATATAATGTTGGCTCGCTATTGCTCGCCAGGAAGAAATCGACACCTAGATGGGGATAAACGTCTTAAAACAGTAGGCTGAATGGGGCCAAATGGATACAAGCCAGAGCAAGAGAGCAAGAGGAGATAACAAAAGCAGGTGACCCCCCCCTTAACATATGACTAGACACAATGTTGACAGATCCACTACACTGTTTATCATTCAAGCCTTTCCTGCCACAGTATAAATTACCCATGTTGCAATATTCACTAGCAGATACTCACCCTCTCTCTCTCTCTCTCTTCTTTCCTTCAACTAGACACAATGTTGACAGATCCACTACACTGTTTATCATTCAAGCCTTTCCTGCCACAGTATAAATTACCCATGTTGCAATATTCACTAGCAGATACTCACTCTCTCTCTCTCTCTCTCCTTCAACTTTCCTTTTCTATCGGATATGCCATCTCTACTAGAATTAAGTCCTGACCACCTCGTTTGGATCGTAAGGTCTGTGTGGCCAGTGTATCTATGTAAACATTTGTAAATCTCTCTCTTTCTCTCTCTGTCTGTCTGTCTCTCTGTCTCTCTCTCTCTCTCTCTCTGACATAATAGCCTGGCCATTAGGAGTAATAGAGGAGTACAAAGGAAATCAAAGGAAATCAAGCAACAACAGGTCTAGTGACCCTTCTAGGTTGCTTGTCCTCCAAAACACTGAGGATCAAGTGTACAAACAGTGGTTTAGAGTGGGTAAGGGAACATTGGAAAGGGAACTACTGCCCTGGAACTAATGTCCGTGGCAGGACTAGGAAGTTAGTAGGGGACATATGGGTTAGCAACTGAGGGGAGGATAAAATAAAGTTATTCATTTACAAACGCAGTAAGTCGCGGGTTTGATGCGAGATATTTGTCTAGGCGGAGTTTAAGTGAATCAACGGTGCTGCAGTCTATAACGTCTCAGGGAAGCCCATTTCACAAGTTGACAACTTGATTGAAGAAGAAATTCTTAAATTCGTGTGAGTTAAAAGATTTACCAATAATTTTGCAACCGTTCCCCGCGTGTAATTAGATTGGTCGATAGTGAAGTACTTACTACAGTTCATATTGTCGATGCCTTTGATGATTTTGAACACTTGAATTAAGTCACCTCTTAATCTGCGCTGGGTTAAAGGAAATAGATTTAATTCTCTAAGACGCTCTTCATATGGTTTGTTCTTTAGGCTAGGTATCATCACGGCGAGTAAGAGACATGAGGGACGTCTCGTTAGACAGCTTCAAGAGAGCCCTGGATGTCGAACTGCAAAAGGTGCCAGACGAGCCCATCCTCGCAAGGGAGCGAGCTGTCGCTTCAAACAGTCTACTGCACCAAATCACCACCCAAAACGAGGGGCGTCGCACTCCTTGGTGCCGCTAGAAGAGTGGCGAACACATCATAAGGTATCATAAGGTAAGGTAACTCTACGTTGAACTCGTTCTAGCTTGTTTGTCTTTTTGGTAATAAGGGCACCAGCATTGAACGCAGTATTCCATAAGAGGGCGGACTAAGGAATTGTAAAGGGTTAGGATAACGTAGGAGAGTGGAGGTAAAGGTTAAAGGAGGGAGGGAAATTCTCTCTCTCTCTCTCTCTCTCTCTCTCACATAATAGCCTGGCCATTAGGACTAATAGAGGAGAGTGGAGGTAAAGGTTAAAGGAGGGAGGGAAATGTCTCTGTCTCTCTCTCTCTCTCTCTCTCTGACATAATAGCCTGGCCATTAGGACTTAAGAGAGGAGAATGGAGGTAAAGGTTAAAGGAGGGAGGGAAATGTCTCTGTCTCTCTCTCTCTCTCTCTCTGACATAATAGCCTGGCCATTAGGACTTAAGAGAGGAGAATGGAGGTAAAGGTTAAAGGAGGGAGGGAAATGTCTCTGTCTCTCTCTTTCTGACATAATAGCCTGGCCATTAGGACTTAAGAGAGGAGAATGGAGGTAAAGGTTAAAGGAGGGAGGGAAATGTCTCTCTGTCTCTGTGTCTCTGTCTCAACTAATCTTTTAGACTGCCGTGGTGTAGTTGATTAACACTTAAAGAGCGGGGCCCGACTTAAGTCCGTATCTAAAAACAGCAAGTTAGGAGCATTATTAAGGTTTTTAAAGGGTTAAAATCATGCAAATGGCCGGGAGCGCAGCAGGCCACACGTCCGACACCCAGGGATTACCGCCGCCCACTGACTCATGCTCCCTCTGTTCTCGAGAGGCCGGTAGTGTAGCCAGTAGTGAGCGTAGCTGGAAAAAATATATACCGCTATACGCTAAACTCCCATGTTAGTGGTAGCATTACATGAAAACGACGAGTGCTACGTAGCTCGTTCTGGTCTCATTTTGAAGCTTGTAGCGCCTAGTTTTTTGCCGAATACATTTCTTTTCATGCAGATACTTGATTGATCATTCAGGAGGGCCTGAATATGCCCAAAATAGCCCCAAAACCCCCGCTAGACGAGGGTTAAAGCGCTGGCTATCGTCCTGACGGTCGGCAGTTCGAACCCCACTGAGAGATTAGAAACATTTAGTGGCTCACGTGTATTTGTGATATATACTTAATATTTCTAACTCTCATGCTTGGTGGGGTAGAATTAAATTAAATCAATTTCGGCCCGAGTTGCATCGGGACACTCAGAAATCCTTGTATGGTATTCTGGAATATGGATCCTACGACTGGGTATGAATTGAAATACATTCGTCTAGTGGGTTTCCCTTCTCCTTAACATAAATAGGATAGAAGGTTGAGTGTCTTTTAGACTGCCGTGGTGTAGTTGATTAAAGCGCTGGCTATCGTCCTGACAGTCGGCGGTTCGAACCCCACTGAGAGATTAGAAACATATATATATATATATATATATACCGCATCCAACATTTGTGTACGCAACCCTGGACAATTTTGACTGCACTCTTGTATTTTATCCTTGTTCGTATGTTAAGGGGGTAGCCTACTGGCTGGTTTTCGGTCTATATTTTATATATTGTTTTAGTTTCCTCGCTAGACCTCCATCAAGGTTAAAAAAAACACCGCCAACAGTTTTCTTCCTCGTCTTTCCCTCCCCTTTTCCACTCTGATGACACAACCATCACTTCTTCCTCTGAACCAAAAGTTAAACTTTAAAGGAGACGTTAATGGGGCCTTGGGCTTTACAAACAGTAAACGGGTAACTAAACAGGAACTTAAGAAGTTACCAAAACAGGAACCGAACTGAAAGTAGCCTACAAAGTGGACCTACCTGCATGTGAGGGGATGGTACAAGTGGGGCAGGACATGACTACCATTAAACTATTCTAAAAAAGGAACAACTTGAGACTTAGTAAGCTATCTAAATTTAGTAAACAGGGACTTAAATGATGACTTATACAGGGACTAGAGATGATACAGTAACTAACCGCAGTAAATGAAAGACTAATGGAACACAGGGTGTAAAACAGTAAATAGGGATTTAAAGGTGAATTCCAGGGATGAAACCTATTCAAACTACAATGTCCATTGGGATCTGCTTGGTTTTAGGGATATGATACTGAAGAACTTTCATCAATGTGTCTTAAGGGGAGGTATTTAGTTTGTATCCTAAACCTCCATCAAGCTTAAAAATTACACTTCCTTGACCCCCTTCAAGATAAATTTGTAAATTTTTCGGTAGAAAAATGTCCCGGCCGAAGGCCGTTTCCTCTTACATTACAGGCTCGCTATCGCTCGCCAGGAAAAAATCGACGCCTAAATGGTACGAAATGTCTAAAAATTGACAGAAATGGGGCGAAAGTTCTTAAAATAGCCAAACTAATGGGGCAAACATCTTAAAATCTCAATAGCAGTGGAGTTAAACATGAGGGAAAAAGGGGTTAAGAAAATGATCCCTCAAGTGGAAATCCCCCCTTAACAACATAAAAATATAGCTTTTCTAACTTATTTTACTGGCGTGATTACCATGACGTCACAGGCGTCAATGGCAGCAATACTCGACATGGGAATATGGGTGAATCTGTGGTATTTTTGATGTGAGAAACTTTTATAATTTGTATGCATGTTTACAGCTCAACATTTGGCTTCACCACTGTCTGGTCAAGGGACCGCGATATATAAATTGAACAGAAAACGATATTATCATTATAGTAGGGGCAGCTTAGGGCAAGATTTGACATGGATGTGGACATTCCGGACAAAAGCGCCAAATGTTGTCCACATTCTACATAGTGCCTTAGCTTCCCATTTTTGATAGGCACCACTTCCTCCTGATACATTATGGCAGCCATCTTGGATTTTTATGATCGCCATCATAGAAAAACCTATATCTATCAATATCTCAGCTGCTAAGCCACTTAGGATCATGATCTTGGTGTCCAAACATACAATTTAGAGGTCAAGGAATACATTCATACCATTTATAATAAAGTTGAATGGTTATTTGGTCAGAAATTAACATAAAATAATTACGGTATAACATAATCCTAATATTTTTCTTTTCTATTTTCAGGTTGAACTAGCAAGATGGATTGGAGCCTGTGCTTGATCTGTCAAGAAAAGACTACAGAGCCTGTGAAATGCCCACTCAATGTACAAGAGAGCGGGGACAAGTCCGGAGCATACAGCAAGTTCTTAAATAACGTTAATGCTTTTAGAGGCCTAGGTGCATTGCCAGTAGTACTGAAGTTTGGAGAAGAGATAACTACAGATGAACTGGTCCAAAAGCGGGGTGTATGGCACAAATCCTGCAATGTAAAGTTCAGTAAAGACAAACTGGAAAGAGCTACTAAAAAGCGAGACAGGGAGGAGGCTACAGGGAGCAACACCTATGGAGAGAAACGACCACGGCGTCAGTCGATGGACAAAATGGCCTGTATAATTTATTGTGGAAAGGATGGACACCTCCATAAGTTTAGAACATTTGGAGCTGATGAGAATATAAGAAAGATTGCTACAGAACTGCAGGAAACACAATTAATGGCTAGATTGGAAGGTGGCGATCTCATAGCACTTGAAGCTAAATATCATCTGGAGTGCTTAGCAACACTACGGAATCGCCATCGATCACTGATCCGGCAACAAGGGCAAGCATCTGGAGTTCATTCTGAAGAAAAGAGGATGAAAACAAGAGCACTTGTGGAGCTATTTACTCATGTAGAAAACTGTGTGGAAGCTGGGACCTTCTACTTCAAATTTTTGGAATTGTATCAGCTGTATGAAAAGCGACTGCGGAACCTTGGTGTTGAAACAGAGACTAACCGAACCCACTTCAAGGAAAAACTTCTAGCATACTTCCCGCAAGCTCAAGAACAAAGTGATAGCAAAAATAAGATTCTGGTTTTTGAACAAGGCATGCAAGATATGTTGAAACAGGCCATGGCATGTGATTATGAAGGTGAATGCATTACTGCTGGCTAAGGCAGCTAAGCTAGTGCGCAAGGAGATTGTCAGCAATAAAGGTTTCCACTTCGATGGCAAATTTCCTTCTGGTTGTCAGGAAGAGTCAGTGCCATCTACTCTCAAGACCCTTGTGTCCATGCTATTGATTGGTGCTGACCTTAAAGACCAAGATTTCACAGATTCACAGGCAAACCTCACAGTCTCTCAGACCATTCTGTACAATTTCAAGACACATGCACCTTCTTCTTTTTCAACATCTCGCCATTGCTTGGATAGGGAACCACCATTGCCATTGTACATTGGAATGAAGATTCACACAGACACCAGGTCTAAAAAGCTCATCACACAATTACATGACTTGGGCCTCAGTGTATGTTATGACAGAGTTCTTCAGCTTGAGAACCAGATTGGGACTGCTGTCTGTGACGACTTTAAGTACAAAGGAGCTGTCGTTCCTGCTCAACTGCGACATGGACTTTTTACTGTTGGTGCGCTTGACAACTTGGACCATAATCCTTCAAGTACAACTGCTAAGGGTTCATTTCATGGCACGGGCATCAGCCTGTTTCAATTTCCAACTTTGTCTAACTTGGGGGAGAGGCAGAAGGATATCAAACTGCACTTGGCTGATACCAAGAAGAATCACCAGTTGCCAGACAGCTTTGCCACTGTACCAGCTGTAGCTCTGAAGACAGCAAATGTGTCAGTTCCAGAACTGTCAAATTTAACAGCACCAAAACAGGGACAACTGGCAAGTGCACAATTGAAGGAGGAGAGCTGGCTGAAGCATGCTTGTCAACTACTGGAGAAAGATGCAGTTGATCAGGGTGACACTGTAGCCTGGTCAGCATTCCATGCCTCCATGCAAGATATATCAGTAGATGTTCACACCACCCTTACACAGCTCTTGCCCCTTTTCTATGAGAAATCAGCTACAGCAGCTATGATCAAGCATGGAATGAATGTTTTGCAGTGGGCAACAAAATTTCTCAATCCTGGACAAATACCAGTTATCGCCTTTGATGCACCACTCTATGCACTTGCCAAATTTACCCAGTGGAACTGGCCTGACACGCATGGAGAAGAAAAGATCATAGCAATGTTGGGTGGACTCCACATAGAGATGGTGATGTGGAAAACATATGGTGACTACTTGGAGGGATCTGGATGGACCAATGCACTGACACAAGCAGACATTGCATCATCAGGAACTGCTAACTCTTTTTTGAAGGCCACCCACCTCACCAAAACAAGACATGCACACCAGGTGACTGCATTGGCTCTTGCAAAACTCCAGGACGCTTTCATGCACACCGAAGGAGAACACAGTGATGAAGCTATGAAAGCATGGAGGCACGAAATTATACAGAAAAGTCCAACATTTCAGTACTGGGACACTGTTCTCAACATGGAACTCCTGGGCCTCATCTTCATTAGATCACAACGAGAGTGGAATTTTTCACTGTATATTGAATGCCTCAAGGCTTTGGCTCCATGGTTTTTTGCTTTAGACCACCACAATTATGCCCGGTGGCTCCCAATACACATCCAAGACATGGAGAGTCTACCAGCACCCATTCTCAAAGAGTTTGAGGAGCACAGTCACTGGGTTATCCACAAAACCACCAACAGATTCTCGGCTATCCCGATCGATCAAGCCATGAACAAAATAACAAAGTGGTTAAAGATTCTGGGGGTGCAGTTGGTTTGACTGAAAATCCTTCAGCCTTCAGGAAATGGATGGTCTCAGGGCCTGAACAAGCAAGGCTGCTAAAGGAGTTTGAACAGGAATACTTCCCAGAAAAAATCCACAGTGTGGTTATCATCATGAAGAGGGACTGTCCACACAGATAAGTTGTAAGGAGCAGGCTGTGAGTCTGACTCAGGTCATCAAAGAACTGGGAAACCCTTTCCTTGATGACAGTGATGAGTTACTGGCTCTAGACACACGGAATATTCTGGATGAGTCTGTGGTGAACACAGTGCGAACAATTCAATCTCTAGGAAAGAATAAATATGACAAGTATTTCAAACAAGTGATAACTGATCACACATGCTCCATTCATGATCCGATTAATAAGAATGCCCTTCCTCTCTTCAGGTGTCCGCAGCCAAGAGCCAAAACAAAACAAGCAGGGAAGATCACTTTACTCAAGAATGATGTGGCTCTATTTTCTCACCTGTACATCGTAATGCAGCACAGAATGAGTGACATAAGCAAATTCTTCAGCCATGAGAACCATCCCTTTCCCCCTTCACTATCAGATGGTGGAAAACTGTGCTTTGGAAAGAAAGCTGATCTGCTAAAAATTCTGGCCAATGACACCCAGAATGATCCTCCCGATTACATTGATGTGAGGCTTCTTGATGGAGCTTCTGTGGTGGACTTGCTCCCCACTAACAACGTTATAACATTTGATGAGTATGCTGATCATGTCTTTGTTCCACACATCATAAAACACCTAGGAAACTCAAAACGAGTTGATGTTGTATGGGACGAATACATCCCTAGCAGCATCAAAGAGTCCACTAGAGAAAAGAGAGGAAAGGGTATTCGGAGAAAAGGTAAAAACAAACTTCCAGGAAACTGGGCCGACTTTTTGCGTGACCCAACCAACAAACGGGAACTGTTTGCATTCCTTTCCAACAAACTTGCCACTGTTGATTGCCCTAAAGACAAGGAAATCATCATCACATCTGGTCCCACTACTCTCCTCCGAGGAACTGATCGATCCATGGCACAGTGTGACCATGAAGAAGCGGATACTAGGCTGCTGATCCACTTACAGGATGCCCTTCTGAATGGCTGTACCAACTGTCTGGTGCGCACTGTTGACACCGATGTAGTGGTGATCCTTATTGGCAAGTTTCATCACTTGATCACCTTATGCCAAGATGTGAACATTTGGGTTGCCTTTGGCACAGGCAGGCACTTTACATATCATCACATCAATGCTATCTGTGAAGTCTTGGGTACAGAAAAGTCTGTTGCCCTCCCTGTCTTCCACAGTTTCACAGGATGCGATACCACGTCTGCATTCTTTGGGAGAGGCAAGAAGTCGGCATGGGAGGCATGGCTTTGCTATCAAGATGTGACAGAAGCCTTTACACACATGGCACGTAATCCATACACAGATGTATCATTTGGTGATCAACATTTCCATCTGCTGGAACGCTTCACTGTCATTCTGTATGATAAGGCCAGCGACCTAGAACATGTGGATGATGCCAGAAAGGAGCTGTTTTGCCTGAAGGGTAAGACAATGGAGGCCCTCCCCCCAACCCAGGATGCTCTGCTGCAGCATTGTAAGCGAGTTGCTTATCAGAGTGGAATATGGTGTACCAGTGAGCATAGTGTACAACATGCACCGAGTCCAAAAGGCTGGGGATGGACTCTGGGTGAGGACAGCCAGTCGTGGGTTCCTGTGTGGACGACATTACCTGTGGCCTGTAAGGCCTGCAGTGAACTAGTCAAATGTGGCTGCAAGTCCAAAAGGATGTGCTGCAAGATGTGCATGCAGAAAGGCCAACTGGAAGTGCACTGAACTCTGCAGTTATTGTTGTCAGAAGTAACGCAATCATGAAGCATTGGTGTGATGACTGTAAATTATCTTATAGGCCTATTCATTTTCTTTGTGTTAATAAAATCAAGCTAGTCCTTTTCTAAATGGTATAATTGCATTCCTTGACCCAGAAAATGTGTGTTTAGACACCAAGATCATGATCCTAAGTGGCTTAGCAGCTGATATATTGATAGATATAGGTTTTTCTACGATGGTGATCATAAAAATCCAAGATGGCTGCCATAATGTATCAGGAGGAAGTGGTGCCTATCAAAAATGGGAAACTAAGGCAATGGGTAGAATGTGGAAAAAATTTGGCGCTTTTGTCCGGAACGTCCACATCCATCTGCTAAGCTGCCCCACTATTAAGAAATAGGCCTTACAAATGACCTCCCTTAACTGTGGATCAGGGTAAACACTCATAAACACTGCATGTATGTTTATTGTTGGCGAGCTGGGATTATTTCTTGATGTGCACCACATCTTCAGGACGTTGTTCGATCTTTTGTAGAGCTTGAGTATTGAATTGAAAGGTATTAATTACGAAAAACAGACCTGACAGTCCAGGACTGCATGTGTTGTTTACAAACTAGGCTCTTCATACAATGGCGTCACTCCAGATCAGTTGATTGCTGAGAATGCCAACGACATTATATATTAATATTTTGTTCTGGAGTTTAATGGAATTATATCGATATTGCCCATATACATATTACAGTATCTTCATGCCAAGTTATCACCCTGCATTAATCTTCGTTCTTTCGTTCATTCCTGTAATTCACCTTTAAGGGGAGGTATTTAGTTTGTTCCCTACTTTTTCATCAAGCTTAAAATTACACCCCCTAGACCCCCTTTCAAGATAAATTTGTACATTTTTCGGTAGAAAAATTTCCCGGCCGAAGGTTCCTCTTAAATTACAGGCTCGATTTTGCTCGCCAGGAAAAAATCGACACCTAAATGGCACGAAAGGTCTTAAAATTGACAGATATGGGTCGAAGATTCTTAAAATCGTCAAAATAATGGGGCGAACGTCTTAAAATTAAAAAATCAATGGGGCTAAGCATGAGGGAGAAAGGTGTCAAGAAAAAAAATCCCTCAAGTG
>CM064551.1:17410548-17469036 GCA_032716605.1 Paralithodes platypus | reverse complement strand
GAATTGGAAACTAGATCGAAGGTAGGATTATGTTAGGTGAGGGAATTCTTATGGAACTTGTTTTTGGAAGCTGCCAGACTACCAATTGCCCGTACCATAATTGACGGAAAAAAAAAGCTCGTGTGACAACCCCCGAAATTATTTAATTAAGTGGGCTAGAGGACTATGATATCCAACTGTACATACAAATTTAAAGACTCTTTAATTGACAGAGTTATGGGTCTTACGTCCTAAATGGTGACGTTCCAGGCAACTCTTGTGTTTGCCCGGCTACCTCTGTTGTCACGTTCTATATTTTTGAGATCAGACTATTAAAGTACCTGATCCCCATATCTTTCTAGGTATACCCATACAAGCAGTTCCCCCACATTCACAGTCTAGCATTTCTTCACTCAATTAAACAATTGCGACGTGTTTCAGGCGATAAGGAAGTTGGCGCTGTAGACACACGTGAGTAGTAACATAAATGTACAGTAATAATTAATGTAGGGGTGGTTTCTGATGGCTAAGTGTATGTTGAATTAGGTTTTATTGTATTTATAGACATGTAGATCCTCACAAACTTATTTTCTAGTCTGGTATAATTTGCTCCGATAGCGAGGTCCTACAGCTCCAAATCTATACCCCTTATTAGAACGAAACTCGCCAACCACGTGGGTCAATTTTCTTTTATACCTACAGTACTTCGGATTCCTAACTCGATACCCATGGCCACGGGGACAATAAAAAAAAAAAAACCTATGTTTTAACCACCCACATATCCATCTTGAGTACATACAGTACTTCGTTCCCTTAAACACGATACCCATCCCTATGTTTAACACCACATATCCATCTTTATACATACAGTTACTTCGTGTTTCCTCACACAGATAACCCATCCCTATGTGTTAACACACACATATCCCATCTTTCTATTAACATACAGTACTATCGTTCCTCACACGCTACACCCTCCCTATGTTCTTTTAACACCACATATCCATCTTGTATACATACAGTACTTCGTTCCATCACACGATACCCACCTCCCTATGTTTAACACCACATTATCCATCTTTATACATACCGTTGCTGGGTTCCTCACACGATACCCATCCCTATGTTTGAACACCAACATATCCATCTTTATACATTACAGTACTTTCGTCTTCCTCACACGATACCCATCCCTATGTTTAACACCACAGATCCATCTAGTTGATACATACAGTTACTTCGTTTCCCTCACACGATACCCCATACCCTATGATTTAACACCAACATATCCATCTTTATACATACTGTTAATGCCCTCGGGGAACAATTGTCCCGCACCCACAATAATACTAACCCGAGGTTGACACGTCAGGTACTAGCGTAAAATAGTCGGAGATGGTAAGTCCACATAATTCATCACGTGATAACAGCCACGAGACTTATCACCTGGTTCTTAAAAATCGGACTAAGGTTGCCTATATACTTTTAGAGTACGTCCCGTGGTAGTACAGTGGGTTAGCGCAGCGGGCCTGGTGGTGATGGTTTGGGTCACTAAGCCAGGGTTATCGACACCCCACCCAAGGCATCTCAAAACCTGTGGGGTTTTAGGGGGGTTTTTTTAATGTTTTTGTGTTTGAAATTACCCTTCAGAGGTTCGTACCCCGCGCCAGCGTTACCAGGAAAAGTTTGAATCCTCTAAAGGGTAGCCTGGGGATATTTTCCGGAGAACCATGAAGTCCCTTCACAACCCAGCCATTTCATTGGTGGCAGCTAGGGAACGTGACCAGGTAGCGCGCTAACGTGGAGCACCCGTCACGGCCGACGTAACACCTATTACCAAACAATATTGAGATTGCTGAGGTAATGACAGCTTACACTACCTTAACAGACCTCCTAAAATAGGCTAGGGACTAGCCCAGTTTAAAGATAGGAGTGTAATTGTAATGCCCTCGAAAATGTCCCGCACCCACAATAATACTAACCCGAGTTGACGTCTCAGGGGTAATAGCGTAAAATAGTCGGAGGATGGTAAGTCCAATAAGCTTATCACTCGTGTGGATAAACCCACCACGAGGAGGACTATCACCTCGTTTCTTAAAAATCGGAACTAAGGTTGGGTTGCTTACTATACTTTTAGTACTGTCCGTGGTGGCTTAGATACCAGTGGGTTAGCGCCTCGACTGGCCTGGTGGTGATGGTTTGGGTCACCTAACACCGGGTTCGAACCCCCACCCAAGGCATCTCAAACCCTGTGGGTTTTTTTTAGGGGGGGTGTTTTTTGATTAAGTTTTTTGTTATAATTCCCTTCAGAGGTTCGTACCCGCGCGCCAGGTACCAGGAGGAGAAAGTTGATCCTAAAGGTTAGCCAAGGGGATATTTTCAGTGAGACCATGAATTCCCTTCACACCCCAGCATTTCACATACAAGTACTTCGTTCCTCACACCGATACCCCATCCCTATGTTTAACACCACACCATTCCATCTTTACTAGACATAACAGAATACTCGTTCCTCCACAGAGGGGGCCGATTACCCCTCTCCCCCTATGTTTGTAACACCACATATCCCATCTTTATACATACAGTCACTTCGTGTCCTCACACGGATACCCATCCCTATGTTTACACACCACATATTCATCTTTATACATACAGTACTTCGTACTCACCACGATAACCCCATCCCTATGTTTAACACCACATATGCCATCTTTATACATTACAGTCTTCGTTTCCCCTCACACGATACCCATCCCTATGTTTAACACCACATATACCATCGTTTATACATACAGTACTCTTCGTCTCCTCACACGATAACCATACCCTATGTTTACAACACCACATTATCCATCTTTATACATACAGTACTTCGTTCCTCACACGATACCCATCCCTATGTTTACACCACATATCTTCATCTTTGATACATACAGTACTATCGTTCGGTCCTCACACGATACCCATCCCTAATGTTTAACACCACATAATCCATCTACTTTTATACATACAGTACTTGCGTTCCTCACACGATTACCCATCCCTATGTTTAACACACCAAAATATCCATCTTTATACTATTACAGTACTTCGTTCCTCACACCGATACCCATCCCTATGTTTAACCACCACCATTATCCATCCATCTTTATACATACAGTACTTCGTGTCCTCACACGATACCCCATATCCCTAATCTTTTGTTGACACCACATAATCCATCTTTATTACATACAGTACTGCGTTCCTCACACGATACCCATCCCTACTGTTTACACACCACATATCCATATTTATACATACAGTACTTCGTTCCTCTACAGCGAAAACCATCCCTATTTTTAACAACCACATTAAGTCCATTTTCGCCATTCTCCTTTTCACCCTCATGTTGCAGTCCTATTAGAATACCATTCCATTTTTTAACGGCCACAGTTCCCCCCACTCCGAAACACCCAGGCATCAGCCACACTCAATTGTAATCTCCTAAACACAGGATGGTGTTGTAAAGGAAATTAACCACTCTCAAATCAACACTGTTCTTGATGCAAATTGAGCCTATTGGGGGGAAGGGACTTTACTTTTAAAGGCCCTTTGTTACCCATCAGCGTAGGATTTATTAAAACCTTTTAGTTTAGTTACTTCAACCTCTGGCAGTTGTCAGTGTCTTTGAGTTAGCTGTGGTTGAGCCTATTGGGGTATACTTTATACCCTCTCAACACACGGAGAAGGGCTCCTTGACAAACGCCCTAAAATAAAAAAAGGCATTATAACAGGTACCCGGAAGGTCTCTTGAACGCCAGTGGTTGTTTTTGTTTGGAAAGCCTAGTGAAGCTTCGTGTGCGAGCGTGACAGTAGGTCCATACGCATGTAAACAAAACCAGCCCGGCTGGAACCGTCGCGCCCGCATCTCCCAGACACAGAACGGAGGAGAGGTCGGTCTTGTTGGCTTGTTCGTTGCTGTGCCTGCCATGTTGTTCGTGGTTAAGGAGTTATCGAAAAGGTCGTGTAAAGTGGAGTTTGGCCATAAGCCAGTTTTCTACAAGAAAACATCATCATCAAAGACTCAACCACGTTGACTTAGAGGAGCTTCTTCTACTTGGTTAATGCCATTCTACAGGTTAACTAACCACAGGCTAGCGGGGTGGGATCTGTTTTGTGCGGGGGAATGCGGGAAGCCAGTCTGATTAACGAGAAAAATACGGTAGCCTAGCCTAGACACCGTTTTTTCGGCCCCCCAAAACAACCCGGGTTCACTTCGAGGATATATATATATAATTACATAGCCGGGGCTGGGGCCCAGGGTTTTTAAAGCCTTTGTTACCATTTCAGGTGGGTATTTATAACCTTGAGTTTAGTTACTTCAACCTCTGCAGTTGTCTTTGAGGTTTAGCTGTGTTGAGCCTATTGGGGATACTTTTTTAAAAGCCTTTTTTACCATCAGGGTATTTTAGAAACCTTTAGTTTAGTTTTAACTTCAACCTCTAGCAGTTGGTCTCTTGAGTTAGCTGTTTGTTGAAGCCTCTATTGGGGATCACTTTTAAAGCCTTTTTTTTACCATCAGGGGTATTTAGAAAACCTTTAGTTTTAGTTACTTCAACAACCTCTTGCAGGCTTGTCTTTGAGGTTAGTAGCTCCTGTGTTGACAGCCTCTATTAGGGATCGCGAACTTTTAAAAAAACCTTTGTTACCTATCAGGGGAATTTCTAAACCCTTTTAGTTTAGTTACTTCAAACCTCTGCAGTCTTGGGTCCTTTGAGTTAGCTGTGGTTGAAGCCTATTGGGGATACTTTAAAAGCCGTTGTTACCATCAGGAGGGTATGTTTAACCTTTTCGTTTAGTTTACTTCAACCTCCTGCAGTTGGGGGCTCTTTGCGTTAGCTGTGTTGAGCCTATTGGGGCTACTTCCTCCGCATTTAAGCCGTTTTTTTACCATCAGGGGTATTTAGAAACGCTTTAGTTTAGTTACTTCAACCTCTGCAGTTGTCTTTGAGTTAGCTGTGGATTGAGGCATATTGGGGGGAGATACTTTTAAAGCCTTTTTTTTACCACTGCAGGGGTATTATGAAGACCCTTTAGTTTAGCGTTTCACTTCAACCTCTGCAGGTTTGTCTTTTGAGGGTCTAGCTGTTGGGCAGAAAGAAAGAAAAACTAAAAATTTTGGGAAGACGGTAATTAATAAAGAGTGAGAGAACTCTATTTTAATATTGCTAATCGGTCATCCTCTGTCTGGCTGAGTCATTAAAAAAAACGGGAAATCTTTTAATAGGTTCAGTTGGATGAGTTTTTATACATGGTGGGTTAAGTGTTGTGTCTTTAACTACCATTCAAAAACATGGGAACAGTCAGGATTAGATGAAGGAAAAAATCCCCGATTAAGGGGAAAAAAAAAAAAAAAAAAAAAAAAAAAAAAATCCCCTAATGAAGGAAAAAAAAAAAAATCCCAGATGACGTGCGGCTCTGCAACTCCAAATAAAAAAACTCCAACCTTCAGTTGAACGTGTGATTCAGGCTCTGAGATTCTCTGTAAAGTTGGGGTACTTCAATCCTGGTCTCTGGAACTACCCGATCGGTCAAGAGATCCCCATCACCAAGGCGGCTGCGGGCGGTGGTGAATAACCTGTCGCGAACGGAAATAAATAAAAGCTTGGTTGTTATGCAGGGGATAGGTTCATACAGGGTGCCAAATTAAAACCGTTGTCACCACGAGCGATGTTTTCCGTCAAATTTACGGGCAATTGTTGTCTGGCAGCTTCAAAAATACAATTTCCAATAAGAATTACTTAATTAAACTAGCTAATATAATCTACTTTAGATCTAGTTTCCAATTTCACAATGGCCAATGCAAAAATATCCCTACATATCAACCAGAAAAAACTTGCTCACGGAATATTTCGGAAAAAAAAAAAAAAAAAAAAAAAAAAAAAAAAAAACAAAAAAAAAAAAAAAAAAAAAAAAAAAAATAAAAAAAAAAAAAAAAAAAAAAAAAAAAACGCTAGTTGTGGCAGCGGGCTTAAAGTAAGGGCCAGCTAGATACTGAATAAAGCCAAAAAAATCGCTCTATACGAATAAGGCACAATCTCTGAATAATATCGCTTATAATGGCTCAAAATCTACTGATATCACTTAGAATCGCATGTGCTAGAATGAAACCATTTGCCTCTACATCTAGGGTAAGTAAATACCTCTAGATCTAGCGGAAAAAGAAAGTACGCTAAATTGGCAACACTGCTCTAAGGTCTACGTGTAGGTCGCGCAACCATCTTGACAACTATGCTCGATTCCTCTGACCCTTCTTCGTAACTACTGAAAATGGGCATGGAAGCAAACTGGCTGTAAAATATCCCCCCACACTATTCCTGTTGGACTGGTGATCTTCCTCAAATGATCGAAATGGTCGGCCACGTTGCTTTTCATTCCATTTTGACGTGCTATAAGAAGCTCAGGGGGGCCAGATTAATTGTCCAGTTGGTCTGGGGCTACCTATAATAGACAGTTGCTTGTTTTGTGGTTGTTGTTCACTAAGAGCTGGCACCTGGAACCGCAACGAGCCCCGAGGTCCCTGAGACAAAGGCACAATGGGCCACGATCGTGGCTTTTTCCCACAGAGCTCTCATTAGAGTGAAATTGTGTTGTTGGCGTACGTGGTTGTGTGAAATGCAGTCTTCTATGATGTGTTTAATGGTATGGGGTGCTGTTTACATCCCGGGCAGGCGTCGACAACGGAGTCATCCAGTCTCTTCTGATAGCTCAGGAGAGCTGGATGGTGTCCGCATCTCAGCCTGGCCAGGTGGACTCTGTCCTCGCGAGGAAGGGAGGATTCGTAAGGATGGATTTCGGGAGGTCGTGCATGCAGCTGTGTGTCTGTGAGTGAGTGGATGGATCGGTGAGAGATATGAGTATGGATGTGCTTCTGGAAGTTGGTTCGGGGTGGGCAGGGAGGGAGAGAGGACAATAATTGTGTGTGATACCGTGTGCTGGGTGTTGTTTTGATATTTCTTGGTGTCTGTGGGTGTGTTGCCATGTAGTTTAGTGGGTGGTCTTGGTTCGTGGAGGCTGCTGCCAGGAATTGAGTGCCTCTCATGTCCAGATGGTCTTTGACTTTGAGAATTTTGGTTTCTTGATGTCGGTGATCTGTGGGTGAAGTACCTGTGCAGCCTGTAATGATCTTCAGGGCTTGTTTTGAATAGTCTGTAAGGTCTTATGATGTGATTCAGCTAGGTTAGAAGCCCAGGCTGGGCTTGCGTATTCATCACTGATCTTATGTATTGTTATATACTGTGGTGGTAGTTTCTTTGTTGTGTCCAAATTTTGTGTGAGCAAGTGACCTGAGGGCGTTAAGTCTGGGTGTCAGTTTCTTTTTAATGTTTGTGGTGTGCTGTTTGAATGTCATATGAGTACATATGTTATCCTAGGATTTTGGGTGTGTGTGTGTATGTGTTAGCGGGGTGTTGTTTATGGTGACTTGAGGGATGTATTCGTGTTCTCCTGTCCAACTTGTGAGCAGGGTTGCGGTGGATTTGGCTGGGGCTAGATTAAGTCTGTTTGTAGTGCACCAACCATGTAGTGTGTTGAGATAGGGTTGAAGGCGATCTTTGGCTCTTTTTGGGGCATGGTGTGTGCATGTGAGTGTTATGTCATCTGCATAGGAGGCTAAGTTTGTTTGGGGCGTATTGGGTGTAGTTATATCGTGCATGTACAGATTGAAGAGTGCGGGCGATAGGACGGATCCTTGTGGGACTCCGTTTGGAAAGTTTGATTTTAGATGATGACCGGCAAAGATATGTGCACATCGGCCTGCTAGAAGTTGGCCAGCCACCTTTTTGTGTTGTTGTGCATGTTGTGTTGTAGATTCTTTTTTGTTAGGTTGTGGCGGGGGATGGCATCGAAGGCTTTACTAATGTCGAGTGTGGTAATAGTGATCTGTGTGGTGGTCTAGCTGAGTTGATGCCGTCGAAAGCTCTTTGTGTAAGGTCGGTGAGAAGAGTTTTTGTGGAGTGCAGTGGCCTAAAGCCATGTTGTGTTGGAGCTAGGGGTAGGTCAGTTGTAATTAGTGTTATACTAGGCGTTCCTGACTTTGGAAGCAAAGAAGTGTGATGTTAGTTGTTGTGTGTTGTTCCCCAGCTGCCTGCCGACAGCTCCAAGGCCTCGAGCAAGAACCAAGGCCATAACCGAGCGCCCCCCAGAACCCCCAGCGACCACAATAAAGCATGGGTGACCGAAGCCACTCCCTGGCGGGGAGCTGAGGAGGGTGCGGAAACGCCGGGAAACCAAAGCCCCCAGGGCCCTGTAGACAGTAGTTGATAGGATAAGTTAACCTACGGTAGTTATAAAGCTTAAGGGGAGATGCCACTTGAGTGATTTTTTTCTGGCTCCTTTCTCCCTCATGTTTAGCAGGCTTTTCTAATTTTAAGACGTTTGCCCCTTATTTTGACGATTTTTTAAGAACTTTCAACCATTTCTGTCCATTGTAAGACCTTTCGTGCCATTTTAGGTGTCGATTTTATCCTGGCGAGCGATAGCGAGCGTAATTTAAGCTTTCAACGGGACATTTTTCTACCGAAAATGTACAATTTATCTGGAAAGGGGCTCAAGGGGGTGTAATCTAAGCTTGATGGATATCTAGAGACCAAACAAACCTCCCCTTAGGGTCAATGTATTCAAGCTAACCTGACAGAAATTGGTAAAGCTACAGTACACTCGGTCATAAAAGTATCTGCACCCCCACGTTGATCATCTGGTGTGTACAGCTTGGTAGGGTTGGTACCTCTGCCTGCAACTATATCCATATGTCAGAGACGATCCTCTCTGACACATGGATATAGTTGCAGGCAGAGGTACCAACCCTATGGAGCGGACTTTGGTTTCCCGGGCGTTTCCGCACCCTCCTCAGCTCCCCGCCATGGAGTGGCTTCGGTCACCCAGGCTATATTGTGATCGGCAGGGAGGGTTCTGTGGGGGCGCTCGGTTATGGCCTTGGCCGTGCTCGGAGCCCTGGGGCTGTTCGGCCAGGCAGCTTGGGGAAGAACAACAACAACAACAACAACCCTATGGAGCTGTACACACCAGATGATCAGCATAGGGGTGCAGATACTTCTTGGACCGAGTGTACCTTTCTATACTTCCTATACTGCCTTTCTAAGCTGCTATTTTTTTTTTTTTTTTTTTTTAATATTATGGCTATGTTATTATGTTCCCTCCACCAACCGACTTTACTCATAAACTCAATTAATGAAATCAACAAATACAAATACTATAAGCCAAGCAGCTGAAAGTGCCGTAAAACTTTCATTCAAGTTGAAAGGAAGGCCTTTCGTATCATTAACTCCCGTCCACTCCCTAACTCTCTGCAATCTCTCTCTCTCCGCCGCAATGTTGCATCTCTCTCGCTATTCTATCGCTACTATAATAATCAGTGTTCCTCAGAGCTTTCCCAGTGTATACCACCTCCTTTACGTAGGGCACGTGGTACCCGACTTGCAACTCAATCCCACCCCTACTCTGTGCAACTCTCCAACCCAAGAGTGAAACATTACTCTCAAACTTTCTTCTACTCAACAGCTGAGCTCTGGAACTCTCTCCCAGAATCAGTCTTTCCCTCTTCCTATGACTTAAATTGCTTCAAACTCTGTGTGTCCAGGCATTTTGGCTCGAACATCCCTTGATTTTGGCCCTGTCACTCTTTCAACTATGGGGGAGGCACTCGCTATAGGTAGTTCTGCCTTTTGCCTCCCTCAATCACATAGAGAAAAAAAAAAAAAAATTTGATGCTGCCTTAATTTAATATTGCCTATACAGAAACATAGAAAGGCAGCATTACCAGTGTCTGCCCGGATAGCTTCAATACACTTTTAACTTATTATTTTGTCCATAGAGGCCATCCGTGTTTCATGGGTTAAATAATTTATATAATTATATATATATATATATATATATATATATATATATATATATATATATATATATATAATATCCACACAATCAAAGATGAAAAGAAAGTGTATTATCAGGGAAAAGTTGACTCATGTGGTAACGACCAGAGGAGGTTGGCTTCAATTGTAAACAGTTTACTTGGAAAAACAAGTCAGTTTAAGACCTTCTGTACCCGATGCCGAGTTGGCTGCCAACTTTGTGGCATTTGTTGCTGGCAAGATAACTCACATAAGACAGGAACTGGATGATGCTTCTGTTGGTTAAGAACGTTCAGTTGTACTCCAACCCTGACACATTCCTAATAATGTCCTCTCATCCTTTCACCCAGTAGAGGTGGACATGATCTCGTCCTACATAAGAAACCTCAATAAAACATTTTGCCCGTTGGATCCCATAAATGTTTCCAAGCTACCAAGAGTCTATGATCACACAGTTTGGTTTATTTATTATTCCAAAATAATTAATAAGTGCTTCTCTGAAGGTAGCTTCCCACATTCTGAAAAGCATGCACTACTCCGACCTAGTCTAAAGAAACCTGGACTTGATGTTGAGAACATGTTGAACTATCGTCCTGTCTCTAACCTGTCCTTCATATCAAAGTTATTAGAGCGTGCAATACTTGACCAATTACAACCAATACTTCAGCAATCCCAATTTTTCAGTCTGCTTACCGACAGCATCATTCAACTGAAACAGCATTGATTAGAGTACGGTCGCGCTAATAAGTCATGTCCCAGCTGTCATTACGTTTGGCTTGCTCTGTGCTGTATTAATGTCTGTCAGATGTTGAATAGGGTGGGTAAGTGTAGGAACATGTTTGTATGTTTCATTTGATATGAAAACCTGAAGCTTAGATATTGCTGATACCAATTATTGATCAAAACAGATTTGGTGCCGAGACATCACTTATTAGCGCGACTGTACATAATGATCTAGTTGAGAACATTTGCAATGGTGTGGCCTCACTATTGGTCTTGCTTGATCTCTGCGGCCTTTGACACAGTGGCTCACGAGTTGTTATTGAGTGATCTTTATGATTGTGGCGTGCGTGACTCCGCTCTCTTGCTTCTTGGGTCGTACTTGTCAGGTAGATCCCAGAGTGTGATGGTACTTCCTCATCCACATAAAAAAACAAATCGATAAAACTCACCACATTGTACATGGCTATACTCCATCTCTCGAACAACACCTGTCCCGACCATCCCGACATGGCCGCCCACCACAGCTCGATCACGTACAGACAGATGTTCTTGTAGAAGCTGTACAGGATCACTTTACACAGACGGCTGTAGTTCCACGCTCCGTGCACAAACAGCAGTCTGGCCAGAAACCGAAACTGGGGAAAAAATTGAACGTGGAAACAGATTAACTGGCTTGTATCCATTGGGCCCCATTCAGCCAACTGTTTTAAGACATTTACCCCCATCCAGGTGTCAATTTTTTCCTGGCGAGCGAAAGCAAGCCAGCATTGTATGGAGAAATCCGGCTTCGCCGGAGACATTTTTCTATCAAAAAATTTACAAACTTAGCTTGCTGTCAAAACAAAAATATATATATGCTGGCTCGCTACCAATCGCCAGGAAAATAATACAAATTAACATACTGAATTCATTTATTTTAGTTTCCTAGTTAGACTTCCATCAAGCTTACAAAAATACCCCTAGACCCCCCTTCAAATTAAATTTGTCCTCTTAACATCGCCCGCCAGGAAATAATCAACACTTAAATGGCACGAAAGGTCTTAAAATTGACAACGAAATGGGGCGAAAGGTGTTAAAATTGCCAAACCAATGGGCTGAACATCTTATAATCTCAAAACTAGTGGGGCTAAACATTAGGGCGAAGGGGGTCCAGAAAAATGATCTGCCTCCCCTTAACCTACTGACACAGTAGCAAAGCATTTATTCATGGACACACGTATTTGTGGCAGGCCTTCCTTCACGGGGGTCATCCTCCAAGCTTTCATTCCTACCTATGTGGAGTTCGCCACTCTTGCTAGTGGCACCGAAGAGTGCACCGCCCTTCGTTGTTGTTTGAGAATTGGTGCAGCAGACTATTCGAAGGGGTGGAGCGCACCCTTGTGAAGATGGGCTCGTCTGGCACTTTTTGTAGTTCGACATCGAGAGCTCTCTTGAAGCTGTCTAACGAGACACCTCTCATGTCTCTTACTCGCCGCGGGAGTTTGTTGAAGAGACGTGCTACCTCTTTATCAAAGGATTAAACCCCTAAAGAAATCCACTAGGATATGGTGGCTATACTAGGGGACAATGCTCCTTCATACAGCATGGTTAAAAACTGGGCAGCTGAATACAAACGGGGTAGGGAAAGCTTGTAAGATGACCCCCGTGAAGGAAGGCCTCCCACAGTCACCACACAGGAAAACATTGACAAAATTCATGACATTCATCACAGAAAAACAAATATTTGGCCTGAAATGTCGGGTGAACGAAGGGAATTTAACCCTCCCGAAAATATCCAGCCGGCGCGGGGATTCGAACCCTGGCTAGTGACCTCAGTAGGTCCGGTCACCACAGGTCCGCGCGCTAACCCTCTCTGCCACCTCGGATGTTAAGGGGAGGTTTCTAGTTGGTTTCCTACTCCTCCAACAATCTTAAAATTTCACCCCCTCGACCTCCTTTCAAGATAAATTTGTACATTTTTCGGTAGAAAAATGTCCCGACCGAAGGCCGATTACTCTTAAATTACAGGCTCGCTATCGCTCGGCAGGATAAAATCGACACCTAAATGGCACGAAAGGTCTTAAAATTGACAGAATGGGGCAAAAATTCTTAAAAATCACCAAACTAAGGGGGCAAACATCTTAAAATCTCAAAGGCAATGGGGCTAGACATGAGGGAGAAAGGGGTCAAGAAAAAAGTCCCTCAAGTGGAAATCATAGGATAGTAACCTTAGTCCTCCTTGAAAGAACCAGGTTGATAGTCTGGTGGATATCATCACGTGGTGGGTTTCTTGGACTTCACCATCATCACTATTTTACACTATCCCAAACGTCAACTCGGGTAGCAGAGTACAGTATTTGGGTGGCGGGATTTTTGCGAGGGCATTACAGGGCCAAGCTGTAAATGTTTATACGCTATGTGGCATTGTTGTGAACTGATTTATTAACCCTCTCACGTTCTTGACGCTATTTTGAGCCTATTGGGGATACTTTAAAGCCTTTGTTACCATCAGGGGTATTTAGAAACCTTTAGTTTAGTTACTTAACCTCTGCAGTTGTCTTTGAGTTAGCTGTGTTGAGCCTATTGGGGATACTTTAAAGCCTTTGTTACCATCAGGGGTATTTAGAAACCATTAGTTTAGTTACTTCAACCTCTGCAGTTGTCTTTGAGTTAGCTGTGTTGAGCCTATTGGGGATACTTTAAACCCTTTGTTACCATCAGGGGTATTTAGAAACCTTTAGTTTAGTTACTTCAACCTCTGCAGTTGTCTTTGAGTTAGCTGTGTTGAGCCTATTGGGGATACTTTAAAGCCTTTGTTACCATCAGGGGTATTTAGAAACCTTTAGTTTAGTTACTTCAACCTCTGCAGTTGTCTTTGAGTTAGCTGTGTTGAGCCTATTGGGGATACTTTAACGCCTTTGTTACCATCAGGGGTATTTAGAAACCTTTAGTTTAGTTACTTCAACCTCTGCCATTGTCTTTGAGTTAGCTGTAGGCAGAAAACTAATTTTGGAGAGGTAATTATAAGAGTGAGAGAACTCTATTTATGATTGCTAATCTGGCAACCTCTGCATCATATGGTCGTGAGAGGGTTAAACCTATCAAATCCTTATGATCCTCACCTGTCCAATAGCATAATCTGAAGCACACGCGGCCTGGAGTCCCTCTTGTCCGGCTATTCCCACCCCCACGTTGGCTTCTTGGATCATGGCCACGTCGTTAGCCCCGTCACCGATGGCCAGCGTCACCGAGCCCGTCTCTCTTGTTAGCAGCGATACCACCTGTTCAAACAATCACAAAAAATAGGTTCCCGGACATCTCGACCAGTAGACCATTTCAACCAGTAGCTCTCAACTATAGTCTATTTGTTTCCAGCTGATGGTAAATTGTCATGTTTCTATCTTTGTTACTCAGCTATAAGGTAGATTTTGTTGCGAAATATGATGCTATTTATGACAACTTGGCATTAATACGACACACAGCCATAGCAGTTTCATATATTTCCATCAAGTATCGAGAAATCAGCTACTAAGGGATTCAATTTACCATCATCTGAAAAAATAGAGTATAGTGCCAAGTCAACCAAGATCACCGAAACCAGTGCCAAAATATAGTACTAACCTAACTCAACCTAACCTAACCGTATTGGTTGATTTGGTACTGGTTTAGAGCTACTGGTTGAAATGGTCAACTGGGTGAGTTGTCCGGTCACCGAAAAAATATGATGATAACTAACATACCCATAGCTTACTCTGACTGTTCCTTTTACTTATATATTTTCTAGATCTCAAGTGACGGCGTCTCTTCCGTGGATTGACCTCCCAATTTATCAAGATTGGAAGCCAAAGCGTCACATTTTTCCTTTGCCCCTCAACTTTCTTTTCATAATTGCTGAGGGGCACAGGGCCCTGGGTGGGGCTTTGGTTTCCCGGGTGTTTCCGCACCCTCCTCAGCTCCCCGCCATGGAGTAGCTTCGGTCACCCAGGCTTTATTGTGGTAGGCAGGGAGGGTTCTGTTGGGGCGCTCGGTTATGGCCTTGGCCTTGCTCGGGGCCTTGGGGCTGTTCGGCCAGGCAGCTTGGGGAACAACAACAACAACAGATTTTTCAAAGACACTGTGGACCATACAGCTTTCATGTTTTGAAAAACAGGTAATTTACTCAAAACGGACACATAATTTTTAAATATATATAATGCAGAATCATAATTTAGAGAAAACTTTGTTAACCTAACAATACTTTGCTTTCCAACTATATAATAATCCAAATTACTATTTTATTAGAATTTGTTTTTATATAAGTCTATCTATCTATCTATTGCCTAACGCTGTGATCCCCGAAGGGGTGGCCATGAACGAAACGCCCCCATGCACCTCTGTCCCCAGTCAGTCAATGCCCCTCCTCCCAACCAGCACCGCCTTCAATATACTTCCTCACTCCATCCTTCCACCTCTCCTTCAGTTTACCTCTCCCCCTCTGTCCCTCCACCTCGCTCTCGTACACCCTCTTAGTCATTCTCTCGCTTTCCATACTTTCCATATGGCCGAACCATCTCAAGGTGTTCCTTTTCACACTTTCCAGCACATCTACCTCCACACCACAACTCCCTCTAAATTCCTCATTCATCTGTCTATCCCTCCATGTAACTCCGCACGCACTTCTCAAGTAACTAATTTCCACCCCTCTCACTCTTGGAACGAGTCTCTCCACCAACATCCATGCTTCGCTTCCGTAAGTCAGTGTCAGGATTACCACACTGTCATGCAAGGACTTCTTACTTCCATACTGACCACCCTATTTCTTGTTACAGCTTTCAACGTTCCTACAACCCTCTTCCCCTGTTGTACCCTCTCCCGCACTTCTTCATCCATAGTCTCATCTTTACTCAACACACTGCCCAGATACTTGAATGAGCTGACAATCTCCATGGCCTGACCGTTCAACTTCACCTCACACTCTGTGGCTTCACCCCTTTCGAAGACCATAACCTTGCTCTTCCCCGCATTTACCTTCATATTCCGTTTTTCGCACACTGTTCCAAACTCATTTACCAGACCCTGCAACTCCCATTCATTATCGCTCATCAGAACTGTGTCATCCGCAAACAGCAGTATAGGTAGCTTCCACTCAATTCCCTCCCTTATCAGCGATACACCAACATCCACTGCTCTTCCTAGTATTTCTTTCATGACTCCATCCATATATACAGTAAACAACCACGGGGACATCACACACCCGTTTCAACCCAACATTCAGGTCAAAGAACTCGCTCTGCTCACTCTACACACGTACTGCCGCCTTTGCACCCTCATACATGCTCTTCACTGCTTTCAGCAACTTGCCATCTACTCCGTATATTCTAAGTACTTTCCACAAACCTTCTCTATCCACTCTGTCATAGGCCTTCTCCAAGTCCATAAAGGCAACATACACCTTTTGTTTCTTCTCCAGATATTTCTCCACAACACATTTCAGGGTAAAAATCTGATCTACACATCCTCATCCCTTCCTAAAACCTCCCTGCTCGTCGCCTATCCATTTCTCCGTTCTCACTCTCACTCTCTCAATCACTACCATACTGTACACCATCCCTACTATGCTTAGAAGACATATTCCTCGGTGGTTACCACACACTCCTCTTTCCCCTTTGCCCTTACAGTATATAGGGGGACTATTATGCCTGGAATCTATGCACTTCAGAGGGTTAAGATGGATGGCCAGAGAGGGAGAGGTAGACTAGAAATGAGATGGAATGATGGAGTCGAGACGCATATGAGTGAACATGGTAGCACCGACCGTGGCCATGGCCTTCCTTAGGGACTCGGGGCTGTTCGGCCAGGCAGCTTAGGGAACAACAAAAACAACATGGTAGCACCTGCTGATGGATGACAGATGAGCATAAAGGTGACTCATTTGTGGCCACCCCCTCGGGAATTGAGGTGTCTGGCAACAGATACAAGAGATAGAAAATGTGGATGATCAATTCAAATCTTTTGTAATCTTCACCCACACAGTACTGAAATTCACTATCTCACCTCAGCTTAATCTTCACCCACACAGTACTGAAATTCACTATCTCACCTCAGCTTAATCTTCACCCACACAGTACTGAAATTCACTATCTCACCTCAGCTTAATCTTCACCCACACAGTACTGAAATTCACTATCTCACCTCAGCTTAATCTTCACCCACACAGTACTGAAATTCACTATCTCACCTCAGCTTTTTGACTTGGTGATACCCTACAACAGATGACACTTTTGCAAGAGATACAGAGGTCGAGGAAATCCTTGCGTAGATCTGGCGTGAGGGCGTACAGTAGGGTCTTGCCGTCAACGATTAACGCTGCCTCGTTTTCGCGCTTCAACTGCTCACCAAACTCTACCACGTGACGGTTTATGGAATCTCGAGTCTCCTGAAAAAGATAATTAAATACATGTTATGTAATAATAATAATAATAATAATAATAATAATAATGATGTTACTTATTTCTCACAAGCGCCAATATTTCCGCAGAATTCACTGGCGCTCGATAAACAAAACCAAAACACAAACACAAATCACTTAAATTAAGGGGAGGTTTCCACTTGAGGGATTTTTTTTCGAACTTCCTTCTCCCTCATGTTTAGCCCCATTGCTTTTGAGATTTTAAGACGTTTGCCCCATTAGTTTGACGATTCTAATAACTTTCGCCCCATTTCTGTCAATTTTAAGACATTTTGTGCCATTTAGGTGTCGATTTTTTCCTGGCGAGCGATAGCGAGCCTGTAACTTAAGAGGAATCGGCCTTTGGCCGGGACATTTTTCTACCGAAAAATGTACATATTTATCTTGAAATGGGGTCCAGGGGATGTAAATTTAAGCTTGATGGAGGTCTAAGCAACACACTAGAAACCTCCCCTTAATACAACACAAAGCTTATATGCTTTATGTATCTAAATATAATATATAAACATCTCTAGTAGCCTAACCGGTGGATATGAGTTACTTGAGAAGTGTGTGTGTGGAGTTACATGGAGGGATAGACAGACAAATGAGGAAGTAAGAAGGAGGTGTGGTATGGAGGTAGATGTGCTGGAAAGTGTGAAAAGGAACAACTTGAGATGGTTCGGCCATATGGAACGTATGGAAAGCGAGAGAATGACTAAGAGGGTGTACGAGAGCGAGGTGGAGGGACAGAGAGGGAGAGGTAGACCGAATGAGAGGTGGAAGGATGGAGTGAGGAAGTATATGAACGAAGGCGGTGCTGGTTGGGAGGAGGGGCGTCGACTGACTGGAGACAGAGGTGCATTGGGGCGGTTCGTTCGTGGCCACCCCTTCGATAGATAGAATAGTAGCCTAACACTATGGATGAGGGATTAAATAGGTAAAATCTCAAAAGTTCCACACTTTTGAAAACCTAAGACCTTGAACGTGACGATGGTGCGTTGTTATGTGTGCGATTAGTTTACTTGGGAAACAGATTAACCATTTCGCGTTTTTATGACGCAGAGGTTGCCAGATTAGCAATAAGAAATAGAGTTCTCTCACTCTTATAATTACCTCTCCAAAATTAGTTTTCTGCCCACAGCTAACTCAAAGACAACTGCAGAGGTTGAAGTAACTAAACTAAAGGTTTCTAAATACCCCTGATGGTAACAAAGGCTTTAAAGTATCCCCAATAGGCTCAACATAGCTAACTCAAAGACAACTGCAGAGGTTGAAGTAACTAAACTAATGGTTTCTAAATACCCCTGATGGTAACAAAGGCTTTAAAGTATCCCCAATAGGCTCAACACAGCTAACTCAAAGACAACTGCAGAGGTTGAAGTAACTAAACTAAAGGTTTATAAATACCCCTGATGGTAACAAAGGCTTTAAAGTATCCCCAATAGGCTCAACACAGCTAACTCAAAGACAACTGCAGAGGTTGAAGTAACTAAACTAAAGGTTTCTAAATACCCCTGATGGTAACAAAGGCTTTAAAGTATCCCCAATAGGCTCAACACAGCTAACTCAAAGACAACTGCAGAGGTTGAAGTAACTAAACTAAAGGTTTCTAAATACCCCTGATGGTAACAAAGGCTTTAAAGTATCCCCAATAGGCTCAACACAGCTAACTCAAAGACAACTGCAGAGGTTGAAGTAACTAAACTAAAGGTTTCTAAATCCCCTGATGGTAACAAAGGCTTTAAAGTATCCCCAATAGGCTCAACACAGCTAACTCAAAGACAACTGCAGAGGTTGAAGTAACTAAACTAAAGGTTTCTAAATACCCCTGATGGTAACAAAGGCTTTAAAGTATCCCCAATAGGCTCAACACAGCTAACTCAAAGACAACTGCAGAGGTTGAAGTAACTAAACTAAAGGTTTCTAAATACCCCTGATGGTAACAAAGGCTTTAAAGTATCCCCAATAGGCTCAACACAGCTAACTCAAAGACAACTGCAGAGGTTGAAGTAACTAAACTAAAGGTTTCTAAATACCCCTGATGGTAACAAAGGCTTTAAAGTATCCCCAATAGGCTCAACACAGCTAACTCAAAGACAACTGCAGAGGTTGAAGTAACTACACTAAAGGTTTCTAAATACCCCTGATGGTAACAAAGGCTTTAAAGTATCCCCAATAGGCTCAACACAGCTAACTCAAAGACAACTGCAGAGGTTGAAGTAACTAAACTAAAGGTTTCTAAATACCCCTGATGGTAACAAAGGCTTTAAAGTATCCCCAATAGGCTCAACACAGCTAACTCAAAGACAACTGCAGAGGTTGAAGTAACTAAACTAAAGGTTTCTAAATACCCCTGATGGTAACAAAGGCTTTAAAGTATCCCCAATAGGCTCAACACAGCTAACTCAAAGACAACTGCAGAGGTTGAAGTAACTAAACTAAAGGTTTCTAAATACCCCTGATGGTAACAAAGGCTTTAAAGTATCCCTAATAGGCTCAAAATTGCGTCAAGAACGTGAGAGGGTTAACTTGCTCATGTAGTAGTGTACACCCTATGTGGTGGTTGTGTTCTTTTATTTGAACGTGAGAGGGTTAACTTGCTCATGTAGTAGTGTACACCCTATGTGGTGGTTGTGTTCTTTTATTTGAACGTGAGAGGGTTAACTTGCTCATGTAGTAGTGTACACCCTATGTGGTGGTTGTGTTCTTTTATTTGAACGTGAGAGGGTAACTTGCTCATGTAGTAGTGTACACCCTATGTGGTGGTTGTGTTCTTTTATTTGAACGTGAGAGGGTTAACTTGCTCATGTAGTAGTGTACACCCTATGTGGTGGTTGTGTTCTTTTATTTGAACGTGAGAGGGTTAACTTGCTCATGTAGTAGTGTACACCCTATGTGGTGGTTGTGTTCTTTTATTTGATAAATTTTATTTTAGTAAGCGTTGTTTCCACATAGCGATTTTGATAAGTTAATTTGACTTTGTATTGTCTTTGTCCCAGTTTTGGTTTGTTTATTTTGCAAGTTTTACATTATAAATTCGATGGTCAACATTTTTCTGTCAAACTTTTTGGTATATTTTGCACTGGTATCGGGAACTAGAGTAGTGATAGATGAATTTAGGGAACCAAAATGTTTTAAATGTTGACCTCATAAGCTGCCAGACCAGTGTTGAGGATAAATATTAAGGGAGAAAGCGCTCGTGTGATACCGGCGTTATGGAACAACAACTATTACTACGGTATTCAATTAGTCAATTTGGGAAGTCCGGAACGTTCTGGTATATTTCACACTGTCTTTACGTGGGGGGTGGCCGACTCAAGACAGAGCCCGAATAGGGATAACATAACAGAAAACAAGGAACACGCAAAAACAAAATACAAATTGGCGTTTCCGCACCCTCCTCAGCTCCCTGCCATGGAGTGGCTTCGGTCACCCAGGCTTTATTGTGGTCGGCAGGGAGGGTTCTGTGGGGGCGCTCTGTTATGGCCTTGGTCTTGCTCGAGGCCTTGGGGCTGTTCGGCCAGGCAGCTTGGCGAACAACAACAACACCAACAACAACAACAACAACCATTACTATTCAATTAGTCAATTTGGGAAGTACGGGATGTTCTGGTAAATTTCACACTGTATTTACGTAGGGTGTGGCCGACTCAAGACAGAGCCCGAACAGAAAACAAGGAACACACAAAAACAAAATACAAATTGCCACACACTTACATCTAAAGAATCCGTGTTGAGTATAATGAGCGGCATGCCCTGACTGAGGAGGTGACAGGAATGACCGATGTTGATGGCTGTCTCCTGCTTGTCGCCTGTCAACACCCACACATGTATACCAGCCTTCAGTAGTGCTGCTATCGTTTCTGGCACCTGCGGGAAGGATCAGTTATTATTATTAAACCCTTAACCCCTTCTGGTGCAACATCTTGGAGGTTATTATGGTATTTTGTTTAATTATTATTGAGGTTTTTAATTGTTTTAGCGATTTTCGAACAATCACCTATCACCTATGTTCACCTATGTGGAGTTCGCCACTCTTGCTAGTGACACCGAAGAGCGCACCGCCCTTCGTTGTTGTTTGAGAATTGGTGCAGCAGACTATTCGAAGAGGTGGAGCGCATCCTTGTGAAGATGGGCTCGTCTGGCACTTTTTGTAGTTCGACATCGAGAGCTCTCTTGAAGCTGTCTAACGAGACACCCTTCATGTCTCTCACTCGCCGTGGGAGTTTGTTGAAGAGACGTGCTCCTCTATGTGATAACCAGCCCTCTCGCAGAGAGCCCATAGCCCCCCGATTTATCATCTTGGGGATATCGCATTCCCAGCCTCTCCTATCATTGAATTTCATTGCTATTGGTGTATGTAGATTTGGTACAAAACCCTCTGCGATTTTCCACGTATATATTATTAAGTATCGTTCCCTTCTACGTTCCAATGAATACAGTTTGAGTGATTTTAAGCGATCCCAATAGTGTAACTGTTTTACTGAGTTTATATGTGAGGTGAAGTTCCTTTGTACACTTTCTAAGTCATTAATTTCACCTAATTTGTATGGGGATGTTAATACGTTACAGTATTCTAGCCGCGGTAGCACCAGGGATTTGAAGAGTGTTATCATAGGCAATTCACCGCGAGTTCTAAATGTTCGTAGAATCCAACCTGTTAGCCGTTTCGCAGCTGCAACTTTGACCTGGTTATGTTCCTTGAATCCCATATTTTCAGACATTATCACCCCAAAAGGTCTTTCACATTGTCTTTACGTTCTATTATGTGATTGGATTCTGTTATGTAACTTGTGCTCTCTTTAACAAAATCCTTACCTCCGTATCGTATTAATTGAAATTTGTCTTCATTAAACTGCATGTTATATACCCTGGTCCACTGGAACACCTTATTTATGTCCTCTTGCAGCCGGCCCGTGTCTTCCTGTGTCTTTACTATCATACTCAGTTTTGTGTCATCCGCAAAGGAGGATACTGTACTGTGTCTTGTGTTGGCATCTATGTCACTTATTAGAATGAGGAAAAGAAGGGGCGCTAGTACTGTTCCTTGGGGAACTGAGCTTTTGACGTCTGAAGGCTCAGATGTTACTTGGCTTACAGCTACTGATTGTTTTCGGTTCACGAGGAAGTTGTATATCCACCTTCCGATTTTACCTGTTATCCCTTTTGCTTTAAGTTTGTGTGCAATAATACCGTGATCACATTTATCAAATGCCTTAGCAAAATCGGTGTAGGCGACGTCCACGTTTTTCTTTTCTTCTAGGGATTTAAGAATTTTGTCGTAATGTTCCAATAGTTGCGAGAGACATGATCTTCCTGCTCTGAACCCATGTTGACCAGTGTTGTGTAGTTCATTTTTTTCCATAAATGTTGAGATTTTGCCTCGCAGGCAAAATCTCAACTCAATGTGTTTTAGTTTACCCCGAGACTTGGGAAAACGCCTCTCCAAACCCCCTTCAAACTAAAAAAAAATCCCCCAGACCCCCTTCAAGCTAAATGTGTCTGCCACCTGCGGGAAGGATCAGTTATTATTATTAAACCCTTAACCCCTTCTGTACCGGTGATGTACTTTTCATTATATTCTGGCAACCATTAAACGATTTTATTCAGATTGGGAAGGACATCTACCAATTAAAAGGCTATAGACTACCTCAATTAGTAATTTTAGCTACCATACATCCTTCCTAAGCTACATAAAATCGTCTTAATGTAGCTGAAATCAAATACAAAATACGTCACCGGTACAGAAGGGGTTAACCCGTTCAGTACCGAGGCGTCCTTTTAATATTATTCTGGCCACTATTAGAAGATTGGGCAAGAATGTAGTTACCGGGTGTACCGCCCATCTTGTTTACACTACGCGGACGCTCACCATCATGTTCCCGTCTATTTTGACTGCCTTTGGATACAAAAATACATTAGCCTAACCAAACGACCTAACCTAACCTAACCTAGTATTATAGATTTATAAGTATTTATAGATGATTTATGTTGTATGTCGGTAGTGGTACGCCCGGTAACTACTGTACATCCATCTCGAAGATTGTAGTCAGTTCAAAAAGAGCCTCCAGTAATTAATAGACTCCAAGCGATCTCACTTAACCCTTTTTACTACCACAGATCCATCTTAAACTGCATAAAATTATCTAAATACCGTATAGCTAGAATCAAATTATCTAAATACCGTATAGCTAGAATCAAATTATCTAAATACCGTATAGCTAGAATCAAATTATCTAAATACCGTATAGCTAGAATCAAATTATCTAAATACCGTATAGCTAGAATCAAATTCCTTAATAGTGCCGCTACTAACTTCGTCTTGCAGCTTATCCTCAATGGCCGTAGCTCCCAGCAGAGTCAGGTTGTTCTCGATCAGCTGAGCAGCATCTTCCAACTTTCTTTCTCTGAACTGTAGCGCTGTGCTGGCTTTGTAGTACGTGTTCTTCCACTCCTGCAAAAAATAATGTAAATATATTGTACTCCGCTGCATGTCTGCCTGCCGAGATCGGAACCTCTTTACTCCTAAACTCAATTAAGGGGACGTTTTTAGTTAGTTCGCTAGACCTCCATCAAGCTTAACATTACAGCCCCTAGACCCCCTTTCAAGATAAATTTGTACATTTTTCGGTAGAAAAATTTCCCGGCCAAAGGCTAGTTCCTCTTAAATTACAGGCTCGCTATCGCTCGCCAGGAAAAAATCGACACCTAAATGTCACGAGAAGTCTTAAAATTGACAGAAATGGGGCGAAAGTTCTTAAAATCGCCAAACTAATGGGGCAAACATCTTTAAATATAAAAAACAATGGGGCTAACCATGAGGGAGAAAGGGGTCAAGAAAAAAATCCCTCAAGTGGAAACCTCCCCTTAATGAAATCAACAAATACATGTGGCAGTCCAGGGATTCCAACCTAGGATGCTCACACCCAAATTCAGTGCATTTATCCATTGCGCTACGAAGACAGTTAAATATATTGTACTCCGCTGCATGTCTGCCTGCCGAGATCGGAACCTCTCCGGGTGGTCGGGGGCCGGGGGAGTGCTGGAGCGACCTTGGTGACCCTGGTCTCTGGGTATTCTCCTGGGTGACCTAGATGTGTGTGAATTTGTGTTTTGTCTGTGTTTGTTCGTTGTTTTGTCTTGTGTTTTGTGTTTTCCTTGTTCTGGCTCTGTCTTGAGGCCGCTACCCCCAAGAAAAAAGTAAAAACAAAAATAATAAAATAAAATTAAATAGAAAATATTAATAAAAAATAGGAAAAATGGGGATTGGGCCTCAGCATATAGATAGATAGATAGATAGGGACTCGTCAGCTTTGGTCCGCAAATCATCTAGGGGAGACAACCTTATACAAATCTGGGTGGATGGGACTCATGAGCCTTGGTCGGCAACCTGTCTAGGGGAATAAACCTTATACAAATTACTGAAGGGCTCCTCGGTGCCACTTGCTCGTGGCGAACTCTACAATGGATACACTAGATAAATATTAAAATATAAAACTTGCAAACTATCTATCTATCTATCTATCTATCTATCTATCTATCTATCTATATGCTCAGGCCCAATCCCCACTTTTCCTATTTTTTTATTTTATTTTCCTTTTTTTTTTTTTTCTTGGGGGTGGCTGACTCAAGACAGAGCAAGAACAGGGAAACACAAAACACAAGACAAAACAGCGAACAAACACAGACAAAACACAAAATTCACACACATCTAGCCCTTTTTATTCCTCAATCCGTCTCTACAAGTTAGTAGTGGTGATGTGTGGTGATGGGATGGTCTATCAGAGTGAGAGCTGAGCAATCTCTGCCATACCCATAGCTTACTCTGACTGTTCCTTTTGCTTGTATATTTTCTGGATCTCAAGTGGCGGCGTCTCTAACGTGGATTGACCTCCCAATCTACCAGGATTGGAAGCCAAAGCGTCACATTTTTCCCTTGCCCCTCAACTTTCTCTTCATAATTGCTGAGGGGCACAGGGCCTGGGGTGGGGCTGTGGTTTCCCGGGCGTTTCCGCACCCTCCTCAGCTCCCCGCCATGGAGTGGCTTCGGTCACCCAGGCTTTGTTGTGGTCGGCGGGGGGGGGGGTTCTGTGGGGGCGCTCGGTTATGGCCTTGGCCTTGCTCGGGGCCTTGGGGCTGTTCGGCCAGGCAGCTTGGGGAACAACAACAACAACAACAAGTTAGTAACTCCACACATACTCCTCAAGCAGCTCATCTCCATCACATCCAGCTTTCTTCTCTCCTTTTCCTTCAGAGCCCATGTCTCAGCCCCATACATCACTGTTGGCACAACAATTCCTGGACACATTGCACTTTTAACTTTCATTCCGAGATTTCTCACCTTCCACATACTTCCCATTGCTCCGAAAACTTTCCTTCCTTCACACACTCTGTTTTACCTCCATCTCCATACCTCCATTCTTCCTTACCGTTCCTCCTAGATATTTAAAACACTCTACTGTACTTGTTCCAATATTTCCCCATCCAGCCTCACATCTAGATTCACCTTACGAGCACCTCTATTACACACCATCACTTTACTGTACTTTTATTGACGTTCACCTTCAGTTTCCTCTTCCCACAAACCACACCAAACTCTCTGACTACCCGCTGCAGTTTCTCCTCGGAATCCGCCACCAACGCTGTGTCATCAGCGAACAGCAACTGATTCAACTCCCAATCACTACCATTCTTTCCTACTAAACCCAACCCTCTACCCCTAGTTTATACACCTATAATTTACAGATAGAGTTCAAGCCTACTCTGACATCCATATTACTGAATTTCATGACTATCGGGGTATGTAAGTTTGGTACTAAACCCTCTGCAATTTACCACGTGTAAATCATTAAGTAACGCTCCCTTCTACGCTCCAATAAGTTCTATGCTATCTAGCTATATGCTCAGGCCCAATCCCCACTTTTCCTAGTTTTATTTTTATTTTCTATTTAATTCTATTTTTTTTTTTTTTTTTTTCTTGGGGGTGGCCGCCTCAAGACAGAGCAAGAACAGGGAAAACACAAAACACAAGACAAAACAACGAACAAACACAGACAAAACACAAATTCACCCACATCTAGGTCACCCAGGAGAAGACCCAGAGACCAGGGTCACCAAGGTCGCTCCAGCACTCCCCCGACCACCCAGAGAGGTTCCGATCTCGGCAGGCAGACATGCAGCGGAGCCGAAGCCACAAGCCCGCCCACCACAAATATATCTATCTATCTATCTATCTATTCTATAAATATATACTGTAACTAAAAACCAAGCACTACCCCCTTAATTGGACATGACCAAATCAGGTAAAATTACGAACCTCATAAAACTCAGGAGATATTTCAGCCACAGCGTAACACAAGGTCCTCAGCCCCTCGCCAGCAAACTCCTCCAGGTGTCTCACTGTCACGTCACGGAACTGTTGACTGTCGCCCAGACGCTCGTATATTACCTGCACCAGATAAACAAAAAACAGTATTATAATATTGCGTTGTTATGTGTGGGATTAGTTTGCTTGGGAACCAGATTAACTTGCTCATGTAGTGATGTACACCCTATGTGGTGGATTGTGTTCTTTTATTTCATAAATTTTATTTTAATAAGCGTTGTTTCCACATAGCGATTTTGATAAGTTAATTTGATTTTATATTGTCCTTGTCCCAGTTTTGGTTTGTTTAGTTTGCAAGTTTTACATTTTAATGTAAAACTTGCAAGATAAACAAACCAAAACTGGGACGAACACGGTAAAAAGACAAAAAACTTATCAAAATCGCTATTTGGAAACAACGCTTAAGCAAAAAAATAATTTCTAAATAAAAGAACACAATCCACCACATAGGGTGTACATTACTAAGTGAGCAAGTTAATCTGGTTCCCAAGCAATATCAAAGAATAGGAAAAGGTATATATATTATTACATATATATACTGTACTTTCATAACTAAACTAAAGGTTTCTAAACACCCCTGCTGATCACAATGGTTTTATATTACAGTAGACTCCCGTTTTCTCGGACTCTTTTTACTCTGAAACCCATACTTCTCGGAATGGCATCTCATCTTACAGTTTCTTACAGTTGATCCTCTGGATAAAGTCAAACTAGGCCTGTGTATCCAGCTCAGTACCAGTACTTGCACTGCTGCGGTCGTTCACGGTGTTGGCGGCGGCGGTAGCAGACGCAAAATATTTACTATTCTGTATTTTTGTTTTATAATCAAACTTCAAATCTTGTCTTCCCCATACTTTATCAAGATTACTTTCAAACTTCCTTATTGATTCGGAATCGACTACATACTGGGGCAGTGCGTTCCACTCATTTACCACTCTATCACTAAATGAGTTCTTTGCCTTCTCAAGCCTATTTCTTTCTTTGTAAATTTTCTTAGAGTGTCCTCTCGTTCTTGTTCCCTCCCGCATCAAGAAGATACCTTCACACACATCCTCATCATACTTTCCTGACACTATCTTAAAAGTCTCTATCATATCCCCTCTCTTTCTCCTATATGCCAGTGTCTCATGTCGGATATGTCCCTGTAGATCTCGTCAATTTCCGAGTTGGACGGCATTTGTGTCCGGTTTACAGTGTTCTCTCACTCGGTTTTAAGGTAGTTAGTTATGTAGAGCGGATTAACCAGACCACTGAGCTCCATACGGAACTCTTACAGGTCTCGCAGGTCTGGGTGTACGAGAGCGAGGTGGAGGGACAGAGAGGGAGAGGTAGACCGAAAGAGAGGTGGAAGGATGGAGTGAGGAAGTATATGAACGAAGGCGGTACTGGGTGGGGGGAGGGGCGTCGACTGACTGGGGACAGAGGTGCATGGGGGCGGTTCGTTCGTGGCCACCCCTTCGGGGATCACGGCGTCAGGCAATAGATAGATAGGACGAATTCAAGCCTGTGCCTTATAACTATTGTGTTAATATTAATTACTATGTACCTTTACTGTCCCTGACAACATAATAATGTTTGTATTTGTCATAAATATGATGAATTTTACATGCAATGATGCAATTCGGATATCTCGGCAAATCGTACAGTTCGGAAGTGGCCATCCCCCAATTAGTCAGAGATAACGAGGGTTTACTGTATCCCAGCAAATCGCCAATCACACCCTTGTACAATCGGGGGTATTAACCCTCTCACATCCTTATGACGCAGAGGTTGCCAGATTAGCAATAAGAAATAGATTACTCTCACTCTTATAATTACCTCTCCAAAATTAGTTTTCTGCCCACAGCTAACTCAAAGACTCAGCAGAGGTTGAAGTAAATAAACTAAAGGTTTATAAATACCCCGGACGGTAACAAAGGCATTAAAGTATCCCTAATAGGCTCAAAAATTGTGTCAAGACGTGAGAGGGTTAAGTGTTGTCACAGATTCCAGTGGGTTTCGCTCAAAAAGTGTTATTGGTATCTTTATAGTTACTGGGGAAAGTGCTTATCCCTCAGAGTATTAGTCAGTGTCCGAAACTTTATGAAATATCTGACAACACTTATTAACCTCGACCGTACGTGAAAGGTTTTAAAACTACAGTAGGTAAATAAATATACCAATGGATATCTGAAAGAAAACAAAAGTTCTTACCGTGTCGGCTCCTTTGCAGTACAGCCTTATCTGTCCTTCTGGTGTTCGGACGATGACGCTCATCCTCTTCCGCACTGAAGTGAACTCCAAAACATTCAGAACTTCATATTTTTCCTTAATGCCCATCACGTCTATGATGGCATACTCGGGTGTTCGGGTCTCAAACACGAAGCCCAGTTCTCGTGCTCCTTCCACCAATGCACGTTCGTCTGGGAGAAGAAACAAAATACAAATGTTGAGCTGAGGAGACGTTTAGGTATAAAGAGTATTAGCGAGGAGATGCGTACTAGTAGACTGGGATGGTATGGACATGTGGAGAGAATGGATGAACAAAATTGGGTGAAAAGATGCAGGTCTGTGATTGTGGAGGGAGCTGCACCAAGGGGTGGACCGAGGAAGACCTGGGATCGGACTATACGTGCCGATCTCAAATCCAAAAACTTGACAAGTGAAGCAGCCCTTAACAGGGTTGCCTGGAACGGCGCCATTAGGACAAGAGACTGAAACTGCACGTATGTGTGGAGCACTCAGTCTTAAACTTGTATGTATGTATGTATGTATGTATGTATGTATGTATGTATGTATGTACTTACACTAGTTGTACTTACACTAGTTGTACATACACTAGTTGTATTTGCGGGAGTGAGCATGCTCGTTAATTCCCGCCTCCTAAGATATGTTTGTCATACCGTGCTTTGAAACTATGCACTGATGGTGCAGACACTACTTTGGCTGGCAATTTGTTCCACCCACTAATCGAGTTGGTAGGAAATCTTTTACTTTTCAGATCAGATTTACTATTAGGCACTTTCAGTTTGTAGCTGTGACCTCTTGTTCTCTCACCTCCATCCCTCTCTATGAAGTTTTCTTGGTCGATTTTGTCAATACCTCTAACACATGTATGTATGTATGTATGTATGTATGTATGTATGTATGTATGTATGTACAGTATGTATGTATGTACTGTATGTATGTATGTATGTACTGTACTTCCTATTTACTATAGGTACTCAACCACAAATCTGGATTCCTAAATAAACATTGATATTTAAATTCAAGAATGTATTATTAAACTTAAATAATAATAATAATAAGCATGTTACTTATTTCTCATAAGCGCCAATTTTTCCGAAGAATTCACTAGCGCTCGGAAAGAGAAAGAAAAAAGAACAAAATCAATGCATCAAAAGAAGGCTTATATACAACACACATTTAACAATCACTAGCAGTGGAAAAATAGCCTAAACTCTATAGCCATCTGTCATGACACCTCTCTCATGATCATAGCTTCTCTCAAAGAGAAAAGTCTTAAGTTGTCTCTTGAAGCATTCAACAGAACTCAGTTGTCTCATGGACAGCGGCAACCTGTTATACAACCTCGGAGCCATGTAGGAGAATGACCTCTCAAAGAAAGAAGACTGCTGGAAAGCCCTTGGTTCATCAAGACGAAAAGGGTCATTGTCATGACGCACAACTACACCATGGTGTGCCGGTGGGCGCCTGAGCAGCTCCGCAAGGTACCTAGGCTCACCAAATTTGAGAACCTTAAAAGTCACCAAACACAACTTAAATTCTATTCTTTCTCTTACTGGCAGCCAGTGCAGTTCTATGTGAAGAGATGTAGTAGGAGTTCTAGGTGGAACACCAAAAATGAGTCTTGCGGCCCTGTTAAGAACAGACTGAACTTTCTTTAAAATATAATTTGGAAGACCCACCAACAGGGCATTGCAATAATCAACACGAGAGAAGACCAATACATACATAAAAATTTTAAGACCGAGTGTTCCACACATAAGTGCAGTTTCAGTCTCTTGTCCTAATGGCGGCATTCCAGGCAACCCTGTTAAGGGCTGCTTCACTTGTCAAGTTCTTGGATTTGAGATCGGCGCGTATAGTCCGATCCCAGGTCTTCCTCGGTCCACCCCTTGGTGCAGCTCCCTCCACAATCACAGACCTGCATTTTTTCACCCAATTTTGTTCATCCATTCTCTCCACATGTCCATACCATCCCAGTCTACTTGTACGCATCACCTCGCTAATACTCTTTATACCTAAACGTCTCCTCAGCTCAACATTTGTTATTCTATCCTGTAGCCTGGCCCCACACATCCATCTCACCATTCTCATCTCATTACGCTCCATTCTGTTGACATCCTCTACTTTAACGGCCCATGTTTCTGAGGCATACGTCATTGCACTTCTAACACATAAGGCATACACCTTTCCCTTCAGGGGGAGAGGCATTCTTTTCATGGTCAGGATTGGCATCAATTCTCTGAACTTCCCCCAGCCACACCTAATTCTAGCAACAGTGGCAGCCTCAGCCCCACCACCGGCAGAGATGGTATCTCCTAGGTAACAAAACTTGTTCACCAGCTCCAAAGACTCATTTCCAAAATTCACAGCCACAGGATCATCACTTAACACAAGCTCGCCTTTGCACACTACGCACTCAAATTTCTCTATTTCTGACTTATCCTTCGGCAGGGGCCCCTTTATTCTACTACAGCGCTTACTCCCATGGTGTACCCAACATCGACAGATGCTACATTGAATTGAGTTAACGCCCACTCCCTTTCCACACACTGCACATGGGTATGCACCGCTCTTTTCCACATTGCCTCGTCTCAAACTACAATGCATAACCTTGGTTTTGTTAATATTGACTCTTAAACCCTTGCTCGCCATGCCCTCTCTCCACTCTCTGAATTTGGCCTCAGCATCCTGCATACTGTCAGCTATTAGGACTAAATCGTCTGCATAAAACAGTTCCAACGGGAGTCCGCCTCTAAAAATTCTAGACAGCGCCTCCAAGACCATAATAAAGAGGAGGGGGCTTAACACTGAACCCTGATGGACTCCAACACGGACTGCGAACTCATCACACCCTCACCGAACTTCGCGAATCCTCATACATCTTCATTATCACACGCACCAGCCACTCTTCCACACCAAGTTTCCTCATAGCCCACTGTACAACATCTCTAGGTACCCTATCAAAGGCCTTCTCCAGGTCCACAAACACAAAGTAAAGATCCCTGCCTTTTAGTAAGTATCTTTCCTGTATCTGCCTGACTATGAAGATAGCATCGGTTGTACCACGTCCTGGCATAAAACCAAACTGCATATCATCAATAGAGATGCTTTGCCTGATCAAACCCTCAAGGACTCTCTCACAGACCTTCATGATTTGGTCAAGCATTTTCAGGCCCCTATAATTTCCTCTATCTAGCACATCCCCTTTTCCTTTGTATATTTACTATTACACTTTTGAGCCAATCCTCTGGGATTTTCTCATCTTTAATAATGGTGTTTATCAACTCAGTGACTAAGTTTACACCAATCTCCCCTGAGGCTTTTATCATCTCAGCGACAATGTCGGAGCAACCTGGAGCTTTACCGTCCTTCATTTTATTGATTGCGTCGCTCACTACAGCTGGTGCTATCAAAGGAGGGGGCCCAGATATTGGTTTTTCGATACTAAGCTGTTCCTTATCCCATTCAAACTCTACATTTAGCAATCGTTCATAGTGTACCTTCCATGCTTCTCTGATTTCATTTTCTGCATACACAATCTTCCCATTATCATCTCTAACACACTGTTCACCTATAATATCCCTACTGTCATTTTTAACTCGCCTAGCTAGGTTGAAGATCCCATTGGGATTGTCAGTGTTACACACTTGTTCGAGGACCAGGTCCTTAATGCGATTTTTAGCATTGTAAATAACTCTTTGGCAGTTCGTTTAGCTGCCTGGTATTCCTCCCTGCTGCCTCCTTTCTTCCATGCTTTGAAGCATCTCCTTTTCTCTTTCACAGCATGTTCTACCTCATCGTTCCACCACCAAGAGGTCTTATTCCTGGGGTGACCCTTTGTTTTCCCACAGACTTTGTCAGTGGCAGCGATAAGGCTATGCTTAAGAAAGTTCCATTGGCTATTTACATCGTTAGGTTCAATGAGTGAACCAACGTCAGGAGGCAACGTCTGGTTATAAACGGCTTCACCAAATAGAGATTTCTGATGTGCAAGTAACAACTTTTAACTATCTGGTTTACATGCTCTTTGAAATCTAATCGAGAGTTCACATATACACCCAGATTTCGAACAGAGTTGGCCGGTCGCAGCTGAGATCCACCCACATTGATGGAGAGAGCACCTACTATATCATCTACTATATCATCAGCTCTTCTATTTCCTCGGATGATGAGAATATCAGTTTTACCATCATTTAGTTTAAGTTTTCTCGCTCTTATCCACTTCTTGATATCAGACATCAACAATTCCATCTTACTCCGTATATTAACTATATTTGTGATTCTCACATAAATCTGGGTGTCTCTGCATAAAAGTGAAAGGTGACATTATGTGCACGAAGCAGAAGAGACAAACTGCTGATATCAATTATAAATAGGATAGGACCCAAAACTGATCCCTGCGGAACACCATACTGCAGGGGTGTCGAGTCCGAGACCATTTGATTTACCATCACACTCTGGGATCTACCTGACAAGTACGACCCAAGAAGCAAGCGAGCGGAGTCACGCACACCACAATCATAAAGATCACTCAATAACAACTCGTGATCCACTGTGTCAAAGGCCGCAGAGAGATCAAGCAAGACCAATAGTGAGGCCACACCATTGCAAATTTTCTCAACTAGATCATTATGTACTCTAATCAATGCTGTTTCAGTTGAATGATGCTGTCGGTAAGCAGACTGAAAAATTGGGATAGTTTCATTCTGCTGAAGTAGTGGTTGTAATTGGTCAAGTATTGCACACTCTAATATCTTTGATATGAAGGACAGGTTGGAGACAGGACGATAGTTCAACATGTTCTCAACATCAAGTCCAGGTTTCTTTAGACTAGGTCGGAGTAGTGCATGCTTTTCAGAATGTGGGAAGCTACCTTCAGAGAAGCACTTATTGATTATTTTGGAAATAAACTCAACTGTGTGATCATAGACTCTTGGTAGCTTGGAAACATTTATGGGATCCAACGGGCAAAATGTTTTATTGAGGTTTCTTATGTAGGACGAAATCATGTCCACCTCTACTGAGTGAAAGGATGAGAGGACATTATTAGGAATGTGTCGGGGTTGGAGTACAACTGAAAGTTCTTCACCAACAGAAGCATCATCCAGTTCGTGTCTTATGCCAGTTATCTTGCCGCAAAAAATGCCACAAAGTTGGCAGCCAACTCAGCATCGGGTACAGAAGGTCTTAAACTGACTCTTGTTTTTCCAAGTAAACTGTTTACAATTGAAGCCAACCTCCTCTGGTCGTTACCACATGAGCCAACTTTTCCCTGATAATACACTTTCTTTTCATCTTTGATTGTGTGGACCACAGCTCTTCTGGCTGACAGATATTGCAACCATGTAGAGTCTGTTTTATTTTTCCACCATTCACGTTCAGCTCTTCTACGCGCTCTTCTAAGAAATTTAACTCGAGTGCTATACCAGGGTGAATCATCTCGTACTATGATTTTCTTCTCTACTTCTGGACAGTGATGATCGAACACTAATTTAAGTGCATTTCCATGTACCTCCACCAGCTCATCTGAAGTAAGGTTGGAAGTATCAATACTTCCCAAGTACTGTTTTACTTCACTGCTAGCCAAAACTTAACCCCTTCTGTACCGGCGATGGCTTTTTAATTCTATTCTAGCTACATTTAGATGATTTTATGAAGCTTAGGAAGGATGTATGGTAACTAAAAGGATTAATTGAGATAGTCTGTAGCCTTTTAAGGGGAGATCTCCACTTGAGGGATTTTTTTCTTGACCCCTTTCTCCCTCATGTTTAGCCCATTGCTTTTGATATTATAAAACGTTCGCCCCGTTTGTTTGGCGATTTTAAGAACTTTCACCCCATTTTAAGACCTTTCGTGCCATTCAGGTGTCGATTTTATCCTGGCGAGCGATAGCGAGCCTGTAATTTAAGAGGAACCGCCTTTCAGCCGGGACATTTTTCTATCGAAAAATTTACAAATTTATCTTGAAAGGGGCTCAAGGGGGTGTAATCTTAAGCTTGATGGATATCTAGAGACCAAACTAAAAACCTCCCCTTAACCTCTGAAGTGCGCATGGGGGGTATGAGACACCACACTCCTGTGCTGACGTATTTGAGCCGTTCCCATCACTAACATCGTTATTTTACCATAAATAGCATTAATACTTATCCATATGCGCCTATTATAGGTTGATTATAAAGGTATTAACCTGAAACAACAATAAAACAAGTGGAAACAGCGTTTGGATGGTCAACATCGGTGATACAGGCCGGGAGTTAAATAATGTATGGCTGAGGCAACCGCCCAGCCCACCACTTTTCCCCACGTCTGGAGAGAGACTGTCGATCGATACTCTCTCTCTCTCTCTCTCTCTCTCTCTCTCTTGCACTCGCTTGCTAACAGTGATGACAACGCCCTGCTACCAACTCGCTAATGTTAGCACGAAAATATACCACAGAATTTCATAAAAGACCTTATAAATATCGCTTTATTGCCGGAGCAAAATTTGCTACCACTAAAACTCTATCAGAACAAGTAGTAAATTGCTTAAAATACATTAAAAGTACTCATAAAAGATATTGTAATACCATCATGAGAAGAACTGGCATTAACTATTATTGGAGTGTTGACAATTCGTTAGAAGTTATTGATAAAATAAATACCATGCCGAAAGTTACCTCGGTACATAGCTTCGACTTTTCAACTTTGTATACCAATTTGCCTTTAGATTTAGTATATTCAGAGCTTTGCTTTATTATAGATTTGCACTTTGACAGGTTCGTTAGGAATGGTAATTATTTCATAAATGTTTATACATATTTTAATAATGCATCACTTAGCTCTACTCCCACTAGTTCTGTATATTTTGATAGAACTAAACTTAAAGATGCCCTTAAATTCCTCCTTTTCAATACTTATGTTAGATTCGGGCCGTACATTTTCAAACAAATATTAGGAATTCCTATGGGTGGAAATGCTAGCCCTTTAATTGCAGACTTATTCTTGCTTGCTTTAGAATTTAAATATATAAAAGACTTAGTTGACAGTAGCAAGAAAAATAAAATTCCAGAAAAATTAGCACTTGCTAAACTGTTAAGTAATAATAGTAGATATATTGATGATATTCTTGTTTGCAATTTGTTAAATTTTAATCAAGTTGCTAAACTTATTTACCCTAATTCTATTCCCCTCACACAATGTAACGTAAATTATAAAGTTGAAAATTTTCTTGATATAAATATAGTGATTGTTAATGAACAGTGCATACTTAAAGTATATCACAAAGTTGATGATTTTAATTTTAACGTAATAAACTTTCCTTTCCCTAGTAGTAATATCGATAGTAAAATCACTTATAATTGTTTTTATTCCCAATTAATAAGATTTTGTAAAATCTGCACTAAAGTAGATGACTTTTGGGCTAGAGCTAGGTTACTATACAGACTCTTAGTGGACAGAGGTTTTGAGGCAAGTAAATTGTTCCATAAATTTAATCTTTTTAGGGTCAATTATTGTGACTATTCTAAAATTTGACATCAATAATTTTAATCAAGCATTTTTAACTTGAAGTTTCTTGTATAACCTCTGCTTACTTTTTGTCTGTATTTATTGTTTATCTTTTTCTTTTACTTTTTCTTTTTCTATTATTATTATTATTATTATTAATATTGATGATTTTTTAAATTTATTGTTCTTGTTAAAAGAGTGCTCTTTGTTTAAATCTGTTGTTACTTCATATTTTGCAATTATTTCTCTTTATATTATATGTATTCATTGTCGATAGTATCAATTGCTTACTTTTGCGATTTCCTTAGTTTATTTGTGCTATAAATGTAGGTTATTTGTAGGGTAGTTATTGATAGGGGTCACTTGAAGCATGCTATGCTTACAGGTACCTACCCGATAGCACTATCGTTAGTGAGTGCTGTACTGTATTTTATATATTATTTTGTAATAGTATAGATATCTTATCAATATTTGTATTTTTTACTATTGTTAATGTCTTGTCATGTTGCAAATTTGATTTTAAATAATATTTTGACATTTAACATGTAGTTTCTTTATTCATGCAGAGTTTAGTAAAATTTGCCAGAACGTCCCGGACTTCCCAAACTTGACTACTTCCTTTAACGTGACGATAGTGCGTTGTTATATGTGCGATTGGTTTGCTTGGGAAACAGATTAACTTGCTCATGTAGTGATGTACACCCTATGTGGTGGATTGTGTTCTTTTATTTAATAATTTTAATTTTAGTAAGCGTTGTTTCCGCATAGCGATTTTGATAATTTAATTTGACTTTATATTGTCCTTGTCCCAATTTTGGTTTGTTTAGTTTGCAAGTTTTACATTTTAATAAGGGAATAACAGGGAAAATAGGTGATAACTGAAGGAGGGGAGGAAAGTGGGGAAGGAGGGGAGGTGGAGGAGTGATATTTGGCATGGCCCAGGGGCAAAACAAAAAAAATTGGGGTGTTTTAAATGGATTTTTTTTTCCCTTACTCTTAAGAGTCTTCCCGCAGTCCGCCGGGGGAACTCTTAAGAGTCTTCCGGCAGTTCCCGGGTTAAGAAGGACCTGTGTTACTAAGAGGGCTTGTTGAGATTGTATTCACCCATTTGAGCCCTAGAGGTAGATTATAAACTAAAGAAAATTGTCTAATGGTGACCAGACTATGATGGAGATGACGTCATGGTGCTGAAGGGGTTAAGGGCAGATTTCCACTTAAGGAATTTTTGTCCTTTACCCCTTTCTCCCTCATGTTTAGCCCCATTGCTTTTGAGGTTTTAAGACGTTCGCGCCATTAGTTTGGCGATTTTAAGAACCTTCACCCCATTTTTGTCACTTTTAAGACCTTTCGTACCATTTAGGTGTCGATTTTTTCCTGGCGAGCAATAGCGAGCCTGTAATTTAAGAGAAACCGGCCTTTGGCCGTGACATTTTTCTACCGAAAAATGTACAAATTTATCTTGAAAGGGGGTCAAAGGGGTGTAATTTCAAGCTTGATGGAAGTCTAGGAAACAAACTAAAAACCTCCCCTTAAAACCCCGCCAATCATTTAATTTCTGTATTACCACAGTATTTTCATCAGTCCGACTCAGTCAGCGGGAGTGGGAATATACAGTACTGTACTCAGTTTTTTTCCAGCTGATGGTACAGTCGCGCTAATACGTGATGTCTCGGCACCAAGTACAGTAGGGTCCCGCATAAAACGTGTTCGCATAAAACGAGTCTCGATTAAAACGACCGACCTAAAATATTAATATTTAATTTTCGATCAGAACGAATGTGATCACATTTTTTTTTTTTTTTTTTTTTTTTCTATATTCCAACTTACTTCCTCTCGGGCATAGGCTGAGAGCCTTAACATTCACCGCTTTACAATGAACAGTGAAGCCCGTGAGGTCTTGTTCCAGTCTAGGGAGTGAGACATGTGAAGCACGTAGAGCACAACGAGCACCTGCCATCTTGCCTTCACATGAGGCACGGTGCTCACTCATGACCCGAAACGACCCCATCTCTGAAGCCATCTCGTTCCCGTGCTTCACTGTCTCACCCACTACACTCGGACTCTCACACATAAAACGAGTCCGCCGCCAAAGTGGGGCAAATCCGAGGAGTTTTCATATAGAGCGCCGAAATATCGTACAAAACGTACGAAATATCGTACGCTTTCATATAGAACGCCGAAATATCGTACAAAACGTACGAAATATCGTACGCTCCTGACGGAAATTTACGCTTCCAGTGAACATTGACGATATTGGGCCACCAAAATGCTGTGTTCACATAAAACGAAATCGCATAAAACGCCCTCGTTTATCGACCATATACTCGTTTTATGTGAGACCCTACTGTATGTTGCCACTGGACTGGTAATCCAATGGACCCGGGTTCGAATCCCAATATGTCAATGGGAAGATATTATTGTGATGGAATTTGTGCTGTACCTAGGTATCAGTGCATTACCACAGCACACCGAAATGCCAAAACAAAATACCCTCATTGTTCCCTGATTAAATAGCATTGTATGAATATTCCCATATTCAAAATATGTTACAGGGGGGCAATGCCTAGTGAGTTAATTACTCAATAGGTGGCGTTCTGAGAGTGAGGGTCCGAGCCTGGGGGATGAGACGGTGAGGCACAGAGGTGGAGCAGCTTCAGAGATGCAGTTGCTTCGAGCCGTGGTTGCTTCGCATATCTCACTCCCTAATAATAATAATAATAATAATAATAATAATCTTCTGGTTACTTATATAGCGCCCGTATCTCCTCCTTCGAGGATTCACAAGCGCTTGGCTTTCTTTAGTCTACCAGAAACCATTACCCATCCCCCTTGCTCATGGGGAGATGGTAACCGCCGGCTGTATCCCAGAAAAACTTTTCAATCTGAGCCGGGATTGAATGCGAGACCTTCAAGATGGGAATCAGGCACGCTATCAATTGAGCCAGCCGGACGGCTGGAACAAGACCTCACGGGCCTCACCGTGTTCAGCGGTAGAGTATGCAGGCTCTCAGCCTATGCCCGAGAGGGAGTAGTTGGAATATAGGAGAAAAAAAAAAAGAAAAAAAAAAAGAAAAAAAAAAAATATAGCGTACCTGGAGAAGCAGCGTGGTAGTGTATGTCTCCTTTGTCTCCTTTGTCTCCTTTGTCATCTCTGTCCGGTATGACGGTGTGGCAGATGGACAACATGGTCAGGAACTGTCGGGCAACACCAGCACCGGGCGCACCGCTCTCCACCATGGCTATCAACGACTCTGCGCTGTACAGGCATAAACAAACAAAAAATATATGAATTATTATGTTCCCTCCACCAACCGACTTTACTCCTAAACTCAATTAATGAAATCAACAAATACATGTGGCAGTCCAGGGATTCCAACCTAGGATGCTCACACACAAATTCACTGCATTTATCCATTGCGCTACGAAGACAGTTAGAGAATGGTGGACAGGCCTACGATTTATTATGCAGTTTCGAATGAATACCAAACAAATATATACCTCGTATGTATTGTAAGTATATACAGGTCTCCTTCACTATACGATGCCTCGATTCACGATATTATTATAGGTTTTTAGGTGTTTGGGTTTCAGCTGGTCCCAGAATGCATCCCCATTTACCCCATTAATTTTAGGGTTCGCTATACTATTTTTTATTCAAGATCGGGTTTTCAGGAACGTAACCCAATCGTAAATCGAGGGAGACCTGTACCAAATATATATATCTTGTATGTATTGTATTTACCTAATTGTAGTTTACAGGAGTTGAGCTAAGCTCGTGTTGTCCCGTCTCTCAGTCTACTTTCATCCAATTTTTTCTTGAAAATATGGATGTTCCTTGCCCATACCACCTCCTCCTCCAGCCCATTCCATTTGTCAATACATCTATAGGGGAAGCTAAACTTCCTGATATCGTTCTTGCAGGTAGGTCTTTTTACTTTGTAGCTGTGGCCTCTAGTTATTCCTGTATCCATAATTAATATATCCTCCCTATCCAGCCTCTCCAGCCCTCGGGTGCATTTGTACATCATTATCATGTCTCCTCTCTCTCTCCTCTCTTTTAGACTCGGTAGATTTATTTGTCTAGCCTCCCTTCATATGGCAGTTCTCTGAGACTTGGAACCAATCTAGTAACTGCTCTCTGGATTCTTTCTAACTTGTGAATATGCTTCTTTAGATGCGGGGACCACACCACTGCTGCATACTCCAATCTTGGTCTAATCATACTTTTTATAATTTTCGCTACCATGGTCTCATCCAAGTTGTTGTTTGTGTGTTCTGGCCGAACAAGGTCTCGAGCAAGGCCAAGGCCATAAACGAGCGCCCCCACAAAATCCTCCCTGCTTACCACTAACAAAGCCCGGGTGACCGAAGCCACTCCAAGGCAGGGAGCTGAGGAGGGTGCGGAAACGCCCGGGAAACCAAAGCCCCACCCAAGGCCCTGTGCCCCTCAGCAATTATGAAGGGAAAGTTGAGGGGTAAGGGAAAAATGTGACACTTTGGCTCCCAATCTGCCAACTTCTAGGTTGGCAGTAGGGAGGTCAATCCACGGAAAAGATGCCGCCACTTGAGATCTAGAAGATATATAAGTAAAAGGAAAAGTCAGAGTAAGCTATGGGTATGGCAGAGATTGCTCAGTTCTCACTCGGATAGACCAGCCCATCACCACATGACTAGAACCCAATCCTCTCAGCATCAGCTAGGAAAGGCCCTAGAAAGCCGCCTTTGGCGGGGGGATAGCTCCCCTATTTCAACTCCTTTCGGGGTTGGGCACCCGCCCTTCTCATCCAAGTAGTTCAGAGCAACTTTCATATTCCCGGCCATTGCATACATTCCGCTAAAGAGCTTGTTATTTTTTTTCTCTGGCGACAAGTTATCTTGTATAATCAACCCTAAATCCTTTTCTTTTTCGGCCTTGCTAATTATATTATCTCCCATCCTGTACTCCCAATTTGGTCTATTCACACTTCTTCCCATATTTAACACATGGCATTTACTTATATTAAATTTCATTTTCCACTTGGTGCTCCATTCGTTTATTTTATCTAAATCCCCTTGCAGCTCCTCACAACTACTTTTATTTGTTATTTGTCTCATAATTTTTACGTCATCTGCAAACATTGACATGTAGGAGTTTATGCCTATCGGCAGGTCATTCACGTACATAAGGAACATGAGAGGTGCCAACACAGATCCCTGCGGCACACCACTCTCAACTTTCCGCCACGATGAGTAAGTTCCTCTAATGTTGGTCCTCATTTCCCTATCTGTTAAATAGCTCTCCATCCATTTCAGCAAACTCCCCCTGACACATCCTAGCGTCTCAAGCTTAGATAACAATCTCTTATGTGGTACCTTATCGAATGCTTTGGAAAGGTCTAAGTAGACGCAGTCCACCCATCCGCCTCTTTCTTGGAGTACATCTATCACCCTACTGTAATAACATAGCAAACTGGTAACACAAGATGTCCCTTCTCTGAATCCAAATTGCTTTGGGGTTATTATCTTCTTTCTCTCCAACATTTTCATCCATCTCTTCCTAATTAGCTTTTCACAAATCTTGCATACAATACTAGTAAGTGAAACTGGTCTATAGTTTAAAGGGTCCACAGGGTTTCCATTCTTGTATATCGGAATGATATAAGCTCTTTTCCATTCAACAGGAACCTGTCCTTTATCTAAGGAAGCTTGAATTATGTCCCTCACTGGCTCCACTAATTGCTCTGCACACTCCTTTAAAACCCAGGCAGACACTTCATCCGGTCTCATAGCTTTCCTTACTTCAAGTCCTCTCATCGCAGATAACAGCTCATCTCTAGTTATTTCAATCTTACTAAGACCACTCTCCAGTACTCCCGCCTGTGGTTCGTCAAAACTTTCCTCTCTAGTAAAAACCGACCCCAATTTGTTATTCATTACCTCGCACATGTCCGATACATTTTCATACGTCCTAGCATCTACTCTTAATTTAGTAATTTGTTTCTTTACCTTCAACTTACTGTTTATATATTTATAAAACAATTTAGGGTCACTTTCACATTTATTTACTATGTTCTTCTCATAGTTCATTTTAACTTGCCTAATTATGTTAACATATCTATTCCTCTCCTGTTTATATTTATTTCGATTACTCTCAGTGTTCCTTCTTCTTAATCTAGCCCAAGCTGCATCACGCCTATCCAGAGCTATTTTGCATTTCAAATTAAACCATTCTTTCTGCTTAGTAAAATTTCCAGTTTTGTATCTTGGGACAAACAGATTGGTTCCTTCTCTATAAATTTCAAGGAATCTACTATATTTACCTTGTACGTCCTGTTCCTTCAAAATAAGATCCCAATCTACTTCCTCTAAATATCTTTTCAAGGATACATAATCAGCTTTACTATAATTTAGTCTGTTATTTATATAGCTATTGTCTAATCTATTGGCATTACTCGAGATCAACTTCCATTTCAGTAATAGGTGATCACTTTTGCCTACAGGACATAGATAGTTTATATCACTAATTTTGTGAGGATCTTTTGTAAAAATCAGATCGAGTTTAGAAGGTTCGTTATTACCCCTCATTCTAGTATTCTCCTTCACATGTTGTGCAAGTACATTATCCGTAACCAACTCTAATAGCAGACTTCCCCAAGATCTCTGATTTGGCCCTGCATCTCCCGATTCCCAATTAACCTCACCACAGTTGAAATCTCCTACCAAGATCAATCGATTCTTCCTTAAAAGCAATCTTCTCAACGACTGAATTATATCCTCGACCATCTCCTCAAACTCGAACTCCCTCCATGCTCTGGTCTTTGGTGGCATGTAAGCTACTGCTATGTCTAGATTTTTTCCTTCTATATCATTGAGTTCAACTGCCATTATTTCTGCCTTGTCATTATTTAACTCTACTTGCTTTGCTGTCATAGGGTTCTTAACTAATACTGCCACTCCACCTCCCCTTTTACCCTTTCTATCATATCTCCATATATTATATCCTTCACTAAACACTATATTGCTGTCAAAGTCCTGATTCAGCTTTGTCTCCGTCAAACAGACTATCTGTGGTTGATCCTTTCTTAATATATCATCCAATTCTACCTTTTTACTGTTTATTCCATCTATATTAGTGTAGTAGCACAGTATATTGGAATCCTCCTCCTTGTTTCTCTTCCCTCCCTGCCTCCTATTACGTTCACCTCCTCCTCCATCCCTTCCCTGACCTACCTCCACATTCCATGCTAGTTCTATTCCCCCCCCCCCCCCCCCCCTCCACAATCTCCCGCTCCTCCCTCACCATCTCTCTGTCTTCGGTTTGATCCACTACCTGACTCACTGCTCACTGTCTCTATCTCCTGCTCCTCCCTCACCATCTCTCTGTCTTCAGTTTGATCCACTACCTGACTCACTATCTCTATCTCCTGCTCCTCCCTCACTATCTCCTTGTCCCCGATTTGATCCACTACCTGACTCACTGTCTCCTTGTTCATTTCTCCTCGTATTTTCCGTTCTATCTGACTCTGAGTGTACCACTTCTTTAGTTTCCCTTCCTTTACTCTCCCAAAAAAAATCCTTTTCTCCTCATCTGACAATTTTCGATTTTCATCATCAGCCGTCGCTTGAACTTCTCTCAACTTTTCCCTTTCTTCTATGCTTAAGTCCTTTTTTACCCTAATATGTTTCATTCCAGTACAACTATTTAACCTCCAGCTTACATTAGTTAATGCTTCAACCACTGACCTAGATTTAAACTCTGCTTTTATCGGTCTCATCTCGCCCTTTTTATATCTTCCTAGCCGTCTTACTTCGTCCAGTTCTTTCCCCCAATCACAGCCTTCGTCTAGACACTCCAATATTTTCTTTACTTGGTCCTCATCCCTTCCCCTTCTTTCCCTCATATCTGCTAAATGTTCTTTAATGTCTCCAAAAATTATTATGCTTTTACCTCTATCTACTGTTTCCCTCACTACCTTCTCCTTGCTCTTCAAAACCTGCACTACATTCTTCTCAAACTCTCTTTTCTATTTTTCTCTCTCTTCCACCTGCTCCTTCATGATTTCTTCCAATGCATCCACCTTAGCATTCCCCACCCTTGTCCACTAATTTTTCTCCTCACTTATTACTCCCTTTACTTTCTCACTTAAATGGCCCTCATACTCCTTTAGCTGCTCCTTGAGTGCCATGTTCTCTGCCTCCAGCTCATCTACTTTCCTTATCACAGCATCTAGGTTAGCAATTAATGGCCCATCTGCAGTTGCTACTGAACTGGCTCCACATATTTCTGTCAGTGACTCCACCTTCACACCTATATCTCTCCTCCAATTCTCCATAACTCCCTTCCATCTTAACAGACCCATCATCTGTCTCTTCACTACAGTCAATTGATCCTCCACTTCATTACCCTCTGCCAGAAATCCCCTGTAGGTATATACACAGGCACATACCCCATAGCTGGGGGTGGCCGACTCGAGACAGAGCCCGAACAGGGACAACACAGCACAAAATAAGAAGAAAAAAAAAAAAAAAAAAAAAAAAAAAAAAAATCACACACGTCTAGGTCATCCAGGAGAAGACCCAGAGACCCAGGCCCATTTGGGGTCTCCAGCAAAACATTCCCAGGTCCCAGACCTCCTGGAGAGGTTCCGGTCTCAACAGGCAGACACACAGCGGAGCCATATCACAATGTCCGCCCACCACACTTCCAGGCATCTATCTATCTATCTATCTATCTATCTATATGCTCAGGCCCAATCCCCATCTTTTCTACAGTAAAAGTCCTGTAATCCGAATAGCAGGGGACCGGGCCTCGTTCCGATTACCGGATTTTTCGGATTATTGGAATTTACCCTTATGAACCTGTGTATTAATGGCCTGACGAAAACCTAAACACAATATAGGCTATGCATATGCACAATATTTGGCTATACATCTAATATGACACATAATGGTCAACATTTAAAGTGATTTCATGAACATATGATATGTGTGTGTACCATTATGTGTTATTTGGGTGGGTTTTGGGTGGCCTAATGCCTCAAAAAGGAGACTTTGGGACTTTTTGAAATTCGGACTATCGGGTGAATTCGGATTTGGCCTAATTTTCAAAAATTTGTACTATTGGGAGATTCCAATTATCGGTCGTCGGATTATCGGACTTTTACAGTATTTTCATTTTTATTTTATTTTATTTACTTCCAGGCATGACCCTTCATATACACCGGCTCACCGGGCCAGGCACCTGACGGACTATTATCTAGTCCAACTGGCGCCCGACCTCCTCTCCCAACGACCGCGTTAACTCTCATCTATTCAGAAGCATTCTCCATTCATTCCTATTCATTACCACTTCTTTTGCCTGTTCTACAGTCATCCATCTATCTTCCAACACTTGTACCACACCATCAGGGGGTCCAGATATTGGTTTTTCGATACTAAGCTGGGATAAGGAACACCTTAGTATCGTAAAACCAATATCTGGGCCCCCTCCTTTGATAGCACCAGCTGTAGTGAGCGACGCAATCAATAAAATGAAGGACGGTAAAGCTCCAGGTTGCTCTGACATTTTCGCTGAGATGATAAAAGCCTCAGGGGAGACTGGTGTAAACTTAGTCACTGAGTTGATAAACACCATTATTAAAGATGAGAAAATCCCAGAGGATTGGCTCAAAACTGCACGTATGTGTGGAGCACTCAGTCTTAAAATGTTATGTATGTATGTATGTATGTATCTCATCCAAGGTCTTCATTTCCCTCTACCTCCCCTTGTATCTGACTCATATAAAGTATTCTCTTTGTACACTAAGCCTTTCATCTTCCATTCGTTCAACATGACCATACTAGCACAGCACCCTTCTGTCCACTCTGGCTGACAAATGTTCCTGCTGCCCCACTCTCTTACGTATCTCTTCATTCTTCAATCCGTCTCTACGAGCAACTCCACACATACTCCTCGAGCAATTGACCACTTGCGAGCTTCAGGCTGTAAGGAAGTTCGGCCTGTAAACATCGATATTAAACACAAATACAGTAATTATGTAGGTTTCTGATGGATAAATAGTATGTTGAATTTGGTTTTGCGTATTTATAAATGTACTAAAACCGTATTATAGTTGGTAATTCTGCAAAATATTGATGTCTACAGCTCCAACTTCCTTATAGAATGAAACTCGCAAGCAGTCAATTAATCTCCATCACATCTTCACTCTTGTGCCTTCAGAGCCCATGTCTCAGCCCCATACATCACTGTTGGTACAACTATCCCTTGATACATTGCACTTCTAGCTTGCATTCCAAGATTTCCCACTTTCCACATACTGCACTTCTCATTGCTCCGAAATCTTTCCTTCCTTCACATACTCTGTCTTACCTCCATTTCCGACCGACGTGTCATCCGACGTAAGAGACAATTCCCCACAGACCCTGACTATACACCCTTCACCAATCACCAGACAAAGCATATCATCAACAATCTCAAGCACTCACCCGCCTGTGGCCTAGACAACATAAGCAACATACACCTCAGACACCTGGGACCACAAGGCATACAAGCACTCACTAACATATCAAACTACAGCTATTCACACAACACAATACCAGACATTTGGAAGCATGGTATCATCATCACTTTCCCCAAACCCAACAAAGACCCCACGCTACCCTCCTCGCACCGCCCCATCACACTCCTTTGCTCCCCCTCCAAAGTCATGGAACGCCTAGTATTACAACTAATTACACCTGACCTACCCCTAGCTCCAACACAACATGGCTTTAGGCCACTGCACTCCACAAACACTCTTCTCACAGACCTTACACAAAGAGCTTTCGACGGCATCAATTCAGCTAGACCACCACACAGATCACTATTAGCCACACTCGACATTAGTAAAGCCTTCGATGCCATCCCCCGCCACAACCTAACAAACAAAATCTACAACACAAACATGCACAACAACACAAAACGGTGGCTGGCCAACTTCCTAGCAGGCAGATGTGCACACGTATCTTTTGCCGGTCAGTCATCTAAAATCAGAAACTTTCCAAACGGAGTCCCACAAGGATCCGTCCTATCGCCCGCACTCTTCAATCTGTACATGCACGATATAACTACACCCAATACGCCCCAAATAAACTTAGCCTCCTATGCAGATGACATAACACTCACATGCACACACCATGACCCAAAAAGAGCAACAGATCTCCTTCAACCCTATCTCAACACTCTACATGGCTGGTGCACTACAAACAGACTTAATCTAGCCCCAGCCAAATCCACCGCAACCCTGCTCACAAGTTGGACAGGAGAACACGAATACATCCCTCAACTCACCATAAACAACACACCCCTAACACATACACACACACCCAAAATCCTAGGAGTAACATATGATACTCATATGACATTCAAACAGCACACCACAAACATTAAAAAGAAACTGACACCCAGACTTAACGCCCTCAGGTCACTTGCTCACACAAAATTTGGACACAACAAAGAAACTACCACCACAGTATATAAACAATACATAAGATCAGTGATGGAATACGCAAGCCCAGCCTGGGCTTCTAACCTAGCTGAAACACATCATAAGACCTTACAGACTATTCAAAACAAAGCCCTGAAGATCATTACAGGCTGCACAGCTACTGCACCCACAGATCACCTACATCAAGAAACCAAAATCCTCAAAGTCAAAGACCATCTGGACATGAGAGGCACTCAATTCCTGGCAGCAGCCTCCACGAACCAAGACCACCCACTAAACTACATGGCAACACACCCACAGACACCAAGAAATATCAAAACAACACCCAGCACACGGTATCACACACAATTATTGTCCTCTCTCCCTCCCTGCCCACCCCGAACCAACTTCCAGAAGCACATCCATACTCATATCTCTCACCGATCCATCCACTCACTCACAGACAACACACAGCTGCATGCACGACCTCCCGAAATCCATCCTTCCGAATCCTCCCTTCCTCGCGAGGACAGAGTCCACCTGGCCAGGCTGAGATGCGGACACCATCCAGCTCTCCTGAGCTATCAGAAGAGACTGGATGACTCCGTTGTCGACGCCTGCCCGGGATGTAACACAGCACCCCATACCATTAAACACATCATAGAAGACTGCATTTCACACAACCACTTACGCCAACAACACAATCTACACTCAATGAGAGCTCTGTGGGAAAGCCCGATCGTGGCCATGGCCTTTCTCAGGGACTCGGGGCTGTTCGGCCAGGCAGCTTAGGGAACAACAACAACAACAACAACAACCTCCATTTCCACTTCTGCGTCCCTGCTTATTGTTCCTCCTAGATATTTAAAACACTCCACTTGTTCCAATATTTCCCCATCCAGCCGCACATCTAGATTCACCCTACGATTACCCCTATTACACACCATCATCCCGGGCGTTTCCGCACCCTCCTCAGCTCCCCGCCATGGAGTGGCTTCGGTCACCCAGGCTTTATTGTGGTCGGCAGGGAGGGTTCTGTGGGGGCGCTCGGTTATGGCCTTGGCCTTGCTCGGGGCCTTGGGGCTGTTCGGCCAGGCAGCTTGGGGAACAACAACAACAACTTTTATTGATGTTCACCCTCAGTTTCCTCCTCCCACATACCACACCAAACTCTTTGACTACTGAAGTTTCTCCTCAGAATCCGCCACCAACGCTGTGTCATCAGCGAACAGCAACTGATTTAACTCCCAATCACTACCATTCTTTCCTACCAAGATTGGAAGCCAAAGCGTCACATTTTTCCTTTGCCCCTCAACTTTCTCTTCATAATTGCTGAGGGGCACAGGGCCCTGGGTGGGGCTTTGGTTTCCCGGGCATTTCCGCACCCTCCTCAGCTCCCCGCCATGGAGTGGCTTCGGTCACCCAGGCTTTATTGTGGTCGGCAGGGAGGGTTCTGTGGGGGCGCTCGGTTATGGCCTTGGCCTTGCTCCGGGCCTTGGGGCTGTTCGGCCAGGCAGCTTGGGGAACAACAACAACATTAAATGGATTTAAGAAGTACTCCACAAGCACAACCCGAGCACCTACAGTACTGTAGGACGTTAGTTAGACCCATTATAAAAAAATAAAACTTCTACAGTACAACAAAACGCTGTTCTACGCCTGGGTGAAGTGGCACACAGAAAAACGACCACAAGAAAACAATATTAACAAACTATTAAAAACATATTTTGTTTGCAAACTTGTGTAACTAACCTTCCATCATCCATACTGTAGACAGCGCCACCAATACTGCACCGCTTGAACTCCATAATATTGCAGGTTAGTGTGCCGGTCTTGTCGGAGAGGACGTATTTAATCATGCCCAGTTCCTCGTTTAGGTTGGAGGTTCGTGCCATGGCCCAAACCTCGTCGTGACACATGTTGATGTCGTTGTTGATGAACCCAGCCTAAAAGAAAAAAGTTAGTTTGTCAGGACATAAACATGCCTCACTATCATAAACCTTCTTCATCACCTTCAATCTCGGTCTACCTCACTTATTAGCGCGACTGTACCTTCCAATGCTTTCCTTATTGTAAACCACTAATATTAATACCATATGAGGAGGAGCACCTTTTTAACCCTTTCAAGATTCGATAGGGAGGGAGAAGAAGAGAAGTAGTGGAGGAGGAGGTGGGGATCAGGAGGTCAGAAGTGTGGGAAGCCATGAAAAGAGTGAAGTTGGGGAAAGCACCAGGAACAGATGGAGTGTGTGGGGAAATGTTGAGGTATGGTGGTGAGATAGTGATAGAATGGGTATGGAAAATGTGCAAACTAGCATGGGAGAAGGGGAGTGCACCCGATGACTGGAAGACTGGCATAATAGTCCCCCTATATAAGGGCAAAGGGGAAAGAGGAGTGTGTGGTAACCACTGAGGAATATGTCTTCTAAGCGTAGTAGGGAAGGTATACAGTAGGGTAGTGATTGAGAGAGTGAGAGTGAGAACGGAGAAATGGATAGGCGACGAGCAGGGAGGTTTTAGGAAGGGAAGAGGATGTGTAGATCAGATTTTTACCCTGAATTGTGTTGTGGAGAAGTATCTGGAGAAGAAACAAAAGGTGTATGTTGCCTTTATGGACTTGGAGAAGGCCTATGACAGAGTGGATAGAGAAGGTTTGTGGAAAGTACTTAGAATATACGGAGTAGAGGGCAAGTTGCTGAAAGCAGTGAAGAGCATGTATGAGGGTGCAAAGGCGGCAGTACGTGTGGAGAGTGAGCAGAGCGAGTTCTTTGACCTGAATGTTGGTTTGAAACAGGGGTTGTGATGTCCCCGTGGTTGTTTACTGCATATATGGATGGAGTTATGAAAGAAATACTATCAAGAGCAGTGGATGTTGGTGTATCGCTGAAAAGGGAGGGAATTGAGTGGAAGCTACCTATACTGCTGTTTGCGGATGATACAGTTCTGATGAGTGATAATGAATGGGAGTTGCAGGGTCTGGTAAATGAGTTTGGAACAGTGTGCGAAAAACGGAATTTGAAGGTAAATACGGGGAAGAGCAAGGTTATGGTCTTCGAAAGGGGTGAAGTCACAGAGTGTGAGGTGAAGCTGAACGGTCAGGCTATGGAGATCGTCAACTCTTTTAAGTATCTGGGCAGTGTGTTGAGTAAAGATGGGACTATGGATGAAGAGGTGCGGGAGAGGGTACAACAGGGGAAGAGGGTTGTAGGAACGCTAAAAGCAGTAACAAAAAATAGGGTGGTCAGTATGGAAGTGAAGAAGTCCTTGCATGACAGTGTGGTAATCCCGACACTGACTTACGGAAGCGAAGCATGGACGTTGGTTGAGAGACTCAGACCAAGAGTGAGAGCAGTGGAAATGAATTACTTAAGGAGTGCGTGCGGAGTTACATGGAGGGATAGACAGACTAATGAGGAAGTAAGAAGGAGGTGTGGTGTGGAGGTAGATGTGCTGGAAAGTGTGAAAAGGAACAACTTGAGATGGTTCGGCCATATGGAACGTATGGAAAGCGAGAGAATGACTAAGAGGGTGTATGAGAGCGAGGTGGAGGGACAGAGGGGGAGAGGTAGACCGAATATGAGGTGGAAGGATGGAGTGAGGAAGTACATGAACGAAGGTGGTGCTGGTTGGGGGGAGGGGCGTCGACTGACTGGGGACAGAGGTGCATGGGGGCGGTTCGTTCGTGGCCACCCCTTCGGGGATCACGGCGTCAGGCAATAGATAGATAGATAGAAGATTCGATAAGCATTTCTGTTCTGTGTTCTGGTAATTATTAGAAGATTATATTCAGATTAGTAACGGTATATGGAATTCAGAGGGTTGATTGAGCTAGTCTTTACCCTTTTAATACCCACAGATCCTTCCTAAGCTGCATAAAATCATCTAATGATAGCCAAAATAAAGTGCTAAAACGTGTCAGAGCTTCAAGGGGTTAACAACCTTTCGCTTGTAGCTTTTTCAAGTCAAAATACTTAATAAAAAACGGAATAAGAAGAGAATGGCAAGATGGATTTGTGGGGTAAACGGTCTCTAGGGATTGGGTATCGAGTGAGGAACTAAGAAGGCGTCTTGATAGCGTAATGCATAAGTGCGCGGAATTTTGGTGTGAGTGTCCTAGGTTCGAGTCCTTGGAGTGCCACATGTATTTGTTGATTTCATTAATTGAGTTTAGAAGTAAAGGAGATTGGTGAAAAAATATGAATTAGGAGTATCAGTGAAGTGATGCATACGACCAGACTTGGTTGGTTTCGACACATGAAAAGAATTGCAGACTTGCGAGTTTCGTTCTATAAGGAAGTTGGAGCTGTAGACAACGATATTTAACAGAATTTACAGCTATAATACGGTTGTAGTGCATATATAAATACATAAAACCCAATTCAACATACCATTTATCCATCAGAAACTTATATTATTATTGCATTTCTGTTTAATATCGATGTTCATGGCTCCAGCTTCCTTAAAGAACGAAACTCGCAAGTCAGCAATTGATGAAGAAATACTGGACTAGGAATGTGGGGCAAGCTGCACGTAGGGGTAGACCTAGAAAGATGTGGGATCAGGTACTTCGGTCCGATCTCAACATAAAGACCTTAACCCCTTCTATACCGGCGATGTCTTTTATATTTTGTTCTAGCTATATTTGGAGGATTTTGTGCAGTTTAAGAAGGATCTGTGGTTGTAAAATGGGTTAAGTGAGTTAGTTTGAAGCCTGTCAATTGCTGGAGGCCCTTTTTAGACTGAATGAAATCGTCTACTATTAGCCTGAATATAATGAAAAGTACGGTGGCGCTAATAAGTCATGTCCCAGCTGTCATTACATTTGGCTTGCGCTGTGCTGTATTAATGTCTGTCAGATGTTGAATAGGGTAGGTAAGTGTAGGAACAGGTTTGTATATTTCACTCGATATGAAGAAATGAAGCTTAGATATTGCTGATACCAATTATTATTGATCAACACATACTTGGTGCCGGGACATCACATATTAGCGCGACTGTACATCACCGGTACAGAAGGGGTTAATGACAGAGGCAGCCAAAACAGGATTGCCTGGAATGCTGCCATTTAAGACATATTGTGGAACCACACTCTCTGTGGATGAGTCTTTAACCCATTGCCTGCGGGAGACGTTCACGAACGTCATGGCAATTTACAGCAATTTACAGGCTTTTAAAGCCTCTTAAAGCCTGTAGAATCAAATGTGAGGGAACGGGAGTGCGACAGGCCACACGTCCTTCCCCCAGCCAGCCGGCCGCGGCACTGAGAGCTTAGAGTCAGAGTCTCGCGAGATATACAGTGCTGCCAAATGCAAATGTAGCGCGGCATTAGCAATAATTGCTCATTTTAGCGATGTCTACGGTAGCACTGCGGGTGAACCCTGCGAGCTACGAAGCTCGTTTTGGTGTAATTTTGAAGCTATTTTCTTCTAGTTTTCGGCTGAATACATTTAATTTCATTCAGACACTTGCCTAATCAATCAGGAGTGCCTGAATGAGCCCTAATATGGCGGAAATAGGCAGAAATATACCAAAGTGTTAAACTTGTACTGTACTGTATAAGAAGCTATAAGATTTTTTTAATATTGTATTTTGTTTTCCTTAATATGGTATTTATATTCATTCCATTCATTATTATACAGTATAATAAGTATACTTTTTAGCATCAATCATCACAGTAATATCCAACACAAAACACATAAAAGCCTCACAGTATGACAAATAGGATTCTGCAATGTAACCCTAGTAACATATTGTTACTATCATTTTTTAACGCAACATATTGTAGAGATGACAAGATATAGAGATGGGACGCAGGGGAGTGTACTTGATTTGATTTTTAGCAATGAAGAGGATATAGTGGAACATGTTAATGTGGATAGCCCTATAGGTCGTAGTGACCATGCCTGTATAAGCTTTAGTTGTAACATTAAATCGGAGAGGGATAATAAAAGCAATAAAAAAATATACATGTATGATAGAGCAGATTATGAGCTGCTGAGACGGTGTTTGGACATTGACTGGGGGGAATATTTGAACGGTGAAGACGCTGAAGGAATGTGGAGGAAAATTAGAGTCAAACTGGAGAATGCTGTATCCAAAAGTGTACCAGTAAGGGAATATAAGGATAAAACAAAATTGAGGAAAAGAACTAACCCAGAATTGCCAATGAAAAGAAAGCTTTGGATATTGATTAGAAGAAAGAAACGATTGTGGGAAAGATTAAAATTGTTAAAAAAGAACAGGGGGTCTAGTATAGAGGCTAAGGAAGTGGATCTGGAACGTAGACAAATAAACAATAAAATAAGGTGGGAAACAAGGAGGGGGGTGAAGGAGAGGGAGAGAGAGATAGCTAGAAATGTGAAGGATAATCCAAAAATATTCTGGAAGTACATTCAGGAAAAATTAACAAGAAGAGTAGGGATCCCAGAGCTGGTGGGGGGGTTGAATGATGGGAGTAGAGCGGAGACTGATAAGGAGAAAGCAGAGGTGCTGGGGAAATACTTTGGGGGGGTACTAACAGTGGAGTCGGAGGATGCAGTGCCTACTATTCCCATCAAACAGGCACCGGCACTAGAACTAGTAGAGTTTTCCCATGCTAGAATAAGAAGGGCTATAGAAAAAATGAACAGAAGTAAGTCACCGGGACCGGATGGGATACACCCAAGAATCATAAAGGAGGGAGATGTTAGTAGAGCCATTGAAAATGTTATTTGAGGTATCGTTTAATACAGGACAAATCCCGATGGACTGGAGAGAGGCGAACATAACAGCTATATTTAAGAAGGGAAAGAGAAATGACCCAGGGAATTATAGACCAGTCAGTTTGACAAGTGTTGTGTGTAAACTAATGGAAACGGTAATTAGAGAAGGAATAATGGATCATATGAAGTCAAACCAACTTTTCAGTGGGAGACAGTTCGGATTCTTGCCGGGGAGGTCGACGGTACTACAGCTAATTAAGGTGGTAGAATGATTGGATGCAAATTCTAGAAGATGGTGATGTAATAGACGTGGTATATTGCGATTTTATGAAGGCCTTCGATAAGGTCCCACATAAAAGGTTAATAGAGAAAGTTAGAAGCTATAATATAGGGGAGAAATGTGTGAAATGGATAGAAGCCTTCCTGAAAGATCGGAGACAGAGGGGTATTGGTGAATGGAATAGGCTCGGGGTGGAGGGAAATTACAAGTGGGGTACCTCAGGGATCTGTGTTGGGACCACTGCTGTTCGTTATATTATCAACGACTTGCCTGAAGTTATAACTAATGGAAGTGAGGTATACCTGTATGCGGATGACACTAAACTGTATAGAAGAGTGAGGAGTAAGGAAGATATGGGTTTGCTTCAAGGAGATGTGGAGGGCATGAAGGGATGGTCTGAGCATTGGTTAATGCCTTTTCAATCCAAAAAAATGCAAGTACATGCGGATTGGGACCAGCAAGATAGACAAGGTAGGATACAGTATGTATGAAGCGATGGAGGAAGTGAGTGCAGAAAAGGATATAGGAGTAGTGATAGATAATAAGTTAAATTTCTCAGAACATTTAGCGGAAAAGATAAACAAAGCCAATAGAATTGTAGGGCTGATAAGGAGGACATTTGTGTCACTTGACGAAGAAATCTTCAGGAATCTATATACAGCGCTGGTTAGGCCACACCTGGAATATGCAAACCAGGTGTGGGCTCCATATATGGTAAAGGATATAGAAGCAGTGGAGAAAGTGCAGAGAAGAGCTAGCAAGCTGGTACCAACGTTGAAGAACGCGGGCTATGAGCAGAGGTTGAGGACACTGGGACTTCCGACACTGGCATATAGGAGAAAGAGAGGGGATATGATAGAGACTTTTAAGATAGTGTCAGGAAAGTACGATGAGGATGTGTGTGAAGGTATCTTCTTGATGCGGGAGGGAACAAGAACGAGAGGACACTCTAAGAAAATTTACAAAGAAAGAAATAGGCTTGAGAAGGCGAAGAACTCATTTTGTGATAGAGTGGTAAATGAGTGGAACGCACTGCCCCAGTATGTAGTCGATTCCGAATCAATAAGGGAGTTTGAAAGTAATCTTGATAAAGCATGGGAAAGACAAGATTTGAAGTTTGATTATAAAACAAAAATACAGAATAGTAAAAATGTTGCGTCTGCTACCGCCGCCGCCAACACCGTGAACGACCGCAGCAGTGCAAGTACTGGTACTGAGCTGGATACACAGGCATAGTTTTCCTTTTTCCAGAGGATCTACTGTAAGATACTGTAAGATAGTACAGTATATACCGGTACTGTATATCTGAGTACTGTAGTGGCTTCGGTCACCCAGGCTTTATTGTGGTCGGCAGGGAGGGTTCTGTGGGGGCGCTCGGTTATGGCCTTGCCTTGCTCGGGGACTTGGGGCTGTTCGGCCAGGCAGCTTGGGGAACAACAACAACAACAACAACTGTACAGTCAACCTAGCTGAAACACATCATAAGACCTTACAGGCCAATCAAAATAAAGCCCTGAAAATCATCACAGGATGCACAGCTACGACACCCACAGATCACCTACATCAAGAAACCAAAGTCCTCATAGTCAAAGATCATCTGGACATGAGAGGCACACAATTCCTGGCAGCAGCCTCCACGAATCAACACCACCCACTACACTACATGGCTACACACCCACAGGCACCAAGAAATATCAAAACAACACCCAGCACACGGTATGACACACAAATACTGTCTTCTCTCCCTTCCTGCCCACCCCAAACCAACTTCCGGAAGCATATCCATACTCACATCACTCGCCGTTCCATCCACTCACTCATAGACAACACACAGCTGCAAGCACGACCTCCCGAAATCCATCCTTCTGAATCCTCCCTTCCTCGCGAGGACAGAGTCCACCTGGCCAGGCTGAGATGCGGACACCATCCGGCTCTTCTGAGCTATCAGAAGAGACTGGATGATTCCGTCGTCGACACCTGCCCGGGTTGTAACACAGCACCCCATACCATTAAACACATCATAGAAGACTGCATTTCACACAACCACTTACGCCAAGAACACAATTTACACTCTTTGAGAGCTCTGTGGGAAAGCCCGACCGTGGCCATGGCCTTCCTTAGGGACTCGGGGCTGTTCGGCCAGGCAGCTTAGGGAACAACAACAACAACTGTACAGTCAACTCATGTAATCGGCAGCGTCTAAGAATATGTGGTGGATTGTGTTCTTTTATTTATAAATTATTATTTTACTTAACCCTTTGGCTGCGGCTATGTTTGGGCTATTTAGGGCATATTCAGGCACTCCTGAATGATAAATCAAGAATCTGCATTAAATGAAGTGTATTCTGCCGAAAACTAGGCGAAAATAGCTTCAAAATGACACCAGAACGGACCGTGTACGTGGTCTGGTTCACCCGCAGTGGTCCCAGTGAAACGCGGGAACCCCGCTATTATGTAACACTCGCTCGCTTGGCTACACTGGTGAGAGAGACAGAGAGAGACTCGCCCGAGACACAGCCTAGCTCAGTGAGCCGCTCGGTGCTCTGAGGGTCGGAGGTGGGCCCCTCACGCTCCCACCCACTGACACTCGATTTTTACGATTTTTACAGGCTTCTAAAGCCTGGAATTGCTGTAACTTGCCAAAACATTCCATAACGCCACCCGCAGCGAAAGGGTTAAGCGTTGTTTCCACATAGCGATTTTGAATAGTTATTTCGTCTTTTTACTCTGTTCGTATACGTTTTGGTTTGTTTATTTTGCAAGTTTTACATTATAATATTATTTAGGCTTATTATTATATTATTTGAAGCTTAAAAGTTAATGTATATAATATATTTACAGTATATGAAGTGGAAAAGAATTAATCAAGAATATATAAGCTGGTACCAACGTTGAAGAACGCGGGCTATGAGCAGAGGTTGAGGACACTGGGGCTTCCGACACTGTCATATAGGAGAAAGAGAGGGGATATGATAAGAGACTTTTAAGATAGTGTCAGGAAAGTACGATGAGGATGTGTGTGAAGGTATCTTCTTGATGCGGGAGGGAACAAGAACGAGAGGACACTCTAAGAAAATTTACAAAGAAAGAAATAGGCTTGAGAAGGCAAAGAACTCATTTTGTGATAGAGTGGTAAATGAGTGGAACGCACTGCCCCAGTATGTCGTCGATTCCGAATCAATAAGAAGTTTGAAAGTAATCTTTGATCAAGTAATGGGGAAGACAAGATTTGAAGTTTGATTATAAAACAAAAATACAGAATAGTAAACAAATTTTGCGTCTGCTAAACCCTCGAACACCCCGCCCGCCGCCACAAGACCTGTGAACGACCGCAGCAGTGCAAAGTACTGGTACTGGAGCTGGATACAAACCAGGCATAGTTTGCCCTTTTTTTTCCAGAGGATCTACTGTAAGAAAACTGTAATAAAGATAACTGTTTTATTCCTACATTAAACCTGAAAAAGTAATAATTGGGCCGACTTGCGAGTTTTCCCCATTCTATACTACTGTATAAGGAAGTTTGGAGCTGTAGACATCTATGGTAAAACAGAAATGCAATAATAATCTAGGTTTCCTGAATGGCCAAAGAGCATGTTGAAATTGGATTTTATGTATTTAGAGATGAACTACAACTGTATTTTTAGGCTGGTAATTCTGCTAATAATGGATGTCTACACTCCCACTTCCTTTAATAGAACAAAACTCCGCAAGTGTCAATTGCATAACTAACAGCAATTTCTGAGACCTCTGGCTACTCGGATAAAAAGAGGTTTGACCTTTACATGAATAGATTGAACTATCCAAAATTTCGAAAATTTATATTAACCCCTTCTGTAGACCTGGCGACGTATTTTATATGGAACTAATTTCCTTTGACGTGAGGATAGTGCGTTGTTATGTGGTGCAATTAGTTTGCTTGGGAACTCAGATTAACTTGCTCAT
>CM064551.1:17263753-17410448 GCA_032716605.1 Paralithodes platypus | reverse complement strand
GTTGCCAGAATTTTTGTTGATTATCGAATGTTGACTATAAAAGCGCTCGTGTGATACCGGCTTTCAACAGATCAGCTCAAACAATGATGACTGCAAGGTTTAACATTAATGGTGGATATTGAATTTGTCTCCGGCGAGGACAAATGTGCAATAATATCATGCACGTATTAGAAGAGTGTGTGTGTGTGTGTGTGTGTGTGTGTGTGTGTGTGTGTGTGTGTGTGTGTGTGTGTGTGTGTGTGTGTGTGTGTGTGTGTGTGTGTGTGTGTGTGTGTGTGTGTGTGTGTGTGTGTGTGTGTGTGTGTGTACAAATTTATCTTGTAGGTTTTTTTTTTTTTTTTTTTTTTTAAGCTTCATGGAGGTCTAGAGAGGAAACTTTAAAACAAATAATCTATATCTATTGCCTGACGCTGTGATCCTCGAAGGGGTGGCCACGAATGAACCGCCCCCATGCACCTCTGTCCCCAGCCATTCGATGCCCCTCCTCCCAACCAGCACCGCCTTCATCCATATACTTCTTCACTCCATCCTTCCACCTCTCTCTCGGTTTACCTCTCCCTCTCTGTCCCTCCACCTCGCTCTCGTACACCCTCTTAGTCTTTCTCTCGCTTCCCATACGTTCCATATGGCCGAACCATCTCAAGGTGTTCCTTTTCACACTTTCCAGCACATCTACCTCCACACCACACCTCTCTCTAAATTCCTCATTCGTCTGTCTATCCCTCCATGTAACTCCGCACGCACTTCTCAAGTATATAACTCATTTCCACCCCTCACTCTGAGTCTCTCCACCAACATCCATAATGTATTGAAAGAAAGTCTCCCATACTGAAAACGTTAATTAATGAAAGCACATATGTGATCCACCAGGATTTGAACCTGGGTTATCTCACACAGATTTTTAGACACCTTAACCATAACAACCACCAAGACGGTTAAAGGTTTATACACACGGCTACGACTTATTATCCATTCTCAAATACTGGATATTAATCTGATCATCTCCATATTCCCACCGTACTATGGTAGCCTAATGTTTAACCCTTTCACGCATTTATGACGCACAGGTTACCAGATTAGCAATAAGAAATAGAGTTCTCTCACTCTTATAATTGCCTCTCCAAAATTAGTTTTCTGCCCACAGCTAACTCAAAGACAACTGCAGAGGTTGAAGTAACTAAACTAAAGGTTTATAAATACCCCTGATGGTAACAAAGGCTTTAAAGTATCCCCAATAGGCTCAACACAGCTAACTCAAAGACAACTGCAGAGGTTGAAGTAACTAAACTAAAGGTTTCTAAATACCCCTGATGGTAACAAAGGCTTTAAAGTATCCCCAATAGGCTCAACACAGCTAACTCAAAGACAACTGCAGAGGTTGAAGTAACTAAACTAAAGGTTTCTAAATACCCCTGATGGTAACAAAAGCTTTAAAGTATCCCTAATAGGCTCAACACAGCTAACTCAAAGACAACTGCAGAGGTTGAAGTAACTAAACTAAAGGTTTCTAAATACCCCTGATGGTAACAAAGGCTTTAAAGTATCCCTAATAGGCTCAACACAGCTAACTCAAAGACAACTGCAGAAGTTGAAGTAACTAAACTAAAGGTTTCTAAATACCCCTGATGGTAACAAAGGCTTTAACGTATCCCCAATAGGCTCAACACAGCTAACTCAAAGACAACTGCAGAGGTTGAAGTAACTAAACTAAAGGTTTCTAAATACCCCTGATGGTAACAAAGGCTTTAAAGTATCCCCAATAGGCTCAACACAGCTAACTCAAAGACAACTGCAGAGGTTGAAGTAACTAAACTAAAGGTTTCTAAATACCCCTGATGGTAACAAAGACTTTAAAGTATCCCCAATAGGCTCAACACAGCTAACTCAAAGACAACTGCAGAGGTTGAAGTAACTAAACTAAAGGTTTCTAAATACCCCTGATGGTAACAAAGGTTTTAGAGTATCCCCAATAGGCTCAAAATCGCGTCATATGTTGGGGAGGGTTAAGTGAGAGGAAAGAATACTCCTGGGGCACAGATCAGACCTTGGAAATCTCGGGAATGTAGAAGGGGTATATTAATTACCATAATTATAATGTATTGTTTTTGTGTTTTCCCGGTTCTTGCTCTGTCTTGAGTCGGCCATCCTTAAGAAAAAAGGAAAACAATAGATTAAAAAAATAAAAATAGGAAAAGTGGTGATTGGGCCTGAACATATAGATAGATAGGTAGATAGATAATGTATTTTATTTTTATTTTTTCCTTCACAAATATTGGCAAGAATGTAGTTACCGGGTGTACCTGTCTTGTTTACACCACGCGGACGCTCACCATCATGTTCCCGTCTATTTTTACTGCCTTTGGATACAAAAATACATTAGCCTAACCAAACAACCTAACCTAACCTAACCTAACCTAGTATTATAGATTTATAAGTATTTATAGATGATTTATGTTGTATGTCGGTAGCGGTATGCCCGGTAACTACATCCTTCCCCAAATAATTGACACCTAAATGACAAGAAAGGTCTTAACATTAACACACAAATGATGCGAAAGGTCTCAAAATCCCCAATCTAACGGAACGAACGTCTTAAGGGGAGATTTCCACTTGAGGGATTTTTTTCTTGACTTCTTTCTCCCTCATGTTTAACCCCAATGCTTTTCTAATTTTAAGACGTTCGCCCCATTATTTTGACGATTTTAAGAACTTTCGACCCATTTCTGTCAAATTTACGACCTTTCTTGCCATTTAGGTGTCGATTTTATCCTGGCGAGCGATAGCGATCCTGTAATTTAAGAGGAACCGGCTTTCAGCCGGGAAATTTTTCTACTGAAAAATTTACAAATTTATCTTGAAAGGGGCTCTAGGGGATGTAATCTTAAGCTTGATGGATACCTAGGGACCAAACTAAAAACCTCCCCTTAAAATGTCGGTAGTGGTACACCCGGTAACTACATCCTTCCCGTTTGTTTTTCTTCACAAATATTATATATAAAAGATGTTTGGCTAAAATTGTAAATATTGATATAAACTAATGATTGTTGTTTTTTGTTTTGTTTTGCAGGCAACAAGAATTGGCTGCACCCACCCGAAGCACTACAGAAGGGACACATAGCTTACTTAGTCAAGGTAAAAGCCACTGTCAACCCGGAGTCACACGAACCCGTTTTCGAGCAATTTTTACGGGCAATTACGGTCCGGAAGCTTTTAAAATGGCATTTTATCATAATTCAGCCGCCTAACATAATCTACCTTCAGTCTAGTTACCGATACCAGTGCGAAAATGTCCCGAAATAATACGAGAACAAACTTGCTCATGGAAAATTGACAGAAAAAGCGCTCGTGTGACAGCGGCTTTCACACGAGCGCTTTTTCCGTCAATTTTCTATGAGCAAGTTTTTTTCTGGTGATATTTAGGGATATTTTTACATTGGAATCGGAAACTAGATCGAAGTTAGATTGTGTTAGATATTTTAATTCTTATGGAACTTGTATTATGAACCTACCTGGCAACAATTCACCAGTTGCGAGTTTCAGGCTATAAGGAAGTTAGAGCCGTGAACATCAATATTAAAGAGAAATGCAATAATAATGTGGGTTTCTGATGGATAAAAAGTATGATCAGTTTGGTTTTATGTATTTATAAATGTACTATGACCGTATTGTAGCTGATCATTCTGCTAAATATTGATGGCTACAGCTCCAACTTCCTTATAGACCAAAACTCGCAAGTGGTTAATTGACCGTAAAAATTGACGGAAAAATCGGCTCGTGTGATACCGCCTTTAGTGTACTCTTTTATTGTTATTAAACCTCTGAAGCTCTGACGCGTTTTAGCAGTTTATTTTGGCTATCATTAGACGATTTTATGCAGCCTAGGAAGGATCTGTGAGTATTAAAAGGATCAATACTATCTCAATCAACCCTTAGACTTCCGTACACCGTTACTAATCTGAATAAAATCGTTTAATTGTAGCCAGAAACAAAACAGAAACGCATATTGGGGCTTGAGAGGGTTAAAGAATATATCAACATGAAATTTATGTATAAAGTACAGTACAGTATACCAATTCTATAGAAGGAGAAATTGGGTTTTGTAAGCATTGAAAGCAACAAGATTTTCTCTGCCCCAATCAGTAAGATCCTGTGTAGCGGGAGGAACTGTTTTTCAGATGCCTATTTACTAAGAAACATTGAACAATATCTTTAACCTAACCTAACCAAAACCTAATATTTATGAATGTTGAACAATATCTTTAACCTAACCTAACCTAGTATATTAGTGGACTATTTATGAATGTAAAATGTAAAAATATATTGTAACATTACCAAATTATTGAGATATATACCTGTCTACCCGCTACACAGGATTATTACCTGAAACACTAGTTGAACATTGTATGGTAGAGTCGTCAGCATATGAGTGGATGGTCCTGGAGGTACTGTTGTATGGTAGAGTCGTCAGCATATGAGTGGATGGTCCTGGAGGTACTGTTGTATGGTAGAGTCGTCAGCATATGAGTGGATGGTCCTGGAGGTACTGTTGTTTGGTAGAGTCGTCAGCATATGAGTGGATGGTCCTGGAGGTACTGTTGTATGGTAGAGTCGTCAGCATATGAGTGGATGGTCCTGGAGGTACTGTTGTATGGTAGAGTCGTCAGCATATGAGTGGATGGTCCTGGAGGTACTGTTGTATGGTAGAGTCGTCAGCATATGAGTGGATGGTCCTGGAGGTACTGTTGTATGGTAGAGTCGTCAGCATATGAGTGGAAGGTCCTGGAGGTACTGTTGTATGGTAGAGTCGTCAGCATATGAGTGGATGGTCCTGGAGGTACTGTTGTTTGGTAGAGTCGTCAGCATATGAGTGGATGGTCCTGGAGGTACTGTTGTATGGTAGAGTCGTCAGCATATGAGTGGATGGTCCTGGAGGTACTGTTGTATGGTAGAGTCGTCAACATATGAGTGGATGGTCCTGGAGGTACTGTTGTATGGTAGAGTCGTCAACATATGAGTGGATGGTCCTGGAGGTACTGTTGTATGGTAGAGTCGTCAGCATATGAGTGGATGGTCCTGGAGGTACTGTTGTATGGTAGAGTCGTTAGCATATGAGTGGATGGTCCTGGAGGTACTGTTGTATGGTAGAGTCGTCAGCATATGAGTGGATGGTCCTGGAGGTACTGTTGTATGGTAGAGTCGTCAACATATGAGTGGATGGTCCTGGAGGTACTGTTGTATGGTAGAGTCGTCAACATATGAGTGGATGGTCCTGGAGGTACTGTTGTATGGTAGAGTCGTCAACATATGAGTGGATGGTCCTGGAGGTACTGTTGTATGGTAGAGTCGTCAGCATATGAGTGGATGGTCCTGGAGGTACTGTTGTATGGTAGAGTCGTCAGCATATGAGTGGATGGTCCTGGAGGTACTGTTGTATGGTAGAGTCGTCAACATATGAGTGGATGGTCCTGGAGGTACTGTTGTATGGTAGAGTCGTTAGCATATGAGTGGATGGTCCTGGAGGTACTGTTGTATGGTAGAGTCGTCAACATATGAGTGGATGGTCCTGGAGGTACTGTTGTATGGTAGAGTCGTCAACATATGAGTGGATGGTCCTGGAGGTACTGTTGTATGGTAGAGTCGTCAGCATATGAGTCGATGGTCCTGGAGGTACTGTTGTATGGTAGAGTCGTCAGCATATGAGTGGATGGTCCTGGAGGTACTGTTGTATGGTAGAGTCGTTAGCATATGAGTGGATGGTCCTGGAGGTACTGTTGTATGGTAGAGTCGTCAACATATGAGTGGATGGTCCTGGAGGTACTGTTGTATGGTAGAGTCGTTAGCATATGAGTGGATGGTCCTGGAGGTACTGTTGTATGGTAGAGTCGTCAGCATATGAGTGGATGGTCCTGGAGGTACTGTTGTATGGTAGAGTCGTCAACATATGAGTGGATGGTCCTGGAGGTACTGTTGTATGGTAGAGTCGTCAACATATGAGTGGATGGTCCTGGAGGTACTGTTGTATGGTAGAGTCGTCAGCATATGAGTGGATGGTCCTGGAGGTACTGTTGAGGAGATCATTAAGGAGAGATTTCCACTTGAGGGATTTATTTCTGGACACCTTTCTCCCACATGTTAAGCCCCCATTGTTTTTGAGATTTTAAGACGTTTGCCCCATTAGTTTGGCGATTTTAAGAACTTTCGCCCTATTTCTATCAATTTTAAGACCTTTCGTGCCATTTAGCTGTCGATTTTATCCTGGCGAGCGATAGCGAGACTGAAATCTAATTGGAACCGGCCTACGGCCGGTAAATTTTTCTACCGAAAAATTTACCAATTAATCTTGAAAAGGGGTCAATGGGGTGTATTTTAAAGCTTGATGGAGGTCTAGGGAATAAACTGAATACCTCCCCTTAACCCTTTGAGTACCAGCGACGTGTTATATTTATTTCAAGCTATATTTAGACGATATTATGCAGCTTAGGAAGGATCTGTGGTAGTTAAAAGGGTTGGTTGAGATGGCTTGAAGTCTTATTATGGCTAGACGTCCTTCCTAAAGGAAATGTATGTTGTATTATTTCAGCTATCGGTATATTTAGACGATTTTATGCAGCTTAGGAAGGATCTGTGGTAGTTAAAAGGGTTAATTGAGGTAGTTTGTAGCCTCTTAATTACTACACGTCCGTCCTAAGCTGAATAAAATCGTCTAATAAATGCCAGGATATAATGAAAAGAGCCATCGGTACTGAAGGGGTTGATGAATATTAGAAAGAGAACTGGAGACAGAACAGAACCCTGAGGAACACCGGAGTTTATAGGGTGAGGAAGTGAGCGATGGCCTTCCACAACCGCAGCTATGGAACGGTCAGATAGAAATTAGAGACAATGAATATTAGAAAGAGAACTGGAGACAGAACAGAACCTTGAGGAACACCGGAGTTTATAGGGTGAGAAAGTGAGCGATGGCCTTCCACAACCGCAGCTATGGAACGGTCAGATGGAAATTAGAGACTATGAATATTAGAAAGAGAACTGGAGACAGAACAGAACCCTGAGGAACACCGGAGTTTATAGGGTGAGGAAGTGAGCGATGGCCTTCCACAACCGCAGCTATGGAACGGTCAGATGGAAATTAGAGACAATGAATATTAGAAAGAGAACTGGAGACAGAACAGAACCCTGAGGAACACCGGAGTTTATAGGGTGAGGAAGTGAGCGATGGCCTTCCACAACCGCAGCTATGGAACGGTCAGAAAGGAAATTAGAGACAATGAATATTAGAAAGAGAACTGGAGACAGAACAGAACCCTGAGGAACACTGGAGTTTATAGGGTGAGGAAGTGAGCGATGGCCTTCCACAACCGCAGCTATGGAACGGTCAGAAAGGAAATTAGAGACAAAGGCACAGATGGAGGGATAGAAACCAAAGGAGGGTATAAGTAGCGCCAACGAACTTGACAATAATCTTGACCCCTTAACTTCTCATAACTCAAAATGAAGGAAAGCAATCGAGCTGACATTTCTATCATTAACCCAGGAACTGCCGGGAGACTCTTAAGAGTTCCCCCGGCGAACTGCGGGAAGACTCTTAAGAGTAAGGGAGAAAACAAAATCCAAACACCCCAATTTTGTTTTTTTTTTTTTTTTTGCCCCTGGGCCATGCCAAATATCACTCCTCCACCTCCCCTCCTTCCCCACTTTCCTCCCCTCCTTCAGTTATCACCTATTTTCCCTGTTATTCCCTTATTCTGTGGTTTATTTTCATGCTAACATTAGTGAGTTGGTAGCAGGGCGTTGTCATCACTGTTACCAAGCGTGGGAAAGAGCGAGAGAGAGACTATTACGGAACAGTGTCTCTCCAGACAAGGGGAGGGGAGGAGGGCAGGGAGGTTGCCTCAGCCATATATTATGTAACTCCCGGCCTGTATCGCCGATTTTGACCATCCAAACACTGTTTCCACTTGTTTTATTGTTGTAACAGGTTAATACCTTTATAATCAACCTATAATAGGCGCATATGGATAAGTATTAATGCTATTTATGGTAAAATAACGATGTTAGTGATGGGAACAGCTCAAATATGTCAGCACATGAGTGTGGTGTCTCATACCCCCCATGCGCAGCCGAGAGGTTAAGGAAGAGCCCACCAGGAAATAGGTGTGGATATTTACAGCCAGTTTGCTCTAGACCTTTTTGAGTTATGAGAAGTTAAGAGGTCAAGAAAATTGTCAAGCTCGATGGCGCTACCTATACTTTGGAAATTAAGAGATTTGTGAAACCTACTCCTTATACTCCACCTAACCCCCCCCCCCCCCCTAGAGTACAGTACTTCACTAAATGGCTGATACCTACAACTTCCTCCAGTGGACGTCTTTGTAAATTGGATAAAATTGTCAGAAAGTAGACATTATTTAAAAAGGTAACATCTAATTGTCAGAAAGTAGACATTATTTAAAAAGGTAACATCTAATTGTCAGAAAGTAGACATTATTTAAAAAGGTAACGTCTAATTAAGGGGAGATCTCCACTTGAGGGATTTTTTTCTTGACCCCTTTCTCCCTCATGTTTAGCCCCATTGCTTTTGATATTATAAAACGTTTGCCCCATTAGTTTAGCGATTTTAAGAACTATCACCCCATATTAAGACCTTTCGTGCCATTCAGGTGTCGATTTTATCCTGGCGAGCGATAGCGAGCCTGTAATTTAAGAGGAACCGGCCTTTGGCCGGGAAATTTTTCTACCGAAATATGTACAAATTTATCTTGAGAGGGGGTCAAGGTGGTGACATTTTTAGATTGCTGGAGGAGTAGGAAACAAGCTAAAAACCTCCCCTTAACCGATTGTATGATTGCCTTGCATTTTATATATATTCTGGTTATTTTATGTACAGTCGCGCTAATAAGTGATCTCGGCACCAAGTATGTTTTGATCAATAATTGGTATCAGCAATATCTACTGTAAGCTTCATTTCTTCATATCGAGTGAGATATACAAACATGTTCCTACACTTAACCGCCTTATTCAACATCTGACAGACATCAATACAGCACAGAGCAAGCCAAACGTAACAACAGCTGGTACATGACTTATTAGCGCGACTGTACACTCTGTCCAAGAAGTATCTGCACCCCTCCGCTGATCATCTGGTGTGTACAGCTCGGTGGGATTGGTACCTCAGCCTGCAGCTATATCCATGTGTCAGAGAGGATTGTCTCTGACACATGGATATAGTTGCAGGCAGAGGTGCCAACCCTATCAAGCTGTACACACCAGATGATCGGTGGAGGGCTGCAGATACTTCTTGGAGCGAGTGTACAGTACTTAGTTTATTTTATTTCTCTGCAGTTCCTAGGCAGCACAGAGGTGGACCAACCCAAAGGCATCGAGGTCGTGAAAGAGGGTATCCGGAAGCTGAAATTCAACCAGCAGCTGAAGAAGGCTGAGGGTAGCAAGACTCCCAAGGTGGAACTCACGGTGTCCATAGATGGCGTCGCTATTCACGAACCTAAGACTAAGGTGAGGAGAGAGAGCGAGAGAGTGAGAGTGAGAGACAGAGAGATAGAGAGAAGAATGTCCTTGCTTAAGGGGGGTCACCTGCTTTTTTTCTCTTTCTCTGGCTTGTATCCATTCGGCCCATTCTGCCTACTGTTTTAAGACGTTTACCCCTATCCAGGTGTCAATATTTTCCTGGCGAGCGGTAGCGAGCCAGCATATATATATTTTTGTTTTGACAGCAAGCTAAATTTGTACATTTTTCGATAGAAAAATGTCTCAGAGAGAGAGAGAGAGAGAGAGAGAGAGAGAGAGAGAGAGAGAGAGAGAGCGAGAGAGAGAGAGAGAGAGAGAGAGAGAGAGAGAGAGAGAGCGAGAGAGAGAGAGAGAGAGAGAGAGAGAGAGAGAGAGAGAGAGAGAGAGAGAGAGAGAGAGAGAGAGAGAGAGCGAGTCATTGTTTAATTAACAGTATTTCTACAAAAATTCACAACTAATATTTTTTGGCTCCGCTGCATGTCTGTCTGTCAAGATCGGAGCCTCTCCGGGTGATCGGGGGCCGGGGGAGTGTTGGAGCGACCTTGGTGACCCTGGTCTCTGGGTATTCTCCGGGGTGACCTAGATGTGTGTGAATTTGTGTTTTGTCTGTGTTTGTTCGTTGTTTTATGTTGTGTTTTGTGTTTTCCCTGTTCTGGCTCTGTCTTGAGGCGGCCACCCCCAAGAAGATTTTTTTTTTTAATTAAATACAAAATAAAAATAGGAAAATTGAGGATCGGGCCTGAGCATTGATCAGATTTGCATAAAATGAAAGGATTTGGTTTTCAGTTTTCCTGGTAACCTTCTGATTAAATTTACCAGAACGTCCCGGGCTTCCCAAATTGACTAATTCCTTGAACGTGAGGATAGTGCGTTGTTATGTGTGGGATTAGTTTGCTTGGGAAACATATTAACTTGCTCATGTAGTAATGTACACCCTATGTGGTGGATTGTGTTCTTTTATTTAATAATTCATATTTCACTTAAGCGTTGTTTCCACAGAGCGATTTTGAGAAGTTGTTTTGTCTTTTTACTGTGTTCGTCCCAGTTTTGGTTTGTTTATTTTGCAAGTTTTACATTATAGTTATCAGTAGAAGAGCTGACACAGGATTGGTTGGATTAAGTTTTTTACCATCTCTCCATTAACCCCTAAACATCAGCTAGATTGGAATTCTAAGGGCCCCCTGAGTAATAGCGAAATATTTTAGAAATTTAGATGAAGATGTGGCAATTTACCATCAGCTGGAAATAAAAATAGACACTCTCTCCCAGAATCAGTCTTTCCCTCTTCCTATGACTAAAATTGCTTCAAACTCCGTGTGTCCAGGCATTTTGGCTCGAACGTCCCTTGATTTTGGCCCTGTCCCTCTTTCAACTATGGGGGAGGTACTCTGCCTTTTGCCTCCCTCAATCACATAGATGAAAACAAAAAAATGTGAAGTAGGAAAAAAAAAAATATTGTGGAGTCCAAGGTTGTGTTGTGTACCTTGTTTGGTGGCTGTTGTCGTGTGCTATATTGCCCTTGTCATTGTCAAGGGCAACTATTTATTAGGGACTACGGCTGGGGTTTTCCTACTTCAAGCCTTCAAGGTTGAACAACAAGTTCTCAAGGAGTAAAGAAGGGTGTGGGGAGCATTGAAAGTGCCTGTGTGTGATGAGGGGGTTTAGGCTGTGCTTGTGTGTTGCTTTAGACCATAATGCTTTCATTAGTTTTTCAAGTGTTACGATTTCTGCCCAACCTAGAATGAACGGTCTGTAGTACGAAGTTGTATGGTAAATTCAGTGAACAACCGATTTTGCTCTCAGCAATTAGACTAGCTATAGGAAGCAAGCTAGGGAATTACTTTTCAAAAGCTTGAAAAACATTTATGTTTAGATGCTTATGTTCTGGGTGTGGTGTCCCGAGTTGGAATCCCGGGAGGACCATATGCTTTCATTAGTTTATTCAAGTGCATTGGGGTTTGTAATGGATGATTAATGTTAAGAACGGGGTGTTACTTAATGCTCATCATAATAATCTATCTTTTTGCAAATTTCAGAAAAATCTGCACCAGTATCCCTTACATCGGATCAGCTACTGTGCAGATGACAAAGCCGAGAAGCGATTCTTTAGCTTCATTGCCAAGGAGGCCGACTCGGACAAGCACACATGTTTTGTCTTTGTCAGTGATAAGTTGGTGAGTCTCGAGAGATTGTTTTGTTTTGTTTGTTTGTTTTGCCAGACACCATAATTCCCGAGAAGGGGTGGGCTCGCACCCCACCTTAACCCATCGGATCCGGGAGGCCTCATATGAGGCAAAACAAATAATTGGCAGGAATCCGGGAGGCCTCATATGAGGCAAAATGCGCGGCTAAAAATCGCCGCTAAAATCATCATAACTCGGCAACCACGCGTCGTAGAGATGTCATCTCAACGGCAGTCTACAGACAACAAAACGTTTTACAATTTGCAAAAAAATGGACTGCTCTAGGTGGTCTCAATCAGTAGCTACTGAATTATGAAATTTGACTGTACGAAATGGCCCCGGACACAGCGATCGGGATCATATGAGGCCCCCCGGATCCGATGGGTTAAAGGGAAGGTGTATACCTCTTGTGTTAGGAGCGCGATGACCTATGCCTCAGAGACGTGGCCGGTTAAAGCAGAGGATGTCAATAGAATGGAACGGAATGAGAAGAGAATGGTGAGATGGATGTGTGGGGTTAATCTTAGGAACAGGGTATCGAGCGAGGAATTGAGAAGGCGTCTGGGCATTAGGAGTGTCAGTGAAGTGATGCGCATGAGCCGACTTGGTTGGTTTGGACATGTGGAGAGAATGGATGATCAGAACTGGGTGAAGAAATGCCGGACTGTGAACGTGGGGGGAGCTGCACGTAGGGGTGGACCTAGAATGACGTGGGCTCGGGTACTCCGGTCCGATCTCAAAATAAAGAATTTGACAACAAAGGCAGCCCTTGACAGGGCCGCCTGGAAAGCTGCCATTTAGGACATGAGACTGTAACCACATTCTCTGTGGACAAACTGTCTTTAAACTTGTATGTATGTTTATGGGGGAGATAGTCGCTTTTTCTGGACTCCTTTCTCCCTCATGTTTAGCATATTAGTTTTCAGATTTTATGACGTTCATTCCATTAGTTTGGCGATTTTGAGACCTTTCGCCCCATTTCTTTGTCAATATTAAGACCTTTTATGTCATTGTGGTGTCAATCATTGTTGATGCAATAGAAAAGGACATTAAACCAATGTATGTATAAAGAATCTCACCATAATTATAACCATTCTCCCACCTAGGCCGAGGAAATCACCCTAACCATCGGACAAGCGTTTGACCTGGCATACCGCCGTTTTGTGGAGACGTCGGGGCGCGAGGTGGAGATGCGCCGCCAACTACTGGTGCTGCAGAAACAAGTGGAGGGACTGCGGGATGAGAACACCACGCTCAAGACCCGCATTACACAGCTTGCCACACTCAAGAACAGACCTGATGTTGAGGACTATATGAGGGATAATAATGTGAGAAACTGGGAATCCTGGTCTGGCAACATTTCTGGAATATTTTGTAATGGTATCGGAAACTAGACTGGTGGTAGATGAATTAAGGAAACCGAAATACTTAAAATGTTGACCTCATAAGCTGCCAGACCAGTGTTGAGGATAAATGTTGAGGAAAAAAGCGCTCGTGTGATACCGGCTCGTTGTCACAGTTGGTGTTAGGCTTCACTTCATCTGTAGTAATAGCTGCCAGATGTTGAACACACTATATACAGTATATGAGTACTGTACAGTATATGAAGGTTTCGGGGTGACCAGTAGCGACATTGGTAGAGCCCTCGGTTTCTAACCGGGAGGACCGAGTTCGATTCTCTGCTGGTGGAGATAGTTGGGCAATCTCCTCACACCCCTTGCCTCTGTTCTGATCGCCTAACAGTAAAATAGGTCTATGACAGGGTCAAAAGGTTCCTTGTGACCTCATCCCTTAACTACTACACGAGGAATCCTGTTCAAGTTCAATAAGATTCTTCAATTGACCACTTGCGAGTTTCGTTCTATAAGGAAGTTGTAGACTTCGATATTTAGCAGAATTACCAGCTAGAATACGGTTGTAGTTTATTTATTTAGCGAGTTTCGTTCTATAAGGAAGTTGTAGACATCGATATTTAGCAGAATTACCAGCTAGAGTACGGTTGTAGTTCATTTATATATACATAAATTCCAATTCAACATATTCTTTGGCCATCAAAAACCTACATAATTATTGCATTTCTGTTTACTATCGATGTCTACAGCTCCAACTTCCTTATGGCCTGAAACTTGCAAGTGGTCAATTCGATAGATAAGAACATTGGATCATGTTAAAGTTAATTTAGACTCTCTGACATACAGTAGGGTCCCGCATAGAACGTGTTCACATAGAATGTTTCCCCTATAGAGCGAACGACCAAACATATTATTCCAAAAGTTTTGTTAAGAACGAATGTGATCATATAGAGCAATTCCGCCATCAAAGTAGGGCAAATCCAAGGAGTTCTCATATAGAACGCCAAAATATCATACAGAACATCTCGTGATGTGACGTCACGGTCGTCTGTTTCACATAGAGCGATTTCACATAGAACGACCTCGTTTAGCGACCAATTTTTCGTTCTATGCCGGACCCTACTGTACTGTAATCAAAAGTTAATGTTTCTTTGAAAAACAAAAATTATGGATATACTCTAGGTTTGAAATTATGGATATACTGTAGGTTTGAAATTATGGATATACTGTAGGTTTGAAATTTGCTTGTCTGATAAAACTGAAAACTTCATGTTTTTGTTTAAATTATGGCATGGCCATTTTCTTGAAATCTACAGGGTCCTTTTGAAGGGTTTGCAAGGGCTACAAAGTAATAAGTCTCTATCTTTGTGTCAGATTAACTTGCTCATGTAGTGATGTACAGCCTATGTGGTGGATTGTGTTCTTTTATTTATAAATTATTATTTTACTTAAGCGTTGTTTCCACATAGTGATTTTGATTAGTTATTTTGTCTTTTTACTGTGTTCGTATACGTTTTGGTTTGTTTATTTTGCAAGTTTTACATTATAAAGGGTTTGCTCGAAGGCTTTCATCTATCTATCTATCTATATACTCAGGCCCAATCCCCACTTATCCTTTTTTTTTGGGGGGAGGGGGGTTTCCGACTCGAGACAGAGCCCGAATAGGGAAAACAATGAACACACAAAAACAAAATACAAATTCACACACATCTAGGTCATCCAGGAGAAGACCCAGAGATTCATAAAGGCAACAAAGCAATGTGTTATTTTTGTTGTCAGATTTCCGACCTGCTGATGTTGAACGGTGAGAGCAGTACGGACCCCGAGCCTTCCTCCACCACCACCACCACCACCACCACCACCACCACCACTGGCGTCCCTCCACCTCTACCACCTAGGACATCACCATCACAGGAACCAGAGCCCAGCCTTATTGAGTAAGTTGACTGTTGTAGCTACAACCACTCAGTGTTGTTGGTGTAATGGTTTAGATGCTTATGTTCTGGGTGTGGTGTCCCGAGTTGGAATCCCGGGAGGACCATATGCTTTAATTAGTTTATTCAAGTGCATTTGAGTTTGCAATTGATGATTAATGTTAAGAATGGGGTGTTACTTAACTGATATTTAACATACCGTCAGTATTTTAGATGACTTGGATTTTCACCTGTACAGTACAGTAGTTATGATGTTGATGATGCAGTTTTTACCACCATACACTCCCTGCTGAATAGCATGGCTAGGGTGGGTGCCCTGATGAATCAGGGACTTAGTGAATAGTTGCCACAGATTGCTAGACCGCACCGTTCACCAACAGCACTGACGCCTGCCGATAACAAACTGGCTGACCTGAGGCTCGAACCGTCAACCTCACGGTTAGCAGGCGAACGCTCTACCAATCGAGCTACGGCCTGTATTATGAACTTATGATCATATCCTGCTCCTAATCATTATGTTTTCTGAGAACAGGCCTCCAATGAACTGTGCCTATTATTCCCCAAACAATTTTTTGTATTTTTTTATTAAGTGTTATTTCCACATAGCGACTTTGATTAGTTCTTTTGCGTTTATCTTGTGTCCTGATTTTTTTTTTTTTTTTTTTTTTTTTAAACATTATAAATAATATAAATACAGTAGTCAGCATTTAAGCTTACAAATTTTTTCTTTCCTCTCTTTTTTTTGTTTTTTTTTTAAATATAAATACAGTAATCAGCATTTAATCGTACACGTTTTTTTCTAGTGACATCTTCTCAACACCAAATGGCACTGGAGAGGATGATGACTTCAACCCTCGTGCGGAAGAGTTAAGCACCCCGGTGGGCCTGGCCAACGGGACCGCTGCACACCATCCTGCCGAGGATTTTGACGACTTTGACCCCCGTGCTGAAGAGAAACAACCCTCCCTCCTTGACTCCAACTCTGGCCCTCCACCCCCCACCTCAGCACCCCCTGCCAGGCCTCCACCAGAACGTAACGGATTATCTGCACCACCTCCTTTGGGTTAGTGGCGCTAGCTTATATGTATGTATGTACGGTGGCGCTAATAAGTCATGTCCCAGCTGTCATTACGTTTGGATTGCTCTGTGCTGTAATAATATCTGTCCGATGTTGAATAGGGTTGGTAAGTGTAGGAACATGTTTGTATATTTCACTCGATATGAAAAAAGTAAGCTTAGATATTGCTGATACCAATTATTGATCAAAACATACTTGGTGCCGAGACATCACTTATTAGCGCGACTGTACACCCTATGTGGTGGATTGTGTCGGGATTTCGATGTGAGTATCCTGGGTTTAAGTCCTGGAGTGCCACATGTATTTGTTGATTTCATTAATTGAGTTTAGATTGAAGTTGGTTGGTGTAAAAAACATAATATTCCAAAATTTTATTTTGCTAAAGCGTTATTTCCACATAGCGATTTGTATGAGTTCTTTTGCCTTTATATTGTCTCGTCCCAGTTTTGGTTTATATATTTGTATGAGTTCTTTTGCCTTTATATTGTCTCGTCCCAGTTTTGGTTTATATATTTGTATGAGTTCTTTTGCCTTTATATTGTCTCGTCCCAGTTTTGGTTTATATTGTCTCGTCCCAGTTTTGGTTTATATTGTCTCGTCCCAGTTTTGGTTTATATTGTCTCGTCCCAGTTTTGGTTTATATTGTCTCGTCCCAGTTTTGCCTTTATATTGTCTCGTCCCAGTTTTGGTTTATATATTTTGTAAGTTTTACAAATAAAAATAAAAAATAGGAAAAGTGGGGATTGGGCCTGAGCATAATAGCAAGTTTTACATTATAATTGTCAGAGGTCACCTGGGTATAGCTGATCAGGCGGATACGCATTGGGGTTACATCCGTGTTAATGGGAAATCCGGCGCTTAAATGGCGTCATGTATGTGTTTATGGGTATCAGCCTGATTGTGTAGACTAATCACATGTATATCTATCTATCTATCTATCTATTGCCGGATGTCTTACTCCCCTTAATGAGGGTGGCCATACACAGAAGGCCCCCAAGTGGACCTATTCCCTGTAAGAGGGATAACCCGAGCCAGTTTACTGAAGGACTTACAGGATTGACCACTCAATTTAGGATTCGTCCGACTCCGAGGCCCTCTGTGTATCTTGTTAGAACTATTTTTCTACAGTGGTGTTCGGCTAGTCCATCCACTAACTTGCCTTACACTTAGATATTAAGCAGTATGGATTTGTATCAGGTTTACTCCCCTAGACAGGTTGCCGACCAAGGCTGACGAGTCCCATCCACATGTATAGGCAGACATACTGTATATGTATAGTACATAAATGTTCAGCAGATAACTAAGCTTGTTTATAAATGATTTTAAGTTTTGAATTATCTAATTCTCTCCCTTTTCTGTGGTGTAATTAAATTATTTAATTAAGTAACACCCCATTCATAACATTAATCATCAATTACAAACCCCAATGCATTTGAATAAACTAATGAAAGTATATGGTCCTCCCGGAATTCGAACTCGGGACACCACACCCAGAACATAAGCGTCTAAACCATTACACCACCAACACAAAAGATCTCCTTCAACCCAATCTCAACACACTACATGGCTGGTGCACTACAAACAGACTTAATCTAGCCCCAGCCAAATCCACCGCAACCCTGCTCACAAGCTGGACAGAACACGAATACATCCCTCAACTCACCATAAACAACACACCCCTAACACATACACACACACCCAAAATCCTAGGAGTAACATATGATACTCATATGACATTCAAACAGCACACCACAAACATTAAAAAGAAACTGACACCCAGACTTAACGCCCTCAGGTCACTTGCTCACACAAAATTTGGACACAACAAAGAAACTACCACCACAGTATATAAACAATACATAAGATCAGTGATGGAATATGCAAGCGCCTGGGCTTCTAACCTAGCTGAAACACATCATAAGACCTTACAGACTATTCAAAACAAAACCCTGAAGATCATTACAGGCTGCATAGCTACTGCACCCACAGATCACCTACATCAAGAAACCAAAATCCTCAAAGTCAAAGACCATCTGGACATGAGAGGCACTCAATTCCTGGCAGCAGCCTCCACGAACCAAGACCACCCACTAAACTACATGGCAACACACCCACAGACACCAAGAAATATCAAACAACACCCAGCACACGGTATCACACACAATTATTGTCCTCTCTCCCTCCCTGCCCACCCCGAACCAACTTCCAGAAGCACATCCATACTCATATCTCTCGCCAATCCATCCACTCAGTCACAGACAACACGCAGCTGCATGCACGACCTCCCGAAATCCATCCTTCCGAATCCTCCCTCCCTCGCGAGGACAGAGTCCACCTGGCCAGGCTGAGATGCGGACACCATCCAGCTCTCCTGAGCTATCAGAAGAGACTGGATGACTCCGTTGTCGACGCCTGCCCGGGATGTAACACAGCACCCCATACCATTAAACACATCATAGAAGACTGCATTTCACACAACCACTTACGCCAACAACACAATCTACACTCAATGAGAGCTCTGTGGGAAAGCCCGATCGTGTCCATGGCCTTCCTCAGGGACTTGGGGCTGTTCGGCCAGGCAGCTTAGGGAACAACAACAACCACCAACACAGTTAATTAATGAAAGCATATGGTCCTCCCGGAATTCGAACTCGGGACACCACACCCAGAACATAAGCATCTAAACCATTACACCACCAACACAGTTAATTAATGAAAGCATATGGTCCTCCCGGGATTCCAACTCGGGACACCACACCCAGAACATAAGCATCTAAACCATTACACCACCAACACAGTTAATTAATGAAAGCATATGGTCCTCCCGGGATTCCAACTCGGGACACCACACCCAGAACATAAGCATCTAAACCATACACCACCAACACAGTTAATTAATGAAAGCATATGGTCCTCCCGGAATTCCAATTCGGGACACCACACCCAGAACATAAGCATCTAAACCATTACACCACCAACACAGTTAATTAATGAAAGCATATGGTCCTCCCGGAATTCCAATTCGGGACACCACACCCAGAACATAAGCATCTAAACCATTACACCACCAACACAGTTAATTAATGAAAGCATATGGTCCTCCCGGAATTCGAACTCGGGACACCACACCCAGAACATAAGCATCTAAACCATTACACCACCAACACAGTTAATTAATGAAAGCATATGGTCCTCCCGGGATTCCAACTCGGGACACCACACCCAGAACATAAGCACCTAAACCATTACACCACCAACACAATAATATTAATAATCCTTTTCCCTTTGACAGTGCCGCCCCCACGCCCCGCCCGACCCCATGAGCAGCCCACCCAACTGAACGGCTTGAGTGAAGACATATTCTCCGCCGCCCCCTCGGATCCTTTTGGTTCCCCTGCCTTCGCCCCCTCTACAACCACCACCACCACCACCACCACTCCACACACAGATGCACTCGCACAGTTTATTGAGATGAAGGTACAGTATGTGGTTGAGAGAGACACACTACAGATGCACTCACACAGTTTATTGAGATGAAGGTACAGTATGTGGTTGAGAGAGACATACTACAGATGCACTCACACAGTTTATTGAGATGAAGGTACAGTACGTGGTTGAGAGAGACATACCACAGATGCACTCACACAGTTTATTGAGATGAAGGTACAGTACGTGGTTGAGAGTGTTACGACCGGGACTCGTATAAAACAAGGGCTCTTAATCATTGGACTAGAAAGGCACACAGCCACAACGGTAACACTAGATCCAACCCTCGACCTTATAATGCCGGCGCACAAAAACACCTATACCCTCCAGAGTTAAATCTGCGATAACGGGGTATCCTCTAACTCAGTATAAATGCACTACTACTACAGGCTGATGATCTCTGATACAGCCTGATCACAACAACATACAATTACGTTAATAAGGTATACAAGGAAAAGGATAGAGAGCTTAATTAAATCACTGAAATGATTTAAGGCAAACAAGAAGAAGGTATAATTAAAGTTACTCTAAACAATAATATACTGTCACTCCTATATTAAAGAAAGTGAACGAAAGTCCTAAAGCATCGAGCAGGAATCTTCTGAAGAAAGTCTGATGCTGCTTAAGATGATCGAATCGGATTTTGAACCGTTATACAAAGCAGGAACAAGATATGACAAGTGTAGGGACAGACAGCGTTAACTGACACGGGAACAACGATAAACGCACAATAGTATTATCTCCAACAACAAAAGAAGTACTTCGTCCGGCAACTCAAAAAGCCTGCTCGGGTTGTGCAACTCAACAACAACCAAGGCTTACAATCAACGTGAACAAAAATGCTGCATACATAACATAAGAGCTTATAAACTTAATCGGGTGTCTGCTAGGCGAATAAAGTCTAGCTGGGATGTAGTAGGCTAGGAAACAATGGCTGAGCAAGCGGCTCGTAGCCTAGCGAGGTCCTTAAGATTGTACGGCCAAATTACGTTAAATGACGGGGTGCTCTCTTGAGAGATCCAGATCGCTAGTATCTGGTTCTCTCCTGGCGACCCTCTCAAAGTCAAAGCAAAACGAGTTAGCACAGTGTTGGGTGGCAGAGGCAAAAGCCCTCACTCGCAACACAGTGCTAAACTCACAAGGTACACAGTCAGAAAGACCACCTAGGCTTCCCACGCCTCCGTTGCGATTGTACAGGTTCAACAAAACCCGGTACACATCGGAAATCACAACACAAGTAGCCTTACCCCAGTCTAGCATTAAATAGCCCAGCAGACAGCCAAGGAATAGGTAGGGAGACACCGTGAGTGTGTCGAACCTCTACAGACAAAATGGCAACCCCTCCAAAATGCCCAACCAAACATGCAATATCTGAGAGCTTCAGCATATAATACGATGGCCGATATATGAAATCGTGCAGAAGCAAAGGGGAGCTATGATATTAAATAGATTAGAAGAATGAGAGGTAAGAAGTTGAGAGAGAGAGAGAAAGTGTTCTATAGGTAGAAGTTGGGGGACAGGTGGCAAGGGAGATGTTAAGGGTATGCTGGTCAGGCAAGCTCTGAGCAAGGAAGACACAGAGGCAGCAGGAGTGCGGGGGGGACTACTTCCTGACGCGGCAGGAGGGTGGCACGGCAGCCAGCCACTCAGAGGGCCCAGCCGAGGCATGACGTCACCGAGGCAACGTGTAACCCCACGCGACTACCCTCTGTCTCCTGTACTTACTCACTCACACTCTCCAGCTGTATCATTCAGTCCTATACATCAAACCTGCAACTGATGATATAAAACACAATGCATTGTCACAGGCGAAAATAAAGACCACTTCTGTACTGCCTGTGACATGACGATTCACAAGAAAGAAAGTACAACATTGTAGATAGACTGTAGCCAAATACATTGCCCTGGCGAGTGTTAGCGAGTGGCCAAGCGAGCGGCTGAGCCCACGTGGCGTTCTGCCAAGCTGCAGGCGTCACAAGAGAGACATACCACAGATGCACTCACACAGTTTATCAACTCTGCATAAGCAGAGTTTGGTATCGCCCCCCCCCCCCGTATAGTGGGTACCACACGAAAAAAAAATCTGTCGTCGTCGTTGTTGTCGTCCGTCTGTCTCGGAACTCCTCCTAAACCGTTGGACGGATTTTCACCAAATTTTACACAAACATTTGTTGCGTGAATGTGAACGTTAGTCAAAAAAGATTTTTTGAATTTATGCAATAGTTATGATTTTAGGTCCAAAATATGGTTTTACCAAGCCCCCCCCCCCCCCCCCCCCTCACCCAGCAATGATGGCGTTCTGGGGCCGAAAACATCTCGCTACGTATTTGCTAGGTTAAGTTAGTTCAGTTGGCATTAGAAGTGATGGTAGTAATATTTAGATTGATAGTGATAGTAGTGATAATGGTGATAATAGTAGTGATAATGGTGATAATAGTAGTGATGATGGTTGTAGTTGTATTGATGATGATGACTAGTGATGATGACAGTAGTAGATATGATGGTGACAGTACTAGTAGTAGTAATGATGGTCATAATAGTAGTGATGATGGTGACAAGTAATGATGATAGTTGTAGTGATAATAATGACAGTAGTGACGATGGTGTGAGTAGTAGTGAGGATGGTTAAATTTGTAGTGATGATGACAATAGTTGTGGTGATGAAGATCATAGTAATGGTGATGATGGTGATAGGATACATGATGGTAATACTTGTGACAGTAGTAATGATGGTGGTTATAGTAGTAGTGATGATGTTAACAGTAGTAATGATGATTGTAAGATGGTGGTGATGATAGCAGTAATGATGGTTGATAGTTGTAGTATCAATGATGATAGTAGTGATTAAGATGGTAGTGACAATGGACAGTGATGCTGGTGAGAGTAGTAGTGATGATGATCATAGTAATGGTGATGACAGTACTTGTGATGATTGTGGCAGTTGTAGTGATGATGGCAGTAGTAGTGATTATGTTGATTGTGATTGATGATGGTATTAGTAGTGATGATGGTAACCCATCGCAGAGTTGGGTATGCCGTTTTGATTTTGGGCAAAACGAGCACGTCTACTTTATCAACTCTGCATGAGCAGAGTTTGGTATCCCCCCCCCCCCCCCCCCCCCCCCCCGTATAGTGGGTACCACACAAAAAAAATGTCTGTCGTCGGCGTTGTCGTTGTCCGTCTGTCTCGGAACTCCTCCTAGACCGTTGGACGGATTTTCACCAAATTTCACACAAACATTTGTTGCGTGAATGCGAATGTCAGTCAAAAAAGATGTTTTGATTTTATGCAATAGTTATGATTTTAGGTCCAAAATATGGTTTTACCCCCTCGCCCCCTCCCGGACCCCCCCCCCCTCGTCCCAGACCCTCCCCCCCTCCTCCTCCCAGACCCTCCCCCCCCCCTCCTCCCAGACCCTCCCCCTCCTCCCAGAACCCCCCCCCCCCCCCCCCCCCCCCAGAAATGATGGCGTTATTAGTGTGTGAGGCACACTAAGAACGCATTCGTTCTGGGGGCATCTCGCTCCGCATTTGCTAGGTTAAGTTGTTGTCATTCCCCAAGCTGCCTGGCCGAACAGCCCCAAGGCCCCTAGCAAGGCCAAGGCCATAACCGAGCGCCCTCACTGTACCCTCCCTGGCGACCACAATAAAGCCTGGGTGACCGAAGCCACTCCATGGCGGGGAGCTGAGGAGGGCGCGGAAACGCCCGGGAAACCAAAGCCCCACCCAGGGCCCTGTGCCCCTCAGCAATTATGAAGAGAAAGTTGAGGGCAAAGGAAAAATGTGACGCTTTGGCTTCCAATCTTGGTAGATTGGGAGGTCGATCCACAGAAGAGACGCCGTCACTTGAGATCTAGAAAATATATAAGTAAAAGGAACAGTCAGAGTAAGCTATGGGTATGGCAGAGATCGCTCAGTTCTCACTCTGATAGGCCAGCCCATCACCACATGCCTAGAACCCAATCCTCTCGGCATCAGCTAGGAAAGGCCCTAGAAAGCCACCTTTGGCGGGGGGATAGCTCCCCTATTTCAACCCCTTTCGGGTTTGGGCACCCGCCAGCTAGGTTAAGTTAGTTTAGTTGGCATTAGAAGTGATGGTAGTAATAGTGGGATTGATGGTGATAGTAGTGATGATGGTGATAATAGTAGTGATGATGGTTGTAGTTGTATTGATGATGATGACAGTAGTAGATATGATGGTGACAGTACTAGTATTAGTGATGGTGACAAGTAATGATGATAGTTGTAGTGATGATGGTGTGAGTATTAGTGATGATGGTGAGTAGTAGTGATGATGGTGAAAGTTGTAGTGATGATGACCATAGTTGTGATGATGATCATAGTAATGGTGATGATGGTGATAGGATACATGATGGTAATACTTGTGACAGTAGTAATGATGGTGGTTATAGTAGTAGTGATGATGTTAACAGTAGTAATGATGATTGTAAGATGGTGGTGATGATAGCAGTAATGATGGTTGATAGTTGTAGTATCAATGATGATATTAGTGATTAAGATGGTAGTGACAATGGACAGTGATGCTGGTGAGAGTAGTAGTGATGATGATCATAGTAATGGTGATGACAGTACTTGTGATGATTGTGGCAGTTGTAGTGATGATGGCAGTAGTAGTGATTATGTTGATTGTGATTGATGATGGTATTAGTAGTGATGATGGTAACCCATCGCAGAGTTGGGTATGCCGTTTTGATTTTGGGCAAAACGGCACGTCTACTTTATAGTTAGTTATGCTAAAATATTATCTACAAAACTGTAATACATAAAAACAACATTCACAGTAATCAGTGATTTAAATCCAAGAAAACGGTTGAAGGGTAACTAAAATATTCAAAATCTGTTTTTCAACATATCTCGTAAATACAATAGATTTCGAAGTTAACGTTTTAGCATTATATGTCTAAACATTATACTCCTTGTACAGTATATAACTTTACAAATGTTCTCCACAATGGTGTGGATGAGGTTGATTTTATCTAGATACAATTTGCGGCCTTTGCTCCCGGACTATATGATCTTCATCACAACTATTGTCATCATCACTACTACTCACCATCATCACTAATACTCACACCATAGTCACTACCATCATCACTACTGTCATTATCAACTCTGCGTAAGCAGAGTTTGGTATCGCCCCCCCCCCCCCCCCCCCCCCCCCCCCCCCACCCCCCCCCCCCCCCCCCCCCCCACCCCCCCCCCCACCCCCCACCCCCCCCCCCCCCCCCCCCCCGTATAGTGGGTACCACACAAAAAAAAATGTCTGTCGTCGGCGTTGTCGTTGTCCGTCTGTCTCGGAACTCCTCCTAGACCTTTGGACGGATTTTCACCAAATTTCACACAAACATTTGTTGCGTGAATGCGAACGTCAGTCAAAAAAGATTTTTTGAATTTATGCAATAGTTATGATTTTAGGTCCAAAATATGGCATTACCCCCCCCCCCCCTATTGGCGTTGCCTATAGTAATAATAATGTGGAGAACCTCGCCCATCTGGAAACCCAAGACTATTGGCGTTGACTATAGTAATAATAATGTTGAGTACAGTAGAACCTCGCCCATCTGGAAACCCAAGACTATTGGCGTTGACTATAGTAATAATAATGTTGAGTACAGTAGAACCTCGCCCATCTGGAAACCCAAGACTTTCGGACGAGCATTTCAATTGGCCACTTGCGAGTTTTAGGCTATAAGGAAGTTGGAGCCGTAGACAACGATATTTAACATAATTTACAGCTAAAATAAGTTTGTACTGCATTTATAAATACATAAAACCCAATTCAACATGCTCTTTAGCCATCAGAAACCTACATTATTATTGCATTTCTGTTTAATATCGATGGTCACGGCTCCAACTTCCTTATAGCCTGAAACTCGCAAGTGGTCAATTCGGACCCCTCACTCAGACTCCCAATGTAGTCTCGAAGTCTGAGTGGTCTAATGGTTAAGGGGAGATTTCCACTTGAGGGATTTTTTTCTTGATTCCTTTCTCCCTCATGTTTAGCCCCATTGTTTTTCTAATTTTAAGACGTTTGCCCCTATTATTTTGACGATTTTAAGAACTTTCAACCCATTTCTGTCAATTTTAAGACCTTTCGTGCCAGTTAGGTGTCGATTTTATCCTGGCGAGCGATAGCGAGCCTGTAATTTAAGAGGAACCGGCTTTCAGCCGGGAAATTTTTCTGCCGAAAAATGTACAAATTTATCTTGAAAGGGGCTCAAGGGGGTGCAATCTTAAGCTTGATGGATATCTAGGGACCAAACTAGGGACCACCCTTAACCTCTGAAGTGCGCATGGGGGTAATTGGAAACGTCCCCCTGTGCTGACGTATTTGAGGTGTTTCCGCCACTAAAATATTCATTGTGCCATTAATAGCATTAATACTTATCCATATGCGCCTATTATGGGTTGATTATAAAGGTATTAACCTGAAACAACAATAAAACGAGTGAAAACAGCGTTTGGATGGTCAAAATCGGAGATATAGCCCGCGAGTTGTATAATGTATGGGTGAGGCAATCTGCTTTCCCGCCAATTTCCCCCAAGGCCACTGAGACACAGTCGATCGATACTCTCTCTCTCTCTCTTGCACTCGCTTGCTATCAGTGATGACCACACCCTCCAATCGGATTTCTAATGTTAGCACGAAAATATACCTCAGAATAAGGGAATAACAGGGAAAATAGGTGATAACTGAAGGAGAGGAGGAAAGTGGGGAAGGAGGGGAGGTAGAGGACTGAGATTTTGCATGGCCCAGGGGCCAAAAAAAAAAATAAAAAATAAAAAAAAAAAAATATAAATTTTTTTTTTTTTCGATGTCAAAAGTTGATTTTTATTTTCTCTGACTCTTAAGAGTCTCCCCGCAGTGCGCCGGGGGAACTCTTAAGAGTCTCCCCGCAGCTCCCGGGTTAAGGTGTCTAAAAATCTGTGTGTGATAACCCGGGTTGGAATCCTGGTGGATCACATAATTATATGCTTTCATTAATTTCATTGGAGGTGTTTGGTGGTGGGGTGAAATTAATAAAAAATAGATAATCAAATCCAGATATGTGAAATAGATATGTGGAATACATACATACATACATACATAAAATTTTAAGACTGAGTGTTCCACACATAAGTGCAGTTTCAGTCTCTTGTCCTAATGGCGGCATTCCAGGCAACCCTGTTAAGGGCTGCTTCACTTGTCAAGTTCTTGGATTTGAGATCGGCGCGTATAGTCCGATCCCAGGTCTTCCTCGGTCCACCCCTAGGTGCAGCTCCCTCCACAATCACAGACCTGCATTTTGTCACCCAATTTTGTTCATCCATTCTCTCCACATGTCCATACCATCCCAGTCTACTTGTACGCATCACCTCGCTAATACTCTTTATACCTAAACGTCTCCTCAGCTCAACATTTGTTATTCTATCCTGTAGCCTGGCCCCACACATCCATCTCACCATTCTCATCTCATTACGCTCCATTCTGTTGACATCCTCTACTTTAACGGCCCATGTTTCTGAGGCATACGTCATTGCACTTCTAACACATGAGGCATACACCTTTCCCTTCAGGGGGAGAGGCATTCTTTTCATGGTCAGGATTGGCATCAATTCTCTGAACTTCCCCCAGCCACACCTAATTCTAGCAACAGTGGCAGCCTCAGCCCCACCACCGGCAGAGATGGTATCTCCTAGGTAACAAAACTTGTTCACCAGCTCCAAAGACTCATTTCCAAAATTCACAGCCACAGGATCATCACTTAACACAAGCTCGCCTTTGCACACTACGCACTCAAATTTCTCTATTTCTGACTTATCCTTCGGCAGGGGCCCCTTTATTCTACTACAGCGCTTACTCCCATGGTGTACCCAACATCGACAGATGCTACATTGAATTGAGTTAACGCCCACTCCCTTTCCACACACTGCACATGGGTATGCACCGCTCTTTTCCACATTGCCTCGTCTCAAACTACAATGCATAACCTTGGTTTTGTTAATATTGACCTTAAACCCTTGCTCGCCATGCCCTCTCTCCACTCTCTGAATTTGGCCTCAGCATCCTGCATACTTTCAGCTATTAGGACTAAATCGTCTGCATAAAACAGTTCCAATGGGAGTCCGCCTCTAAAAATTCTAGACAGCGCCTCCAAGACCATAATAAAGAGGAGGGGGCTTAACACTGAACCCTGATGGACTCCAACACGGACTGCGAACTCATCACTCAGTACACCCTTCACCCTCACCGAACTTCGCGAATCCTCATACATCTTCATTATCACACGCACCAGCCACTCTTCCACACCAAGTTTCCTCATAGCCCACTGTACAACATCTCTAGGTACCCTATCAAAGGCCTTCTCCAGGTCCACAAACACAAAGTAAAGATCCCTGCCTTTTAGTAAGTATCTTTCCTGTATCTGCCTGACTATGAAGATAGCATCGGTTGTACCACGTCCTGGCATAAAACCAAACTGCATATCATCAATAGAGATGCTTTGCCTGATCAAACCCTCAAGGACTCTCTCACAGACCTTCATGATTTGGTCAAGCATTTTCAGGCCCCTATAATTTCCTCTATCTAGCGCATCCCCTTTTCCTTTGTATATATTTACTATTACACTTTTGAGCCAATCCTCTGAGATTTTCTCATCTTTAATAATGGTGTTTATCAACTCAGTGACTAAGTTTACACCAATCTCCCATGAGGCTTTTATCATCTCAGCGACAATGTCGGAGCAACCTGGAGCTTTACCGTCCTTCATTTTATTGATTGCGTCGCTCACTACAGCTGGTGCTATCAAAGGAGGGGGCCCAGATATTGGTTTTTCGATACTAAGCTGTTCCTTATCCCATTCAAACTCTACATTTAGCAATCGTTCATAGTGTACCTTCCATGCTTCTCTGATTTCATTTTCTGCATACACAATCTTCCCATTATCATCTCTAACACACTGTTCACCTATAATATCCCTACTGTCATTTTTAACTCGCCTAGCTAGGTTGAAGATCCCATTGGGATTGTCAGTGTTACACACTTGTTCGAGGACCAGGTCCTTAATGCGATTTTTAGCATTGTAAATAACTCTTTTGGCAGTTCGTTTAGCTGCCTGGTATTCCTCCCTGCTGAATAGATATGTGAAATAGATATGTGAAATAGATATATGTGAAATAGATATGTGGAATAGATATGTGAAATAGATATGTGATATAGATATGTGGAATAGATATGTGGAATAGATATGTGAAATAGATATGTGAAATAGATATGTGAAATAGATATGTGAAATAGATATGTGATATAGATATGTGGAATAGATATGTGAAATAGATATATGTGAAATAGATATGTTGAATAGATATGTTGTTGTTGTTGTTGTTGTTCCCTAAGCTGCCTGGCCGAACAGCCCCGAGTCCCTGAGGAAGGCCATGGCCACGATTGGGCTTTCCCACAGAGCTCTCATTGAGTGTAGATTGTGTTGTTGGCGTAAGTGGTTGTGTGAAATGCAGTCTTCTATGATGTGTTTAATGGTATGGGGTGCTGTGTTACATCCCGGGCAGGCGTCGACAACGGAGTCATCCAGTCTCTTCTGATAGCTCAGGAGAGCTGGATGGTGTCCGCATCTCAGCCTGGCCAGGTGGACTCTGTCCTCGCGAGGAAGGGAGGATTCGGAAGGATGGATTTCGGGAGGTCGTGCATGCAGCTGCGTGTTGTCTGTGAGTGAGTGGATGGATCGGTGAGAGATGAGTATGGATGTGCTTCTGGAAGTTGGTTCGGGGTGGGCAGGGAGGGAGAGAGGACAATAATTGTGTGTGATACCGTGTGCTGGGTGTTGTTTTGATATTTCTTGGTGTCTGTGGGTGTGTTGCCATGTAGTTTAGTGGGTGGTCTTGGTTCGTGGATGCTGCTGCCAGGAATTGAGTGCCTCGCATGTCCAGATGGTCTTTGACTTTGAGGATTTTGGTTTCTTGATGTAGGTGATCTGTGGGTGCAGTAGCTGTGCAGCCTGTAATGATCTTCAGGGCTTTGTTTTGAATAGTCTGTAAGGTCTTATGATGTGTTTCAGCTAGGTTAGAAGCCCAGGCTGGGCTTGCATATTCCATCACTGATCTTATGTATTGTTTATATACTGTGGTGGTAGTTTCTTTGTTGTGTCCAAATTTTGTGTGAGCAAGTGACCTGAGGGCGTTAAGTCTGGGTGTCAGTTTCTTTTTAATGTTTGTGGTGTGCTGTTTGAATGTCATATGAGTATCATATGTTACTCCTAGGATTTTGGGTGTGTGTGTATGTGTTAGGGGTGTGTTGTTTATGGTGAGTTGAGGGATGTATTCGTGTTCTCCTGTCCAGCTTGTGAGCAGGGTTGCGGTGGATTTGGCTGGGGCTAGATTAAGTCTGTTTGTAGTGCACCAGCCATGTAGTGTGTTGAGATAGGGTTGAAGGAGATCTGTTGCTCTTTTTGGGTCATGGTGTGTGCATGTGAGTGTTATGTCATCTGCATAGGAGGCTAAGTTTATTTGGGGCGTATTGGGTGTAGTTATATCGTGCATGTACAGATTGAAGAGTGCGGGCGATAGGACGGATCCTTGTGGGACACCGTTTGGAAAGTTTCTGATTTTAGATGACTGACCGGCAAAAGATACGTGTGCACATCTGCCTGCTAGGAAGTTGGCCAGCCACCTTTTTTGGTTGTGCATGTTTGTGTTGTAGATTTTGTTTGTTAGGTTGTGGCGGGGGATGGCATCGAAGGCTTTACTAATGTCGAGTGTGGCTAATAGTGATCTGTGTGGTGGTCTAGCTGAGTTGATGACGTCAAAAGCTCTTTGTGTAAGGTCTGTGAGAAGAGTGTTTGTGGAGTGCAATGGCCTAAAGCCATGTTGTGTTGGAGCTAGGGGTAGGTCAGGTGTAATTAGTTGTAATACTAGGCGTTCCATGACTTTGGAGGGGGAGCAAAGGAGTGTGATGGGGCGGTGCGAGGAGGGTAGCGTGGGGTCTTTGTTGGGTTTGGGGAATGTGATGATACCATGCTTCCAAATGTCTGGTATTGTGTTGTGTGCATAGCTGTAGTTTGATATGTTAGTGAGTGCTTGTATGCCTTGTGGTCCCAGGTGTCTGAGGTGTATGTTGCTTATGTTGTCTGGGCCACAAGCGGGTGAGTGCTTGAGATTGTTGATGATATGCTTTGTCTGGTGATTGGTGAAGGGTGTATAGTCAGGGTCTGTGGGGAATTGTCTCTTACGTCGGATGACACGTCGGTCGTCTTTGTGAGGTTTTAGGTGGCTGACATGTGAGAAGTGATTGATGAGAGTGTTTGCTTGTTGTTTACATGAAGGAGTAGAGTCTGTTGTTGTGATTGCAGCATGTGATTGTGTTGTGTTGCTGTTGGAAAGTGTGATGCTGTTTAGTGTTTTGTAGAGTTTTTTGAAGTTTGTTTTGTGATCAAGTGTTTGTAGGAAGTTATTCCAATTTAGTTTTTGTTGTTCTTGTATTTTGTTGTTAGTTTGGGTGTTGAGTGCTTGAATTTGTTGTGTGATGTCTTGTGAGTGGGGTGCTGGGGAGTGTTTCAGTATGTCGCGTTGTCTGATGAGGTTTTGAATTTCTGGTGTGAAGTTGGGGTTGTGTCTTTTTCTGTTACCTCTTGGAATGTGTTTCTTGTCAGCATTTTGGATAGTTTTATTGAGTATGTGTACAGCATTGTTGATGTTAGTGATGGGTGTACTGTTTAGAGTTGTGAAGTGTTGTTCTGTCTCATTTGTGAATGCTTCCCAGTTAGCTCTTTTATAATTGGTGTATGTGTGTTTGTGGCTAGCTGGGGTGAGTCTGGTTTTGGTGGTGATAATGATCGGAGGTGATCAGAGCCTAAGGTTCTGACCACCCTCCAGGATGTTGTGGGGGCGAGTTCTGGGGAGCAAAAGGTGATGTCTGGAGATGATGGGTTATAGAGGGCTTGGTGAGGAATATGGGTATGTTGATGGATGTGGTTAAGGATGATGAGGTTATCTGTTTGGTTTTGTAGTACCAGCCCTCTGTCTGTGTCGGGGTTGTCGACAAACCAGGCCGACGTCTTGGCGTTGAAGTCACCACCCAGGATGATGTGTGGGGTGTTTGTGATGTGTTGTAAGTGTGGTCTGTATTCATTTGGTACTGTAGGGGATGTTTGGGGAGGGATGTATGTGTTTATGATGGTTATGTTGGAGTTGTTGCCAGTGCGTATTTTAACTGACTGTATTTCTGTTGTGTTATCATTTGGGGGGAGGAGGGATTTGGTTTGTACACTGGTTACTATGTATTATATTTCTTTGTGTACCAGGGTGATGAGTCCACCGCCCCCGCCGACAGCCCGGTCTTGTCTGATGGTGGTGAAATTATGAAATGTGGGTGTTTTTTGTGTTGTGCGGAGTTTTGTTTCCTGTAAGATGGCAATGTGTATGTTGTGTTGTTTGATGAAGTGTGAGAGTTCGTGTTTCTTTGTGTTGATGCCATCTATGTTCAGTTGAAGAATGTTAATGTTATGTGCACGATGTATGTTGGGTGCTGCTGCACGAGGATGGGGTGGGGGTGGGGGTTGGGATGGGTGAGGTGGGGGTGGGGATTGGGGAGCAGGAGATGGGGGTTGGAATGGATTAGGATGGGGTGTGGTGTGTTGAGTTGAGGATGTGGATGGTATGGGAAGGTTAGGTGGGTTAGGGAGGAGAGGTGGACGGGTTTTAGGGGGGGGAGTGGATGATATGGGAAGGCTAGGTGGGTTGGGGAGGAGAGGTGGACGGGTATTAGGCGAGGGATTTGACTGGGAGAGGAAGGGGCATGAGGAACAGGTCCAGGTGTTCGTGTAGTGTTTCTTGGAGGCAAGTGTTGTACAGGTGAATTGGGTCCAGTTCCTGCATGAATTGCAGAGAACTGAACCCTTAGTGTGGCGACTCGAAGTGATGGGTTTTGAGCAAGTTGGACATATGTATGTGTACGTGGGTCCTGGGTTGCTCTCAATGTCTCCGGCTAGAAGAAGTCTTCGAGAAATGACAGTCGGAGAGTCATTTCTCGGTGTAGGAAAAACTGTGTGATGTGTGTGTGTGGTGTGAGAGGTGTGGAAATTCCCGGCGCGACCGAAGCCGCTCCAAGGACCCGTGCCCCCAGGGAGGGGGCAGGGGATGGTTGTGACGGTTTGGCTCCCGAAGCTGCTCCCCGTGGCCGGCATCCGGTTTTCCTCCACTGGTCGTTGAACTTGTCTCCGGCCGTGGAGGGTCGGCAGCCATCCGCGGTTGGCAGCTCCGGGAGGTGGTCCCACGGCGTAGACGCCGCCACGTCAGGACCGGAATAGATATGTGAAATAGATATGTGGAATAGATATGTGGAATAGATATGTGAAATAGATATATGTGAAATAGATATGTGGAATAGATATGTGGAATAGATATGTGGAATAGATATATGTGAAATAGATATGTGGAATAGATATGTGGAATAGATATATGTGAAATAGATATGTGGAATAGATATGTGGAATAGATATGTGGAATAGATATGTGGAATAGATATGTGAAATAGATATATGTGGAATAGATATGTGGAATAGATATATGTGGAATAGATATGTGGAATAGATATGTGGAATAGATATGTGAAATAGATATGTGGAATAGATATGTGGAATAGATATGTGGAATAGATATGTGGAATAGATATGTGAAATAGATATGTGGAATAGATATGTGGAATAGATATGTGGAATAGATATGTGGAATAGATATGTGGAATAGATATGTGAAATAGATATGTGGAATAGATATGTGGAATAGATATGTGGAATAGATATGTGGAATCTTGTCTCTTGATTTACGATTGATTGCCGTACAAGGGAAAATTGGAGAGACTGAATTTGTCAACATTGAGAGAGAGAGGATCATGATGGTTAAGGGGACACTGGCCGTTTGTTTGGTCTATTAATTCATTTATTCATATATTTTTTTTTAGTTTCCTCCCTAGACCTCCATGAAGCTTAGAAAAACACCCCCTAGACCCCCCCTTCAAGATAGATTTGTACATTTTTCGGTAGAAAAATGTCCCGGCCAAAGGCCGATTCCTCCTAAAATTACAGGCTCGCTATCGCTCGCCAGGAAATAATGGACACCTAAATGGCACAAAGGGTCCTAATATTGACAAAGAAATGGGGTGAAAGGTCATAAAATCCCCAAACTAACCTTGATTCACGATTGGGTTACGTTCCTGAAAACCTGCTTATAAATAGAAAAATCATATAGCCAACCCTAAAATGAATGGGGTATATGGGGCTGCGTTCTGGGACCAACCAAAACCCAATCCCAAACACCTAAAAACCTATAATGATAAAAAGTGTGAAAAGGAACAACTTGAGATGGTTCGGCCGTATGGAAAGCCAGAGAATGACTAAGAGTACAAAGGAGTACAAAGGAAATCAAGCAACAACAGGTCTAGTGACCCTTCTAGGTTGCTTGTCCTCCAAAACACTGAGGATCAAGTGTCCAAACAGTGGTTTAGAGTGGGTAAGGGAACATTGGAAAGGGAACTACTGCCCTGCCACTAACGTGGCAGGACTAGGAAGTTAGTAGGGGACATATGGGTTAGTAACTGAGGGGAGGATAAAGTTATTCATTTACAAACGCAGTCAGTCGCGGGTTTGATGCGAGATATTTGTCTAGGCGGAATTTAAATGAATCAACGGTGCTGCAGTCTATAACGTCTCGGGGAAGCCCATTCCACAAGTTGACAACTCGATTGAAGAAGAAATTCTTAGATTCGTGCGAGTTAAAAGATTTACCAATAATTTTGCAACCGTTTCCCCGCGTGTAATTAGATTGGTCGATAGTGAAGTACTTACTACAGTTCATATTGTCGATGCCTTTGATGATTTTGAACACTTGAATTAAGTCGCCTCTTAATCTGCGCTGGGTTAAAGGAAATAGATTTAATTCTCTAAGACGCTCTTCGTATGGTTTGTTCTTTAGGCTAGGTATCATTTTGGTAACTCTACGTTGAACTCGTTCTAGCTTGTTTATGTCTTTTTGGTAATAAGGGCACCAGGATTGAACGCAGTATTCCAGAAGAGGGCGGACTAAGGAATTGTAAAGGGTTAGGATAACTTCTTTGGATTTATGCTCAAATGACCTGCCTATAAAGCCAATTATTTTGTTTGCCTTCTTAACAACTTCTGAACATTGTTGACTCGGTTTTAGGTTACTCGATATTGTTACTCCCAGATCAGTTTCTCTGTTTACATTCTTAACAGTTTCTTTACATTCTTAAGAGGGTGTACGAGAGTGAGGTGGAGGGACAGAGAGGGAGAGGTAGACTGAAGGAGAGGTGGAAGGATGGAGAGGGAGAGGTAGACTGAAGGAGAGGTGGAAGGATGGAGTGAGGAAGTATATGGATGAAGGCGGTGCTGGTTGGGAAAGACTGAGGGTGTACCAGAGCGAGGTGGAGGGACAGAGAGGGAGAGGTAGACCGAAGGAGAGGTGGAAGGATGGAGTGAGGAAGTATATGGATGAAGGCGGTGCTGGTTGGGAAAGACTATGAGGGTGTACCAGAGCGAGGTGGAGGGACAGAGAGGGAGAGGTAGACCGAAGGAGAGGTGGAAGGATGGAGTGAGGAAGTATATGAATGAAGGTGGTGCTAGTTGGGAGGAGGGGCGTCGATTGACTGGGGACAGAGGTGCATGGGGGCGGTTCGTTCGTGGCCAGGGAATCACGGCGTCAGGCAATAGATAGATAGATAGATAGATAGGGAGACATGTACTCAGATTTCTGGACTTTTCCGGAAGACAGAATATGAAGTGTGGATTTTCAGCAGATCTGGAATTGACCACTTGCGAGTTTCAGGCTATAAGGAAGTTGGAGCCGTAAATATTGATATAAAATAGATATTCAATAATAATGTAGGTTTCTGGTGAATAAAGGGCATGTTGAATTGGGTTTTATGTATTTATGAATGTACTACCACCGTATTTTAGCTGGTTATTCTGTTAAATATTGATGTCTACAGCTCCAACTTCCTTATAGAACGAAACCCGCAAGGGGTCAATTTTCAGACTTCCAGAAGATGGTTTCCCCCAATTAGTCTGGATGGGCGATGTTTTTTTTGTTTATTACATATGTTCATTAATTGTGATTTAATGTACAGTAAACTACAATTAGGTGAGTACACACACACACACACACACACACACACACAGCCCGTAGCCTAGTAGGTAGAGCTCTCGTCTCACACACGAGGGGTCGGGGGTTCAATCCCCGGTCGGGCGGAGACAAATTGGGCTTGTCTCCTTTCATGTGTTAGCCTCAGTTCACCTAGCTGTAAATAGGTACCTGGAATAAGTGGACGACGTTGTGACGTCCCATCTGGGGTTGGCAAAAATGGTACAAGGCGAGATGGGTATCATATGGTTCACCTAAGCTGATGGCTACCTAAGCCTTCGGGCGAGACGGTACCGTCTATAGTGCGAATGGTACCATACAGATCCACCCTAAGCCTTCGTTTCCGATGTCGCCAATTGGCTAAATTACAGACTACACACACATCCACAGCCATTCCAACAGTACATAAAACACTTAACATGCATTTCACGCAATACATTCCCAGTTAAGGAGGCGCGATAATAATGAGCTTAGCTCGCATTGCGTGGATTCCCCTTGACGAACAAGTAACTGAGTAACTGAGTAACACACACACACATCATCATGCTCAAAGGTTTATAAATTGTTCTCTTCCACAGGCTGGGTTTAGTCGAGGTCTCTCCTTCGGCACAGCGGACGATGATTTCACCCTAGAGAGCCTAGACCCCCTCAAGAACTAGCAGCCTTCACCTCATCTGGTTCGTGTATTGAGACTCATCCTTACGTTGTATTCCGACTCGTCTTTGTGTTGTATTCTACCAATGTCCGCACCACGCCTCACTACACGTTGCGTCTTAAGCCGGTATCACACGAGAGCTTTTATAGTCTACATTCCATGATCAACATTTTTCTGGCAACATTTCTGAACTATTTTGCAACGGTATCGGAAACTAGACTGATGATAGATGAATTTAGGAGACCGAAATATTATATGTGTTGACCATGCAAGCTGCCAGACCAGTGTTGAGGATAAATGTTGAGGGAAAAAGCTCTCGTGTGATACTGGCTTAACCTTCTGCCTCGGCGATCTTCTTACGCTCCGTACCCGCGGAATCGGCGCGTGGTTTGCGTTATGGCCTTATTTTCTTAATAGCTAAGCAATGGTAATAGGTAGAAAGACAGTAGGGTCCCGCATAGAACGTGTTCACATGGATCGTTTCCCCTATAGAGCGAACGACCAAAAATATTATTCAAAAAATTTCGTTAAGAACGAATGTGATCATATAGAGCGATTCCGCCATCAAAGTAGGGCAAATCCGAGGAGTTCTCATATAGAACGCCAAAATATCGTACAGAGCGTCTCGTAACGTGGCGTAGATGCGCATTGTGACGTGACTGTCGTCTGTTTCACATAGAGCGATTTCACATAGAAAGACCTCGTTTATCGACCAATTTTTCGTTCTATGCGGGACCCTACTGTACTTAATTGGAAAATGAAGTACATACCATTATCTTGATCCTGGTGTTGACCGGACATCGCTATGTTGTGTTACGCGGTCGTGAATGCAGATCTCCCTCGCTTTACGATTGGGTTACGTTCCTGAAAACCCGATCATAAATAGAAAAATCCTATAGTGAATCCTAAAATGAATGGGGTAAATGGGGATGCATTCTGGGACCAGCCAAAACCCAAACCCTAACGCCTAAAAACCTATAATAATATCGTAAGTCGCGGGAGTATAAGAGGTCTACCGAGTTCCACGGTGAAGGTTCGGTGTGGCGTATAAGAGGCCTGCCGGAGTGCGAGGGTTAATTGAACACTTGCGAGTTTTGGTCTATAAGGAAGTTGGAGCCGTAAACATCGACATAAAACAGATATTTAATAATAATGTAGGTTTCTGATGGATAAATAGTATGTTGAATTGGGATTTATGAATTTATACGTGTACTACAATCGTATTTTAGCTGGTAATTCTGCTAAATATCCATGTCTACAGCTCCAACTTCCTTATAGCCTGAAACTCGCAAGTGGTTAATTTACCTTCTGCATACTCATATTTGTAATCTTCCAACCTACAATCTCAGCATTACACTCGAAAGCCGGTATCACACGAGAGCTTTTATAGTCAACATTCCATGATCAACATTTTTCTGGCAACATTTCTGGAATATTTTACACTGGTATCGGAAACTAGACTGATGGTAGATGAATTTAGTTGACCAAAATATTCTAAATATTGACTTTCGCTATGTGGAAACAATCTTGACGTCTACCAATTAAAATGTAAAACTTGCAAACTAAACAAACCAAAACTGGGACAAAGACAATATAAAGTCAAATTAACTTATCAAAATCGCTGTGGAAACGACGCTTACTAAAATGTAATGTATGTAATAAAAGAACACAATCCACCACATAGGGTGTACAGTGGCGCTAATAAGTCATGTCCCAGCTGTCATTAGGTTTGGCTCGCTCTGTGCTGTAATAATGTCTGTCAGATGTTGAATAGGGTGGGTAAGTGTAGGAACATGTTTGTATATTTCACTCGATATGAAGAAATGAAGCTTAGATATTTCTGATACCAATTATTGATCAAAACATACTAGGTGCCGAGACACCACTTATTAGACCGACTGTACACTCGGTCCAACAAGTATCTGCACCCCTACCCTGATAATCTGGTGTGTACAGCTTGGTAGGGTTTGCATATCTACCTGTAGCTATATCCATCTATACTACCATCTACCTACTACCTAAGACCTGCTACCTATACTACCAAGCTGTACACACCAGATTATCAGGGTAGGGGTGCAGATACTTTTTTGACCGACTGTACATATTATATCGATATATTACAGTATATTCATGCCAAGGTATGAGCCTGCATTAATCTATGTTTTTTCGTTCATTCCTGTAGTTCACCTTTATATAGAAAAACCGCATACCAAACCCTAAAATGAATGGGTTAAATGGGGATGCGTTCCGGGACCAGCCGAAACCCAAACCCCTAAAAACCCTATAATGGTATGGTCAATCTGGGCATCGGATAGCGAGGGAGACGTGTGTATTGGTTATGTTTTAGGTTAAGGGGAGACGAGTCGTTTTTCTGGTCCCCTTTCTCCCTCGTGTTAAGCCCCATTTGTTTTGAGATTAAAAGACGTGAGGCCCATTAGTTTGGCGATTTTATGACCTTTTGTGCCATTTAGGTTTCGATCTTTTCCTGGCGAGCGATAGCGAGCCTGAAATTTTAAGAGCAATCGGCCTTCGGCCGGGCCATTTTTCTATCGAAAAATGTACAAAGTTATCTTCAAAGGGGGTCTAGGTTTTTTTTTAAGCTTGGAGGTCTAGTGAGGAAACTAAGAAATAAAGGAATGAATGACCAAACAAACGGCTCGTCTCCCCTTAAAGCCGGTATCACACGAGCGCTTTTTCACTCAACATTTATCCTCAACACTGGTCTGGCAGCTTAGGAGGTCAACATTACATATTTTTCTGTTACCTACATTCATCTATCATCAGTCTAGTTTCCCATACCAGTGCAAAATATTCCAGAAATGTTGCCAGAAATATGTTGATCATGGAATGTTGAGTATATAATCTCTCGTGTGATACCGGCTTAAGCGTGAAGGAAGAGCTGTGCTTAACCCTTGGAGTACCAGCGACGTGGGTTATCTTTTATTCTAGCTATATTTAAACGATATTATGCAGCTTAGGAAGGATCTGTGGTAGTTAAAGGGGTTGATAGAGATAGTTTGAAGCCTTTATTATGGCTAGAGGTCCTTCCTAAGCTGAATAAAATAGTCTAATAGTTGCCAAAATATGTTGAAAAGACGTCTCCGGTACTGTACGGGTTAACTGATGTATTTTTCTGGAGTAATATGTATTTAGGATAATTTTGTCACGGCTATTAACCCATTGAGGACCAGCGACGCACTGTTTGCGTCGGCAATGTTTGTAACGCTAAACCCCAGCGTCACATAAGGTGCGTCACGGTTAATTACTCCGGTCCTATGGCACCTAGAGGGCTCAGATTTGTATGGGAACTGTGTAAGTATCCCACGCAACAATGCCGATGGTTGAAAACTCTCAAAGTCCAACCGCGTGCGTGTGAGCGCGCAAAAACCTGTTTTTGCCTACCCATTTCCCCATGTTAATTCCGACTTTCGGGCGCCCCGTAGAACCCCTTAATGACCTAGGACCTAGGGGATCGTTTTTTTGTGGGTTTTCCTTCATTTCTAACCCATTCCTGGTGTTTTCTGGAAAAAACATTTTTTTCACAACCTGCCGGTCCTGGGTGGTACATTTATTATTAGCTAGCTGGGGTTCAGTGGGTTGATAAATAAATAAATAAATATATATACAGTATATCAATAAGTGCACAATGTTCACAAATTGTGTTTACTTTGGTTTACCGGGCGGATTGGGACCCAAAGCGTCACATTTTTCCTTTGCCCCTCAACTTTCCCTTCATAATTGCTGAGGGGCACAGGGCCTTGGGTGGGTCTTTGGTTTTCCGGGCGTTTCCGCACCCTCCTCAGCTCTCCGCCTTGGAGTGGCTTTGGTCACCTGGGCTTTATTAGCGGTAAGCAGGGAGGATTTTGTGGGGGTGCTCGGTTTTGGCCTTGGCCTTGCTCGGACCTTTTTATTTAGTGGTAACCAGGGAGGGTTTTGTGGGGGCGCTCGGTTATGGCCTTGGCCTTGCTCGGGACCTTGGGGCTGCTCGGCCAGACAGCCTGGGGAACAGCAACAACAACAACAATAACTAAAAGAACTGTTATTCTTGCTGTGTTATCATTAACTGTTAACCCTTTCAGACTCATATGACGCAGAGGTTGCCAGATTACCAATAATAAATAGTTCTCTCACCTTATAATTACCTCTCCAAAATTAGTTTTCTGCCCACAGCTAACTCAAAGACAACTGCAGAGGTTGAAGTAACTAAACTAAAGGTTTATAAATACCCCTGATAGGCTCAAAATTGCGTCATATGTCGGAGAGGGTTAAGTAACTTGGCAAATTGTTTCAAATGCTTCTGATATGATGATAGGAATATATATTGATTTTTGTTATACTATTGATCAAATTTATCTAATGACTTTTTCTGAAGATGTAATATATAAACTTTGTTATAGGCGCTGTCACACGAGCTATTTTTCCGTCAATTTTTACGGGCATTTGTTGTCTGACGGCTTCAAAATTTAAGTTTCATAAGACTTCAAGTACAGTCGCGCTAATAAGTCAGGTCTCGGCAACAAGTATATTTTGATCCATAATTGGTTTCAGTAATATCTAAACTTAATACAAACCTGTTCCTACACTTACCCACCCTATGCAACATCTGACAGACAACAATACAGCACAGAACAAGCCAAAGGTAATGACAGCTGGGACATGACTTATTAGCGCGACTGTACCTAACATAACCTACCTTCCGTCGATCTAGTTTCCGATTCCAATGTGAAGAAGACTCAAAATGGCTACGAGAAAACACTTGCTCATGGAAAATTGCCGGGAAAACCGCTCGTGTGACACCGGCTTTTGTTTATGTTTAGAAAGAAACTAATGGCGTGATGTAGAGTGTATAAGTTCAGTTCATATACTTGTCCCGTTGTTAAGGGGAGATATCCACTTGAGGGATTTATTTTCTGGACCCCTTTCTCCCTCATGTTTAGCTCCATTGCTTTTTGAGATTTTAAGACAGTCGCCCCATTTGTTTGGCGAATGTAAGAACTTTCGCCCCATTTCCGTCAATTGTAAGACCTTTCGTGCAATTTAGGTGTCGATTTTATCCTGGCGAGCGATAGCGAGCCTGTAATTTAAGAGGAACCGGCTTTCAGCCGGGCCATTTTTCTACCGAAAAATGTACACATTTATCTTTAAAGGGGCTCAACGGGGGTGGTAATCTTAAGCTTGAAGGATATCTAGGGACCAAACTAAAAACCTCCCCTTAAGGGGGTACTGCTCGCCTTTTTCTGGACCCCCTTCTCCCTCATGTTTAGCATATCAGTGTTGAGGTTTTAAGACGTTCGTTCCGTTACTTTGGCGATTTTGAGACCTTTCGCCTCAATTTGTTGTCAACATTAAGACCTGTCGTGCCATTTAGATGTCAATTTTTTCCTGGCGAGCAAATGCCAGTGATTAAGAATAGGATTATCTGCATTAAGGGGAGGTTTTTAGTTGATTCCCTAGACCTCCATCAAGCTTAAAATTACTCCCCCTAGACCCCCTTTCAAGATAAATTTGTACATTTTTCGGTAAAAAAAAATCCCGGCCTAAGGCCGGTTCCTCTTAAATTACAGGCTCGCTATCGCTCGCCAGGAAATAATCGACACCTAAATGGCACGAATGGTCTTAAAATTTACAGAAATGGGGCGAGGGTTCTTAAAATCGCCAAACTAATGGGGCAAACTTCTTAAAATCTCAAAAGCAAGGGGGCTAGACATGAGGGAGAAAGGGGTCAAGAAAAAAAATCCTCCAGGTGGAAATCTCCCCTTAATCCAATTGTAGCTACTTCTACATCCCTCTCATTGTTTAACTTCTACATCCCTCTCATTGTTTAACTTCTACATCCCTCTCATTGTTTAACTTCTACATCCCTCTCATTGTTTAACTTCTACATCCCTCTCATTGTTTAACTTCTACATCCCTCTCATTGTTTAACTTCTACATCCCTCTCATTGTTTAACTTCTACATCCCTCTCATTGTTTAACTTCTACATCCCTCTCATTGTTTAACTTCTACATCCCTCTCATTGTTTAACTTCTACATCCCTCTCATTGTTTAACTTCTACATCCCTCTCATTGTTTAACTTCTACATCCCTCTCATTGTTTAACTTCTACATCCCTCTCATTGTTTAACTTCTACATCCCTCTCATTGTTTAACTTCTACATCCCTCTCATTGTTTAACTTCTACATCCCTCTCATTGTTTAACTTCTACATCCCTCTCATTGTTTAACTTCTACATCCCTCTCATTGTTTAACTTCTACATCCCTCTCATTGTTTAACTTCTACATCCCTCATTGTTTAACTTCTACATCCCTCTCATTGTTTAACTTCTACATCCCTCTCATTGTTTAACTTCTACATCCCTCTCATTGTTTAACTTCTACATCCCTCTCATTGTTTAACTTCTACATCCCTCTCATTGTTTAACTTCTACATCCCTCTCATTGTTTAACTTCTACATCCCTCTCATTGTTTAACTTCTACATCCCTCTCATTGTTTAACTTCTACATCCCTCTCATTGTTTAACTTCTACATCCCTCTCATTGTTTAACTTCTACATCCCTCTCATTGTTTAACTTCTACATCCCTCTCATTGTTTAACTTCTACATCCCTCTCATTGTTTAACTTCTACATCCCTCTCATTGTTTAACTTCTACATCCCTCTCATTGTTTAACTTCTACATCCCTCTCATTGTTTAACTTCTACATCCCTCTCATTGTTTAACTTCTACATCCCTCTCATTGTTTAACTTCTACATCCCTCTCATTGTTTAACTTCTACATCCCTCTCATTGTTTAACTTCTACATCCCTCTCATTGTTTAACTTCTACATCCCTCTCATTGTTTAACTTCTACATCCCTCTCATTGTTTAACTTCTACATCCCTCTCATTGTTTAACTTCTACATCCCTCTCATTGTTTAACTTCTACATCCCTCTCATTGTTTAACTTCTACATCCCTCTCATTGTTTAACTTCTACATCCCTCTCATTGTTTAACTTCTACATCCCTCTCATTGTTTAACTTCTACATCCCTCTCATTGTTTAACTTCTACATCCCTCTCATTGTTTAACTTCTACATCCCTCTCATTGTTTAACTTCTACATCCCTCTCATTGTTTAACTTCTACATCCCTCTCATTGTTTAACTTCTACATCCCTCTCATTGTTTAACTTCTACATCCCTCTCATTGTTTAACTTCTACATCCCTCTCATTGTTTAACTTCTACATCCCTCTCATTGTTTAACTTCTACATCCCTCTCATTGTTTAACTTCTACATCCCTCTCATTGTTTAACTTCTACATCCCTCTCATTGTTTAACTTCTACATCCCTCTCATTGTTTAACTTCTACATCCCTCTCATTGTTTAACTTCTACATCCCTCTCATTGTTTAACTTCTACATCCCTCTCATTGTTTAACTTCTACATCCCTCTCATTGTTTAACTTCTACATCCCTCTCATTGTTTAACTTCTACATCCCTCTCATTGTTTAACTTCTACATCCCTCTCATTGTTTAACTTCTACATCCCTCTCATTGTTTAACTTCTACATCCCTCTCATTGTTTAACTTCTACATCCCTCTCATTGTTTAACTTCTACATCCCTCTCATTGTTTAACTTCTACATCCCTCTCATTGTTTAACTTCTACATCCCTCTCATTGTTTAACTTCTACATCCCTCTCATTGTTTAACTTCTACATCCCTCTCATTGTTTAACTTCTACATCCCTCTCATTGTTTAACTTCTACATCCCTCTCATTGTTTAACTTCTACATCCCTCTCATTGTTTAACTTCTACATCCCTCTCATTGTTTAACTTCTACATCCCTCTCATTGTTTAACTTCTACATCCCTCTCATTGTTTAACTTCTACATCCCTCTCATTGTTTAACTTCTACATCCCTCTCATTGTTTAACTTCTACATCCCTCTCATTGTTTAACTTCTACATCCCTCTCATTGTTTAACTTCTACATCCCTCTCATTGTTTAACTTCTACATCCCTCTCATTGTTTAACTTCTACATCCCTCTCATTGTTTAACTTCTACATCCCTCTCATTGTTTAACTTCTACATCCCTCTCATTGTTTAACTTCTACATCCCTCTCATTGTTTAACTTCTACATCCCTCTCATTGTTTAACTTCTACATCCCTCTCATTGTTTAACTTCTACATCCCTCTCATTGTTTAACTTCTACATCCCTCTCATTGTTTAACTTCTACATCCCTCTCATTGTTTAACTTCTACATCCCTCTCATTGTTTAACTTCTACATCCCTCTCATTGTTTAACTTCTACATCCCTCTCATTGTTTAACTTCTACATCCCTCTCATTGTTTAACTTCTACATCCCTCTCATTGTTTAACTTCTACATCCCTCTCATTGTTTAACTTCTACATCCCTCTCATTGTTTAACTTCTACATCCCTCTCATTGTTTAACTTCTACATCCCTCTCATTGTTTAACTTCTACATCCCTCTCATTGTTTAACTTCTACATCCCTCTCATTGTTTAACTTCTACATCCCTCTCATTGTTTAACTTCTACATCCCTCTCATTGTTTAACTTCTACATCCCTCTCATTGTTTAACTTCTACATCCCTCTCATTGTTTAACTTCTACATCCCTCTCATTGTTTAACTTCTACATCCCTCTCATTGTTTAACTTCTACATCCCTCTCATTGTTTAACTTCTACATCCCTCTCATTGTTTAACTTCTACATCCCTCTCATTGTTTAACTTCTACATCCCTCTCATTGTTTAACTTCTACATCCCTCTCATTGTTTAACTTCTACATCCCTCTCATTGTTTAACTTCTACATCCCTCTCATTGTTTAACTTCTACATTCCTCTCATTGTTTAACTTCTACATCCCTCTCATTGTTTAACTTCTACATCCCTCTCATTGTTTAACTTCTACATCCCTCTCATTGTTTAACTTCTACATCCCTCTCATTGTTTAACTTCTACATTCCTCTCATTGTTTAACTTCTACATCCCTCTCATTGTTTAACTTCTACATTCCTCTCATTGTTTAACTTCTACATCCCTCTCATTGTTTAACTTCTACATTCCTCTCATTGTTTAACTTCTACATCCTCTCATTGTTTAACTTCTACATCCCTCTCATTGTTAACTTCTACATTCCTCTCATTGTTTAACTTCTACATCCCTCTCATTGTTTAACTTCTACATCCCTCTCATTGTTTAACTTCTACATCCCTCTCATTGTTTAACTTCTACATCCCTCTCATTGTTTAACTTCTACATCCCTCTCATTGTTTAACTTCTACATCCCTCTCATTGTTTAACTTCTACATCCCTCTCATTGTTTAACTTCTACATTCCTCTCATTGTTTAACTTCTACATCCCTCTCATTGTTTAACTTCTACATCCCTCTCATTGTTTAACTTCTACATCCCTCTCATTGTTAACTTCTACATCCCTCATTGTTTAACTTCTACATCCCTCTCATTGTTTAACTTCTACATCCCTCTCATTGTTTAACTTCTACATCCCTCTCATTGTTTAACTTCTACATCCCTCTCATTGTTTAACTTCGGACAATCAAGTTTATTCCCATTTACAGTAACCCCTCTCTCTACGTCGGACTAATTGATCACTGGCGAGTTTCAGGCTATAAGGAAGTTGGAGCCGTAGACATCGATAACTAGCAGAGTAAACAGCTCTAATGCGGTGTTAGTACATTAACCCTTTCACGTTTTTATGACGCAGAGGTTGCCAGATTAGCAATAAGAAATAGTTCTCTCACTCTTATAATTACCTCTCCAAAATTAGTTTTCTGCCCACAGCTAACTCAAAGACAACTGCAGAGGTTGAAGTAACTAAACTAAAGGTTTCTAAATACCCCTGATGGTAACAAAGGCTTTAAAGTATCCCCAATAGGCTCAACACAGCTAACTCAAAGACAACTGCAGAGGTTGAAGTAACTAAACTAAAGGTTTCTAAATACCCCTGATGGTAACAAAGGCTTTAAAGTATCCCCAATAGGCTCAACACAGCTAACTCAAAGACAACTGCAGAGGTTGAAGTAACTAAACTAAAGGTTTATAAATACCCCTGATGGTAACAAAGGCTGTAAAGTATCCCCAATAGGCTCAAAATTGCGTCAAAAACGTGAGAGGGTTAATACGTAAAACCAAATGCAACATACTATTTATCCATCAGAAACCTACCATAATTAATATATTTGTGTTTATTATCGATATTTACAGCTCCAACTTCCTTATAGAACGAAAATTGCAAGTAGTCAATTGGGGGATGGCCGTTTCCGAGATGTCCGATTTTCCGAGATGTCCGAACTCCGGCTTGTGTCCGACCTGAAAGAGGAAAAACCCGACCTCACGAGCGGATGTCCGAGTCAACCATGAAAACGGAGACTACGGAAAAATTACGACCTCAAGAGGGAAGTCCACGTCAACATAGAAAACGTAGACTACCCTATTCGTACCCTAGATTCCCGTATTTGATGGACATTTACCCTAAGTTTCAGGGAAAGTGAGCGCGTCGTCCGATACTGTTCGAGACTGTCGGACAATTCTCGGGAAAATACGAGGTATCAGATGACGGAATTGCTGACTTGCGAGTTTCGTTCTACTGTATAAGGAAGTTGGAGTTGTAGACAACGATATTTAGCAGAATTACCAGCTAAAATACGGTGGTAGTACATTTATAAATACATAAAACCCAATTCAACATACCATTTATCCATCAGAAACCTAATTATTATTGCATTTCTGTTTAATATCACGGCTCCAACTTCCTTATAGCCTGAAACTCGCAAGTGGTCAATTAGACGGTTATGATGGACATTTGCCCTTAGTTTTCCGAAAACTTAGAGCGCCGTCCGACACTGTACGAGACTTTCGGAACAATCTTGGAAAAGTCCGGCAACTGGGAGGACTTGTCCGAGTACGGGTTTCCGACCTCAACCCGTTCAGTACCAGGGACGTCTTATTCATCATACTCTGGCAACTATCGGAGGATTATATTCAGCTTAGGAAGGACCTCTAGCAATAATAAGACTTCAAACTAACTCAAGCAAACCTACTCTTAACTACCACAGATCCTTCCTAAGCTGCATAATATCGTCTAAATATAGCTAGAATATAATATAACACACGTCGCTGGTACTCAAAGGGTTAAGAGGTCTGACGTAGAGAGGGTTTACTGTACTATAAATCAATGCATTTAAAGGGGCCCACCTCGCTTTTTTTTCTCTTTCTCTCCCTCTCTCTTTGGCTTGTATCCGTTCGGCCCCATTCAGCCTACTGTTTTAAGACGTTTACCCCCATCCAGGTGTCAATATTTTCCTGCGAGCGATAGTGAGCCAGCATATATATATTTTTGTTTTGACAGCAAGCTAGATTTGTACATTTTTCGTTAGAAAAATGTGTCCGACGAAGCCGGATTTCTCCATACAATGCTGGCTTGCTATCGCTTGCCAGGAAGAAATTGACACCTGGATGGGGATAAACGTCTTAAAACAGTTGGCTGAGTGGGGCCAAATGGATACAAGCCAGAGAAAGAGAGAAAAGGAGAGAAAGGGAAAAAAAGCCGGTGACCCCCCTCAATAAGCTGTGCATAACAAGTACAGCGTCGAGATATAATACTATTTTTTGAGGTCACAAGATATACGGGAGATAAAGAGATATTTTGTATGTTGATATATTTTGAAGTAGTTTGGGTAATAGTTGTGTTATCGGGCATACCACTACCGACATACAACACAAATCATCTATACATACGTCTTAACCTAACTAAAAAACCTAACCTAACCTAGTATTCTCATTACAACATGAATACTAGGTTAGGTTAGGTTAGGTTAGGTTGTTTGGTTAGGTTAATGTTTTAGAGAGGATTTATGCTGTATGTCGGTAGTGGTACGCCCGATAACACAACTCTTACCATAGTTTGTAAGGTATCCCCATATTTTCTCATATACAATCTTTCCATTTATAAATTATTGGAAGGAGGTAACTTTAATTATACTGTACGGTGGCGCTAATAAGTCATGTCCCAGCTGTCATTACGTTTGGCCAGCTCTGGGCTGTGTTAATGTCTGTCAGATGTTGAAGGGGGTGGTTACGGTGGCACTAATAAGTCATGTCTCAGCTGTCATTACGTTTGGCTTGCTCTGGGCTGTGTTAATGTCTGTCAGATGTTGAAGGGGGTGGTTACGGTGGCGCTAATAAGTCATGTCCCAGCTGTCATTACGTTTGGCTTGCTCTGGGCTGTGTTAATGTCTGTCAGATGTTGAAGGGGGTGGTTACGGTGGCGCTAATAAGTCATGTCCCAGCTGTCATTACGTTTGGCTTGCTCTGGGCTGTGTTAATGTCTGTCAGATGTTGAAGGGGGTGGTTACGGTGGCGCTAATAAGTCATGTCCCAGCTGTCATTACGTTTGGCTTGCTCTGGGCTGTGTTAATGTCTGTCAGATGTTGAAGGGGTGGTTACGGTGGCACTAATAAGTCATGTCTCAGCTGTCATTACGTTTGGCTTGCTCTGGGCTGTATTAATGTCTGTCAGATGTTGAAGAGGGTGACGAAGTGTAGTAACATGTTTGTATATCTCACTTATCTCAGCTGTCATTATGTTTGGCTCGCTCTGGGCTGTATTAATGTCTGTCAGATGTTGAAGAGGGTGACGAAGTGTAGTAACATGTTTGTATATCTCACTTATCTCAGCTGTCATTATGTTTGGCTCGCTCTGGGCTGTATTAATGTCTGTCAGATGTTGAAGAGGGTGACGAAGTGTAGTATCATGTTTGTATATCTCACTTGAAATTAATAAATCATGTTTAGATAATTGCCGATACCAATTATTGATCAAAACATACTTGGTGCCGAGACCATTTATTAGGCCGACTTGTAGACCACTTTATTAATTTATTTTTTTTGGTATACATTATAGTAATCTGTACCTGTATCAGAGTTTGTCCATACCCTATCTATCTATATATCTATATACTCAGGCCCAATCCCCACTTTTTTTTAATATAAGGGGAGTGAGGGGTGGCTGACTCAAGTTGTTGTTGTTGTTTTTTTAAGAGGGGGGGGGAAGGGGGACCTACTTTTTTTTTTGGGGGGGGGGGGGGGCTCAAGGAGAAGACCCAGAGACCACCAGGGTCGCCAAGGTCCCTCCACCACTTCCCTTACACTGAATCGTTGCACAGTTACCGGCTATTTTTATCTTTCTCTCCTTTTCTCTCTTTCCCTGGCTTGTATCCATTCGGCCCCATTCAGCCAACTGTTTTAAGACTTTTATCCCCATCCAGGTCGATTTCTTCCTGGCGAGCGATAGCAAGCCAGCATTGTATGGAGAAATGCGGCTTTGCCGGAGAAATTTTTCTATCGAAAAATATACAAATTTAGCTTGCTGTCAAAACAAAAATATATATATGCTGGTTCGCCAGGAAAATATTGACACCTGGATGGGGGTAAACGTCTTAAAACAGTAGGCTGAATGGGGCCGAATGGATACAAGTCCAAGAGAGAGGGAGAGAAAGAGAAGAACAAAAATGAGGTGGGCTCCCTTAACGTGGATGTATGTTTATGGCATTCTTTACTTAGATGATTTGGTTTACTTTTCACCATATCAAAAAACCAAGATATTTTCACATGGTTTTTGTGGTTTATATACAAAAAAACAAGATAATTTCAATTTTTTTTTTATATATAAAAGAACCAAGATATTTTCACATGGTTTTTTGTGGTTTATATAAAAAACCCAAGATATTTTCACATATTTTTTTGGTATATATAAAAGAACCAAGATATTTTCACGTTTTTTTTTTTTTTTTTTTTTGTATATCACCGATGTTTAGTAACGGGCGGATACACGGCATAATATCGGTATACAGTCGGTCCTCCGGTAACGCGCGTTCTGGAAATGCGGATTTGGTGGCACGCGGTACACCCCAAATATCCAAAATTTTGCTAACACGGTCAACATTTACACCCGATTTTCGTCATTTACCGATGCTCATATCTCTGCAAATAAATGGCCTAACCAAGTTTTTATGCATACCAGAGGTAGCTATGGTCGTTGCCGTGCGTTGAGTGAAGAGTAGACCAATCTAAAATGTATGGTTATTGTGTGAGGTGAGAAATATGATGGCGGGATTTTAGAGCTTCGATGGAATATGGCGGCACTGCTGTGACTCCTTAACTAGCCTAGCCTAATCGAAATATTTATTCAGAGGTAAGAGTTGTTGCAATGAGCAAATCAACTCATTGCACATGTCAAATAACCTTTATAATTGATTTAATTATTATAACATAGGCTTCTATGGAGAAAAAGTGGACTTTGTGGAAATCCCCAGAACACAAAGGTACCTTTAACCCTTTCAGACTCATATGACGCAGAGGTTGCCAGATTACCAATAATAAATAGAGTTCTCTCACTCTTATAATTACCTCTCCAAAATTTGTTTTCTGCCCACAGCAAACTCAAAGACAACTGCAGAGGTTGAAGTAACTAAACTAAAGGTTTATAAATACCCCTGATGGTAACAAAGGCTTTAAAGTATCCCCAATAGGCTCAACACAGCTAACTCAAAGACAACTGCAGAGGTTGAAGTAACTAAACTAAAGGTTTCTAAATACCCCTGATGGTAACAAAGGTTTTAAACTATCCCTAATAGGCTCAAAATCGCGTCATACGTCGGGGAGGGTTAGCATGTAAACATATGGGGTCGGCAACGCAGATTTTGGTAACACGGGAGGTTACCGGAACACATTAGCCGCGTTACCGGAGGACCGACTGTATTGTCATTTATAATAATCATGTATTGACCTTTAAGGGGGGTTACCGACTTTTTTGTATATCCTTTTCTCTTTCCCTGGCTTGTATCCATTCGGCCCCATTCAGCCTACTGTTTTAAGATGTTTACCCCATCCAGGTGTCAATATTTTCCTGGCGAGCGGTAGCGAGCCAGTATATATATATTTTTGTTTTGACAGGAAGCTAAATTTGTACATTTTTCGATAAAAAAAAATCTCCGGCGAAGCCGGATTTCTCCATATAATGCTGGCTCGCTATCGCTCACCAGGAAGGAATCGACATCTGGATGGGGATAAACGTCTTAAAACAGTTGGCTGAATGGGACCGAATGGATACAAGCCAGGGAAAGAGAAAAATGGAGAGAAAGATAAAAAAAAACCCAGTGACACCCCCTTAACCTACAACTATCTATTGTAGCCTATATTAAAACCCAGTGACACCCCCTTAACCTACAACTATCTATTGTAGCCTATATTAAAACCCAGTGACACCCCCTTATTGTAGCCTATATTAAAACCCAGTGACACCCCCTTAACCTACAACTATCTATTGTAGCCTATATTAAAACCCAGTGACACCCTCTTAACCTACAACTATCTATTGTAGCCTATATTAAAACCCAGTGACACCCTCTTAACCTACAACTATCTATTGTAGCCTATATTAAAACCCAGTGACACCCCCTTAACCTACAACTATCTATTGTAGCCTATATTAAAACCCGGTGACCCACCCTTAACCTACAACTATCTATTGTAGCCTATATTAAAACCCGGTGACCCACCCTTAACCTACAACTATCTATTGTAGCCTATATTAAATCTCTGATGCTTATCACATACAAGACTCCCTAGATTTATTTTGGGGTTACGTTCCTGAAAACACGATCTTAACCCCCTCGGACAGGATAAATTAACCTACTTACGGGTTGGCAGACCGCCCGGTATTTCCCCCACAATTGTTTTTCTCACACTGAGGGACCGTTAGAAGTCGGAGGAATTTGGGGTTGCCACCAACCGACAGATTATGATCTAACTTACCTAACTTAATGAGCTCAAAATGACGCAGAAGCGTCATATAACTTATTATTGAGCTATTTCACTAGGTTCATATGAAGCGGTAACGTCATTTGATAGTTTTGGGCGGAACCGTCATATGACTCGGTAGTGTCATGTGAGACGGAGGAGGTTAAATAAAAAAATCATATAGCAAACCCTAAAATTATTGTACAGTGGCGCTAATAAGTCATGTCCCAGCTGTCATTACGTTTGGCTCGCTCTGTGCTGTATTAATGGCTGTCAGATGTTGAATAGGGTGGGTAAGTGTAGGAACATGTTTGTATATTTCACTCTATATGAAGAAATGAAGCTTAGATATTGCTGATACCAATTATTGATCAAAACATACTAGGTGCCGAGACATGACTTATTAGCGCCACTGTACCATTATATCACTATGTAGATTTTTAGAACTTTTATCATTCCAATAATATTCTATGTTTAAGCCTTTCAGATGGTGAGGCCAATTGACCACTTGCGAGTTTCAGGCGATAAGGAAGTTGGAGCTGTAGACATCGATATATAGCACTATTACCAGCTAAAATACGGTGGTAGTACATTCATAAATACATAAAACCCAATTCAACATACCCTTTATCCATCAGAAACCTACATTATTATTGCATTTCAGTTTACTATCGTTGTCTACGGCTCCAACTTCCTTATAGCCTGAAACTCGCAAGTCATCAATTTGAATCTCCTTTTTGCTATTATTAGAATCATTATTATTTTTATTTTTTTATTTTTTTTGGGGGGAGGTGGGGGGGTTCAAGAATTTTGATATGTAACAAAGGATTAATTAAGACAGGGTTAAGGGAGCCCACCTCGCTTTTTTTCTCTTTCTCTCCCTCTCTCGTGGACTTGTATCCATTCGGCCCCATTCAGCCTACTGTTTTAAGACATTTACCCCATCCAGGTGTCAATATTTTCCTGGCGAGCAGTAGCGAGCCAGCATATATATATGTTTTTTGTTTTTGACAGCAAGCTAAATTTGTAAATTTGTTGATAGAAAAATGTCTCCGGCGACGCCGAATTTCTCCATACAATCCTGGCTCGCGAAGAAATCGACACCTGAATGGGGATAAACGTCATAAAACAGTTGGGTGAATGGGGCCGAATGGATACAAGCCAGGAAAGGAGAGAAAGATAAAAAAAAGCCGGTTCGCCCCCTTAACCCCTCCAACCCAGCGCCGTATATAGCCGTCAGTAATGTACTTTCCTTGTAACTGCCTGTACGGTCGCGCTAATAAGTCATGTCCCAGCTGTCATTCCGTTTGGCTCGCTCTGTGCCGTATTAATGTCTGTCGGATGTTGATTAGGGTGGGTAAGTGTAGGAACATGTTCGTACATTTCACTTGATATGAAGAAACGAAGCTTAGATATTGCTGATACCAATTATTGATCAAAACATACTTGGTGCCGAGACATGACTTATTAGCGCCACTGTACCACCCTGTACCAGTTACCACAACCTTTTGAGCACTGCTGTTGGCAACACTTCTCAGCTTATATGAGACCCACTGAAGGGTAGAATTGCTATTATATTGTAGGCCTACTGGATTTTCTGTTGATGCAATGACCATAATCTGCCTTGGTGAAGTAGCCAGAATCTATCTATCTATCTATCTATCTATCTATCTATCTATCTATCTATCTATCTATCTATATCTATCTATCTATCTATCTATATGCTCAGGCCCAATCCCAACTTTTTCTATTTTTATTTTCCTCTTTTTTTTTTTTAGATCTGAGATATTATTAACCCTTTGAGTACCAGCGACGCGTGTTATATATTTTGTTGTAGCTATATTTAGACGATATTGTGCAGCTTAGGAAGGATCTGGGGTAGTAAAAAGGGTTAAGTGAGATAGTTGGAAGCCTTTTGTATTTTTCTAGCTATATTTAGACGATATTATGCAGCTTAGGAAGGATCTGTGGTCGTTAAAAGGATTAATGGAGATACAGTAGTCTGTAGCTTTTGAATGGGTAGACGTCCTTCCTATGCTGAACAAAATAACTGCATGCTTCATTTAGACCATTTTATGCAGCTTAGGAAGGATCTGGGGTAGCTAAAAGGATTAATGGAGACATTCTGTAGCCTTTTAATGGGTAGACGTCCTTCCTAAACTGAATAAAATCGTCTAATAGTTGCCAGAATATAATGAAAAGGGCGTCACCGGTACTGAAGGGGTTAATGTGGCTTCAGAGTTTATTGACTTTTTGTAAATAAAGTTTTCGTTGTTTAAGGGGGCCCCACTTCACTTTTTTTTTTCTCTCTCTCTCCCTCCCTTTCTCTCTGGGTTGTATCCATTTGGCCCCATTCAGCCTGTTTTAAGAAGTTTATCCCCATCCGTTTCTACCGCTCGCCAGCATATTTTACAAATTGTTTTTGAAAGCAAGCTAAATTTGTATTTTTTTTTATAGAAAATGTTCTCCGGCAAAGCCGGATTTGTCCATACTATGCTGGCTCGCTTTCGCTCGCCAGGAAGAAACTGACACCTGGATGGAGATAAACGTCTTAATACAGTAGGCTGAATAGGGCCGAATGGATACAAGCCAGAGAAAGAGAGAAAAGGAGATAAAAAAAACAGGTGACCCCCCTAATACAGTTGGCTGAATGGGGCCGAATGGATACAAGCCAGGGAAAGAGAGAAAGGGAGATACAACAAAAAAGCAGGTGACCCCCCTTAAAGGTGCACTAGTTTGTCAGCCTCTTTTTCACCGCCTGTAGTCTAAAGTAGCACTGATTTTTTTTTTTTTTTTTTTTTATTATATATCTCTTCATATGTACTTCTTATTATTTAATGTTTAATTGTCGACTTGCGAGTTTCATGCTATAAGGAAGTTGGAGCTGTAGACATCGATATTTACCAGAATTTACAGCATCTACGGTCGTAGTACATTTATAAATACATAAAACCCAATTCAACATACCATTTATCCATCAGAAACCTACATTATTATTGCATTTCTGTTTAATATCGTTGTTCACGGCTCCAACTTCCTTATAGCCTGAAACTCGCAAGTGGTTAATTCCTGACCCAGATATTATAATGAAATATAACTTTGTACTCACTAACAATAGCCTGTAGTGTTTTTTGTAAATAAAATGTATATAGATCACTAGACCTGTTGTTGCTTGATTTCCTTTGTATTACACTGCTGTATTTTTCTTTCCAATAGTAGTAAGTGAAGCCGGTATCACACGAGAGCTTTTATAGTCTACATTAGATGATCAACATTTTTCTGGCAACATTTCTGGACTATTTTGCACTGATATCGGAAACTAGACTGGTGGTAGATGAATTTAGCTAACCGAAATATTTTAGATGTTTGCTCCACAAGCTGCCAGACCAGTGTTGAGTATAAATGTTGAGGGAAAAAGCGCTCGTGTGATACCGGCTTAATACCCCGTTCTTAACATTAATCATCCATTACAAACCCCAATGTACTTGAATGAACTAATGAAAGCATATGGTCCTCCCGGGATTCCAACTCGGGACACCACACCCAGAATATAAGCATCAACTAATGAAAGCATATGGTCCTCCCGGGATTCCAACTCGGGACACCACACCCAGAACATAAGCACCTAAAGTATAAACGATGGTGAAATAAACATTCAAGGTTTCAATATGGTTAGGAATGATCGCAATAGGCATGGGGGAGGAGTATGTCTGTATGTAAAAAACAACCTCACACACACAACTAGGACCGACCTCCATGTAAAAAATCACGAAGCTCTGTGGATCGATCTACACCTGCCGAGGACAAGACCCATCACAATTGGGGTATGCTATAGGCCACCAAACGACACACAATTCTTGACCAAATTTGAACAAACTTTGTCATCGCTAGACCCTCGGAATGAATCCATTATACTAGGGGATTTTAACCTGTGTTACAAACAACGAAATGATAGGCTTGTACGAGAATATAGGCATATACTGACAATGCACAATCACAAACAACTCATCACAACCCCCACACGTATCTCTGAGAACACTGCCACAATAATAGACCACATAAACTGTAACAGAGAGGACAAAATATCCCAATCAGGGGTTATACAGACTGGGATAAGTGATCACTTCGTCACATATTGCACACGAAAAACCACAAAAATTACCCTAGAGAATCACAAGGTTATCAAAACAAGGTCATTCAGAAACTACAATAAAGAAACATTTCTGGACATTTTATGGAATACAGACTGGTCTCCAGTGTTTGGAAGTACAAACGTTAATGATGCATGGGTTGGCTTCAGAACCATCATCACTAACATTCTAGACGAAATAGCTCCTCTGAAAGACATACAAATTAAGGCAAGGTCAGACCCATGGATCAACAATGACATACTACACCATCTGGAACACAGAGACAATCTGTTAAAAAGGCTTGCGAAACATAGACAGGATCAAGGTCTGAAACATGAGTTCAACAGGGCCAGGAATAAACTAAGTAGGAAAATAAAATCGGCGAAAACTAATTATTTTCACAATAAGGCAGAGGAATATCAGAATAACTCAAAGAAACTATGGAGGCACCTAAAAACAACAGGCTACAGCAACAAGACAAGGGATTCGTCTAACACTAATATTGCTTTCACCATTAATGATCAGGTTTGCCACGATAAATGACAAATTTCAACCTACTTCAACTCCTCCTTCACCTCCATAGCAAACACACTTGCACAGAACCTACCTCAACCTCTCAATAAATACACGACAACAACGGCCACCTTTCGAAATTTCTACAGAGATAAAGACATACACCCGAACACATTTGGATTGCAAAATGTTACACCAAAATACACTTTTGACAAGCTGTCTAACCTAAATGTACATAAAAGCACAGGACCAGACAAAATTCCTGCCAAATTTCTACGAGATGGAGCCATTGGTATAGCAGGCCCCCTAACCCACATCATCAACTTGTCAATTAACACCAACACTGTACCTGCTGAACTGAAGGAAGCTATTGTAACCCCTCTATTCAAGAAAGGAAATAAACTAGAAGTTGGCAACTACAGACCAGTTAGCATATTATGTATTGTATCTAAAATCCTTGAAAGAGCGGTATACACCCAAATTGAACACTACCTCAAACAAAATTATCTATTCTATAAGTTTCAATCAGGTTTCAGATGCATGTACTCGACAGACTCCTGTCTCATCCACTTAACGGATCACATTCGTAAAGAAATGTCTAAAGGCAACTACACCGGTATGGTTCTTCTTGATCTACAAAAAGCGTTTGACACAGTAGACCATGATATCCTATGTAATAAACTACAAGCAATGGGCATAGGGTCTGTGAACTGGTTTAAATCTTATCTTAGTGGTAGAATCCAAAGAGTCAAAATTGATGATAATATATCTGATCCTATGCCAATTAACTGTGGGGTCCCGCAGGGAAGCATCCTTGGTCCCTTACTCTTTCTCTGTTATGTGAAAGACATGGAACTGAGCGTCTCATGTAAATTATTACTGTATGCAGACGACAGCGTGCTTCTGGTTTCAGTTAAAGACCCAATAAGTATTGCCGCTTCACTTTCCAAAGAACTAGAATCATGTAGTGAATGGCTAGTGGACAATAGACTATCTCTTCACCTGGGCAAGACGGAAGCCATCTTATGTGGAACAAAACGCAAACTGAAAGACATTGTGGGCTTCTCGGTCAACTGTAATGATATTCCTATAACAACAGTGTCACAAGTTAAATATCTCGGACTAAAACTGGACGCGAGTTTGTCAGGTGAAACAATTTTGGAATTATCCTGAGTAAGTGTAGAGCACGTATAAAATACCTGTATAGACAGGTGGGATGCTTGCCCGCGGCGACCAAAAAGACCCTCTGCCAAGCGCTTGTTCAATGTAATTTTGACTATTCTGTGTCATCCTGGTACTCTGCATCATCTAAATCAGCACAGCACAAACTTCAGGTCACTCAAAATAAAATGGTTAGGTTCATGCTGAACCTAGGACCCAGATCACATGTTGGCCAGGAACAACTTCAGTTACTAGGTATGCTCAATGTCTCTGACAGGGCCAAACAAATCAGGCTCACTAATGCCTTAAAAAATTTCTATGACAGAGCTCCAGAGTATCTAAAGAATGATTTTGTTAAAGCAAATGAGAGGAGTGGACATAATACAAGAAACAGGATGTTTAATTTTAAGGTCCCGAGAATCCAAGGACAGGGTAAGCAAACATTCTTCTTCACCACCATCAAAGACTGGAACGACCTACCCCAGTCAGTCCGTGAAAAGAGAACACTGTATTCCTTCAGACGTAGCCTGAAGGAACACCTGAACCGGACAGCTGCGAGAAGGGAGCACCAAGCTTATGTCTACTACTAAATACGACATAAGAGATAGACAAACCAAACTGAAATTATTACTGATTACGGATTACTGATATTTACTATAGGATGTAAGGTATCTTAAAATAACCCCCTAGAAATACTTTCTCTAAAGTATCTATTTCTTTATCCTCCCCATTTTCCCCAGCTAACCTAATCCCACAAGGACCCCAATGGAAATACGCCTAACGGCCTTATTGGGCTATCCTTAGTTGGAATTATGCAAGGCTGGTATATGTCATATTTGTAACATACTATGTGGTACCAACTCTGTAAATTGCTAACTGAATAAATATTATTATTTAAATATTATTATTATTAAACCATTACACCACCAACACAGTTAAGGGGAGACTGGCCGTTTGTTTGGTCTATTAATTTATTTATTCATATATTTTTTTAGTTTCCTCCCTAGACCTCCATCAATTAAATAATGCAATTGCGGATGGTATATTTGAAATTGTCTCGTCGTTGCGATTCCAACGGCATATAAATATTTTAATTTTGACAAATTTTTAGGCCCAATAGGCCTATTTTAAAGTTTAAAAATTCCATAGACGAGTTATTTATGTATGGATTTTGTTCAAATTTTAACCACAAGTTCACTTTGACACGCTGAATCGAATGGCGCAAACAGAATTGAAATCGGACAATTAGTTTAGGATTTCGTATTTGACTGGTCCTCCCAGAAGGTCCCAAATGAATTTTTTTTGGACTTTAAAAGTTCTCTGTAGCCCAAACTATACGTTCTAGGGAATTCTACTTAGTGCCATTCGATTTTTCTCGACGAGCAGCTTCTATATATGGTCGTAGATTGCATTTTCGACCAGCCATTCGCTCAGAATCTAAAATATTTGTTTCCAAAATTCCTGCGTTTAATTTAAAGCCCAGGAAAATGTTTGGACTTGGCGGGCGACTTTCGAATTTCGAGTTTTCATGGGTATAAATGGATTCGTCTCGTCATTACAATTCCAACGGCATATGATTTTTTTTAATTTTGACCAATTTTTAGGCCCAATAGGCCTATTTTAAAGTTTAAAAACCACTGTCCCCTACATGGTGGCTGTCTAATTCAGAGAAGAAGCTGTTGGAGTGGCATTGTTGTGTGTGTTATTAGTTAGAGAAGGATATATAATTAAAGCTGTTTCCTGTGTCTTCCTTCCACCCAAATTCAGCAATTGTTATAATGGAGCAGCCACGTGCGTGGTGGTCAAGTGGTGAGCACGCTCGCGTGTGAATCTGAAAGACCCGGGATCGAATCCCTGCCACGGCGGACATTTAGTGGGTGCGGTAGTACGTCCTAGCATGTTTCACATGCTTGCACCCAGTCAGGGGACATCCTGACGACGTATACAGACAAAACACACATAACAAAGCCACTCCAACACCTTCCTCTCTCTCCAACACCCCTTCTCCCCTCTCAACACTCTTCTCTGAGCTATTGCCGATAAAAATGGCATGTTCAGTCCTGTACAGAATCGTAAGATTCAGAGTCGTAAAGATTCCAGGACGAGCTCATCAGCGGCGGATCCCCAGATCGACCGTGGTGATTGTCACCTAAACATCTACAAAACAAACAAACAAATGTAAGTGATAATATGGCTTGTTAAAATAGTATAGTTAGCCATACATTATTGAAGAAGGATAGTTTTCTTTCAATAATATTTAGAGAAAACGATAGTTATGAATGGGTAACTATTATATTTTATTAGAAATCGAGGTAGACCTACAGTATCAGTACTTTCCGTTGTTATCTATGTATGGATTTTGTTCATAATTTTAACCATACGTTCACTTTGACACGCTGAATCGAATGGCTCAAACAGAATTGAAATCGGACAATTAGTTTAGGATTTCGTATTTGAATGGTCCTCCCAGAAGGGCCCAAATGACCAGTTTTTGGACTTTAAAAGTCCTCTGTAACCCAAACTATAAGTCCTAGGGAATTCTACTTGGTGCCATTCGATTTTGCTCGACGAGCAGCTTCTATAGATGGTCTTAGATTGCATTTTGAACCAGCCATTCGCCCAGAATCGAAAATATTTGTTTCCAAAATCCCTGCCCAGGATTATTTTTGCACTTGGCGGGCGACTTTCGAATTTCGAGTTTTAATGGATATATATGGATTCGTCTCGTCATCACGATTCCAACGGTATATGGAATTTTAAAAACGACTCCAGTCGTTTTAGAGTTACAGAGGTTAGAGTTCATGATTTCTCGCCTACTTACAGGGAATAGACTATAGACCAGTGTTGAGGATAATATTTCTACCATTTGGGAAGAGTCAGTCAAGGAATAGATGTGGAGATTTACAGCCAATTAGCTCTTGCCCTTTTTGAGTTACAGAGGATAGAGGTCATGATTTCTCGCCTACTTACAGCGAATAATAATAATAATAATAATAATAATAATAATAATACTTTATTTCAGACTCACACAGTACAGAGGGGACCATACTGGGGTCCATATATACCTTACAGTAACATAAATATATATAAGCTACTGTACAATTCATAGGCTACATAAAATAAAAAGAAATTAAATAATACCCAGCTTGCTATCATGTAGTTCACAGCACTGACTCAACCAAAAACAGTGGTCATCAAACTACTGTGTTACCAAAACCACTGTCCTAATTGTGTACAGTACCATGCCTCACATCATTTAGCTTCCGGTACAGTATGTTGCTACAGTACAGTATAGGAATATCGGTACTGTACTGCACTATGAGGTTCAGTACCGGTATGCTAATTCTGTAGAGTAGCACACCTGAAATCATTACTTAAGGTTAAATATAGAGCAACTTCCTCCAGTGTGCCTGGATCCTAGAGGTGTACACTATGCTTGGAGTTTGTAGAATTTTAATGATACTGTTCTCAGAAGTGTTAAGGCGCTGAATGAATTTATATGTTAGCTTTCTAATGAGTGATTGGTAACAGTGTAAGTTCATATAGGCACATAGCGTACTTGTACTCTCATATTTTGAGAGCCCCAGAAACATTTTCATGATATTGTGATATGAGATACTTAGTCTATTCACTGTCATTTTCTTATAGTTCCACCATAGTTGTGCTGTATACATTGGTGAGCAGTAGGAGTTGAACAATGTTATTTTTGTATCCCATGTGCACATATGAAATTTTCTTAATATTGAATTTCCCTGCATGTAAAGTTGCCTTCGCTGACGACCCATATCCTCATCATCTGAGCGATCACTTGAAATATAGTGTCCTAGATACTTTACTTTACTTACTTCTTCTATAATTTCTTCATACAAATGGAATTTAGGTAGCTTTGATTTCAATAGAAGGTTAGATTTAAATATTATGGTATTGCTCTTTATAGGATTAAATTTGACTGAATGTTCGATTCCAAATTTTTCCCATACTCTTAATAATTTATCCAGTCCTGCTCCAGAGGGCGAGATTAAGGCTAGGTCATCAGCATACATGAGATGATTTACAATGGTGCTGCCAATACAGCACCCAGTGCGAGTCTTGTTCAGCTCCAGACTAAGATCATCCATGTAGACGTTGAAAAGATACGGAGACAATATCCTCCCCTGCCTAACACCATTGGTTACGGCAAAAGAGCCTGACAGGATGTTGCCCCATCTTACACACATTTTTTGATTAGCATAGACTAGACTTCTTAACCTGGGCAAAGGCGATGTCAGGCAGCCCTGTTACAAATTTACCAAACAGTTTTGACACTGTCACAGGAGCGTGTAATTACTCCTGTGAGGTTATGACAAAACTATTATTTTCCAGACTTACAGGTACGGTGGTGCTAATAAGTCATGTCCCAGCTGTCATTACGTTTGGCTCGCTCTGTGCTGTATTAATGTCTGTCAGATGTTGAAGAGGTTGGTTACGGTGGCGCAAATAAGTAATGTCCCAGCTGTCATTACGTTTGGCTTGCTCTGTGCTGCATTAATGTCTGTCAGATGTTGAATAGGGTGGTTAAGTGTAGGAACATGTTTGTATATTTCACTCGATATGAAGAAATGAAGCTTAGATATGGCTGATACCAATTATTGATCAAACCATACTTGGTGCCGAGACATCACTTATTAGCGCGATTGTACATTCCCACATATATTGTGTCTATAATCGACCTATGTATCTATAACTGAAGTATATGTGGATCTCTATTATTGCTCCTGACATTTATATTCAGATTAGGAGGGGTTTTCTAACTCTTTTATTATTCGTCGGATCTCCTTGATATTTGAACACTAAACTAATCAATTAATTTGCGGCACTTTTTGTTCTATGGCCCTTTTTGCTAGTTCGACTTGAAATAGCGTAGATGGTATTTTAGAGACACTCCAATACCCTTCGTCAATCCAAGTGAGAGAGGAGTGAATGCCGACAACTGAGTGGTTTGGTAGTTTGCCGGGTTATAAGGCATATCCTTATAATTTATCGATATTACAAAGTAATATCTTGCTTTATGATGTCATTAGGGACAGATTAAGGGCCGTATATGGGTATAGTGAATGTGGGTGGTGAATACAGTGGTGTATTAAGTGGTTCCGTTCGGTGTGGAGGAACTCCCCTACCTGGTAATGGATTAGCCTATGGGGAGGCCGGGTTTGAACAGACAGACACTGTATTCTAGGCTGTGATAGTGATAACATCAGCTCCCGTGTGTGCCCCTGGATTTAACACCATAACATCACACCAGGATATTTTACTGTCACGGATATCTTGGAGAGCTGTCACCGTCCTGGGAGTATATTCCACAACAAAAGCTGAGTGGTTTATCGTATACCTTTATTAATTAACCACTTCAGGTGCTACGTTTATGTTTAGGGACCCACAGAGGGCCGCTTTCGGGTGGCATTATATGCCGGGGGTTGTGCTTTAGGACTAGTGGTTAGGGTCAGGATTAGGGATGTAGTGATTGGTGATCCTAGTTCTAAATTAATCAAGGGTGGGGCTATTAACTACAGGAGATGATGGGAGGTGATTCCACTCTTGGATGCTGTGGGGACAAAAATGGGTCAAATTGGATTTTCGGGCACATATGTGTTTTTTGTATTATAATCCTTTTTCTCATCAGTTCCTTCATTGATTAGTGTGTTTTAAGGTGTTTTTCCTTCTGCAAATTCATTTTTACCCATTATTTTGCAATATTAAACATGCCACCTAAAACCCTATTTTATCATATAATAATAATAATAATAATAATATTTATTCAGTTAGCAATTTACAGAGTTGGTACCACATAGTACATAGTATGTTACAAATATGACATGTACCAGCCTTGCATAATTCCAACTAAGGATAGCCCAATAAGGCCGTTAGGCGTATTTCCATTGGGGTCCTTGTGGGATTAGGTTAGCTGGGGAAAAAATGGGGAGGATAAAGAAATAGATACTTTAGAGAAAGTATTTCTAGGGGGTTATTTTAAGGTACCTTACATCCTATAGTAAATATCAGTAATCCGTAATCAGTAATAATTTCAGTTTGGTTTGTCTATCTCTTATGTCGCATTTAGTAGTAGACATAAGCTTGGTGCTCCCTTCTCGCAGCTGTCCGGTTCAGGTGTTCCTTCAGGCTACGTCTGAAGGAATACAGTGTTCTCTTTTCATGGACTGACCGGGGTAGGTCGTTCCAGTCTTTGATGGCGGTGAAGAAGAATGTTTGCTTACCCTGTCCTTGGATTCTCGGGACCTTAAAATTAAACATCCTGTTTCTTGTATTATGTCCACTCCTCTCATTTGCTTTAACAAAATCATTCTTTAGATACTCTGGAGCTCTGTCATAGAAAATTTTGAAGGCATTAGTGAGCCTGATTTGTTTGGCCCTGTCAGAGACATTGAGCATACCTAGTGACTGAAGTTGTTCCTGGCCAACATGTGATCTGGGTCCTAGGTTCAGCATGAACCTAACCATTTTATTTTGAGTGACCTGAAGTTTGTGCTGTGCTGATTTAGATTATGCAGAGTACCAGGATGACACAGAATAGTCAAAATGACATTGAACAAGCGCTTGGCAGAGGGTCTTTTTGGTCGCCGCGGGCAAGCATCCCTCCTGTCTATACAGGTATTTTATACGTGCTCTACACTTACTCAGGATAGATTCCAAAATTGGGTCAATATACAGGAGGCGCTACAATATAGGTAGCAAAATTCTAATGGTAGTTTTGGGTTTCTATCATCATATGCTTCATTTCTATATAGTTTTTATCCCCGGGGGAAAAAAAAATCTTGGGTTTTTTTTTTTTTTCTTGGATTTTTTTTTTTTTTTTTATTAACCTAACCAAAAAACCTAACCTAACCTAACCTAAATGTATTTGGGGGCTATTAGGTTAGGTTAGGTTAGGTTTTTTGGTTAGGTTAATGACCAAAACAAAAAATCCCAAGAAAATAAATGAAAAATCCAAAGATTTTTTTTTTTTTTTCCCCGGGGATAAAAAGTATATAGAAATGAAGCATATGATGATAGGAACCCAAAACTACCATTAGAATTTTGCTACCTATATTGTAGCGCCTCCTGTATATTGACCCAAAAAAATTTCACCTGACAAACTCGCGTCCAGTTTTAGTCCGAGATATTTAACTTGTGACACTGTTGTTATAGGAATATCATTACAGTTGACCGAGAAGCCCACAATATCTTTCAGTTTGCGTTTTGTTCCACATAAGATGGCTTCCGTCTTGCCCAGGTGAAGAGATAGTCTATTGTCCACTAGCCATTCACTACATGATTCTAGTTCTTTGGAAAGTGAAGCGGCAATACTTATTGGGTCTTTTCCTGAAACCAAAAGCACGCTGTCGTCTGCATACATTAATAATTTACACGAGACGCTCAGTTCCATGTCGTTCACATAACAGAGAAAGAGTAAGGGACCAAGGATGCTTCCCTGCGGGACCCCACAGTTAATTGGCATAGGATCAGATATATTATCATCAATTTTGACTCTTTGGGTTCTACCACTAAGATAAGATTTAAACCAGTTCACAGACCCTATGCCCATTGCTTGTAGTTTATTACATAGGATATCATGGTCTACTGTGTCAAACGCTTTTTGTAGATCAAGAAGAACCATACCGGTGTAGTTACCTTTAGACATTTCTTTACGAATGTGATCTGTTAAGTGGATGAGACAGGAGTCTGTCGAGTACATGCATCTGAAACCTGATTGAAACTTATAGAATAGATAATTTTGTTTGAGGTAGTGTTCAATTTGGGTGTATACCGCTCTTTCAAGGATTTTAGATACAATACATAATATGCAAACTGGTCTGTAGTTACCAACTTCTAGTTTATTTCCTTTCTTGAATAGAGGGGTTACAATAGCTTCCTTCAGTTCAGCAGGTACAGTGTTGGTGTTAATTGACAAGTTGATGATGTGGGTTAGGGGGCCTGCTATACCAATGGCTCCATCTCGTAGAAATTTGGCAGGAATTTTGTCTGGTCCTGTGCTTTTATGTACATTTAGGTTAGACAGCTCGTCAAAAGTGTATTTTGGTGTAACATTTTGCAATCCAAATGTGTTCGGGTGTATGTCTTTATCTCTGTAGAAATTTCGAAAGGTGGCCGTTGTTGTCGTGTATTTATTGAGAGGTTGAGGTAGGTTCTGTGCAAGTGTGTTTGCTATGGAGGTGAAGAAGGAGTTGAAGTAGGTTGAAATTTGTCGTTTATCGTGGCAAACCTGATCATTAATGGTGAGAGCAATATTAGTGTTAGACGAATCCCTTGTCTTGTTGCTGTAGCCTGTTGTTTTTAGGTGCCTCCATAGTTTCTTTGGGTTATTCTGATATTCCTCTGCCTTATTGTGAAAATAATTAGTTTTCGCTGATTTTATTTTCCTACTTAGTTTATTCCTGGCCCTGTTGAACTCATGTTTCAGACCTTGATCCTGTCTATGTTTCGCTAGCCTTTTTAACAGATTGTCTCTGTGTTCCAGATGGTGTAGTATGTCATTGTTGATCCATGGGTCTGACCTTGCTTTAATTCGTATGTCTTTCAGAGGAGTTATTTCGTCTAGAATGTTTGTGATGATGGTTCTGAAGCCAACCCATGCGTCATTAACGTTTGTACTTCCAAACACTAGAGACCAGTCTGTATTCCATAAAATGTCCAGAAATGTTTCTTTATTGTAGTTTCTGAGTGACCTTGTTTTGATAACCTTGTGATTCTTTAGGGTAATTTTTGTGGTTTTTCGTGTGCAATATGTGACGAAGTGATCACTTATCCCAGTCTGTATAACCCCTGATTGGGATATTTTGTCCTCTCTGTTACAGTTTATGTGGTCTATTATTGTGGCAGTGTTCTCAGAGATACGTGTGGGGGTTGTGATGAGTTGTTTGTGATTGTGCATTGTCAGTATATGCCTATATTCTCGTACAAGCCTATCATTTCGTTGTTTGTAACACAGGTTAAAATCCCCTAGTATAATGGATTCATTCCGAGGGTCTAGCGATGACAAAGTTCGTTCAAATTTGGTCAAGAATTGTGTGTCGTTTGGTGGCCTATAGCATACCCCAATTGTGATGGGTCTTGTCCTCGGCAGGTGTTGATCGATCCACAGAGCTTCGTGATTTTCTACATGGAGGTCGGTCCTAGTTGTGTGTGTGAGGTTGTTTTTTACATACAAACATACTCCTCCCCCATGCCTATTGCGATCATTCCTAACCATATTGAAACCTTGAATGTTTATTTCACCATCGTTTATACTTGAATCCAGCCAGGTTTCTGTGATTGCAATTATTGAAGCTTTGGCCTTATTAGCTAACAAGTTAATTTCTGACAATTTATGGTACATTGATCTGGCGTTAATGTGGATAAGATGTTGTTGAACACTCTGTATTCACTCTGTATCATTACCCTAACCTAACATAACCAGACCCCCGCAGGGTTCGTATTGGGTCAATATGCAGGAGACGCAACAATATAGGTAACAAATTTATAATATCAGTTTTGGGTTTCTATCATCATATGCTTCATTGCTATATAATTTTTATGGTAGCATTCAAGGGGACTACTGCAGGACTCTTCTTCTTACCTCTGACCGGGTATAGGCTATCCTAGTGTTTACTAGCCTATACCCCTTTGAAAGGACATTAGCCTAACCTAATAACCTTACCTAACCTATCCTAGTATTATAGGTGGGGGCTGCTGCCCCCACACCCCCGCTTTGACTTAGATTTTTGGTGTATTTGTCTGTGAAGTGGGTATTTTTCAATTTGTTGATAACGAAAATCCTCCATGCGGACTATATGGAGAAAAATATAGCGAATCTATTGGTGCCTATTTTCCCTAATAAATTGTTTCTCATAACGCTGCAGTAGTGCCGTTGAATATAACCGTCCACCTCATGTGGTTTGTAACAGTGAGGGGCTGAAAAGAGCCACTTCGTTCCTAGTCACTCCCGTTTTCTACCACTTCGATCCTAGTCACTCCCGTTTTCTACCACTTCGATCCTAGTCACTCCCGTTTTCTACCACTTCGTTCCTAGTCACTCCCGTTTTCTACCACTTCGATCCTAGTCACTCCCGTTTTCTACCACTTCGATCCTAGTCACTCCCGTTTTCTACCACTTCGATCCTAGTCACTCCCGTTTTCTACCACTTCGATCCTAGTCACTCCCGTTTTCTACCACTTCGATCCTAGTCACTCCCGTTTTCGGAATTATTCTATAATTGCACCTATATGAGCTAAACAAATTAATATCGTATTTAACAGGAAGGTACCACGAGGTAAGTGATGTGGTATAGGTGGCAATATGCGGAAATGGATTATAAGGGCATTCCACCCCCTTACCCAATTGAAGCAATACAGTTTTCCAGCAAGTTTTATTCGATCATTTAGGGGTAACTCATTCCGAGTTAAAATATGTTCTATAAACACAGGCTTCTTCAGACTTTTTTTCCTTTTTTATTTGTTTTGCAGCTATTTGACATTACTTTTTTTTTTTTTTTTTTTTAACCCAGTTTTCCCACTAAAACAGAGGAAAAGGGAAGAAAAAGGAAAACAAAAAACACGTAATGAAGCCATACAACACTTATCTTCTGATCCAACTAGTATTTCCAATTGGGGCAGAAAAAATCTTGTTGCATTTAATTCTTCCAAACCCAATTTCTCCATCTATCTACCAGCCGTGAACTCCCAGCGGACTATCCCTATTCTTCAACAATACAAAATCAATACTTCATCTTCTGCTCTCACTTGGAAGGACCATATTAGTATCAGTCTTGCTAGGGCAGCCTCCCAGAAGCTGGGTGTGCTCAACCGCCTCAAGGGGTTCTTTACCCCTGCACAGCTTCTTGCTCTGTACAGGGGCACAGTGCATCCTTGTATTGAGTATTGTTCACATGTGTGGGTAGGATCCTCTCACACCGCACTCCTAGACAAAGTAGAAAGGAAAGCCTTTCGTATCATTAACTCCCGTCCACTCACCAACTCTCTGCAATCTCTCTCTCTTCTCCGCAATGTTGCATCTCTCTTGCTATTCTATCGCTACTACAATAATCAGTGTTCCTCAGAGCTCTCCCAGTGTATACCACTTCCACTACGTAGGGTATGTGGTACCCGTCTTGCAACACAATCCAACCCCTACTCTGTGCAACTCTCCAATCCAAGAGTGAAACGTTACTCTGTCTTTCTTCTATTCAACAGCTGAGCTCTGGAACTCTCCCAGAATCAGTCTATTCCTCTTACTATGACTTAAATTGCTTCAAATTCGAACGTCCCTTGATTTTGGGCATGTCACTCTTTCAACTAAGGGGGAGGCACTCGCTACAGGCAGTTCTGCCTTATGCCTCCCTCACTCACATAAAAAAAAAAAAAAAAATGTAGGCCTATCTCAATTAGCATTTAGACTCCCACATACCTCGCCTCAACTATACAAAATCGTTTAATGACGGCAGGAATATTATGAAGAAAGGGATACTGATACTGAAAGGATTAAGGGGAGGTTTTTAGTTTGTTCCCTAGTCCTCCATCAAGCTTAAAGTTACACCCCCTAGGCTCCCTTTCCAGATAAATTTGTACATTTTTCGGTAGAAAAATGTCCCGGCCAAAGGCCAGTTCCTCTTAAATTACAGGCTCGCTATCGCTCGCCAGGAACAATATTGACACCTAAATGGCACGTTATTATTATATAGGTCTTAAAATGGGGCAAAAGTTCTTAAAATCGCCGAACTAATGGGGCGAACATCTTAAAATCTCAAAAGCAATGAAGCAAAACATGAGGGAGAAAGGGGTCCAGAAAATAATCCCTCCAGTAGAAATGTCCCGTTAATCACATCCAAAAGGCTAACTGATAACAATACTCGATTTGTTTTTACCTGTTGGAAAGCTCACTCCATTACCAGCCGATGTATCGATAATTAATGGAACCATTCCGAACTACTACACCTCTCTATCATATTAATTTTATTCTACGTTTAAGTAATTAACCCTTTCAAGCTCCAATACGCGTTTCTGCTCTGTTTCTGGCTACTATTAGACGATTTTATTCAGATTAGTGACGGTATATGGAAGTCGAAGGGTTGATTGAGATAGTATCTACCCTTTTAATACCCACAGATACTTCCTAAGCTGCATAAATTCGTCTATTGATAGCCAAAATAAACTGCTAAAACGCGTCAGAGCTTCAAAGGGTTAATAGCACATTTGACCAAACAAAATTGTAATAGATTTCACTTACATTTTTTTTTAGATGATTGAGGTGGGTGCCTTGACCCCATGTATGACATTATGAACTCTTAATGACGATCTGGCACATAGCTGGTCGAAAGTATCGACCCCTCCTTTTGTGGCATCGTCGAACATCAGGTCAGGTCAGGTCAGGTCAGGTCAGGTGAAGGTTTTGAGGGATAAACCTTTACAACGGCACCTCGTAGCTAATTTCTACTTTTCCTATTATCTGAAGTGTGTAGAGAGGGGAGAAAGGGTGCTGGAGAGAGAGGAAACTGTTGGAGTGGCTTTGTTATGTGTGTTACGTCAGGTGAGGTGTAGGTATTGAGGGATAAGCCTTTACAACGGCACCTCGTATCTACTTTCTACTTTTCCTATTATCTGAAGAGTGTAGAGAGGGGAGAAGTAACATCTGCACATCAGTTTTCGCCTTGTAAACATTTGCACCTTCTTAGTCTTGTTGACCTGGTGACATGGTAGGGTTTTCTAGGGTGACCTCCTCTCCGTATTTGACCACTTGCGAGTTTCGTTCTATAAGGAAGTTGGAGCTGTAGACATCGATATTTACCAGAATTACGAGCTAAAATACGGTCGTAGTACATTTATAAATACATAAAACCCAATTCAACATACCATTTATCCATCAGAAACCTACATTATTATTTCATTTCTATTTACTATCGACGTCTACAGCTCCAACTTCCTTATAGCCAGAAACTCGCAAGTGGCCAATTGTAGACTGCCACGGGCTAAGCAACGCCAATCTTGTATGTGATCCAGTGTACAGTCGCGCTAATAAGTGATGTTTCGGCACCAAATATGTTTTGATCAATAATTGGTATCAGCAATATCTAAGCTTCATTTCTTCATATCGAATGAAATATACAAATCTGTTCTTACACTTACCCACCCTATTCAACATCTGACAGACATTAATACAGCACAGAGCGAGCCAAACGTAATGACAGCTGGGACATGACTTATTAGCGTGACTGTACTCTACCATTGTTTGCATACATTATGAATGGTGATGATTGCGGGCCCCAGAGACTTGTATGAATGATTGACTTGACCACTTGCGGGTTTTGGTCTATAAGGAAGGTGGAGCCGTAGACATCGATATCTAACAGAATTTACAGGTAAAATACGGTCGTAGTCCATTATTTTATAAATACATAAAACCCAATTCAACATACCATTTATCCATCAGAAACCTACATTATTATTGCATTTCTGTTTAATATCGATATTTACAGCTCCAACTTCCTAATAGCCTGAAACTCGCAAGTGCTCAATTGCAGACTAAACTTGGCAGATTTGTGCTCCGTTTCTATTAGCAAATACGGTAAAATATACTGTATATGTGGAGGAATAGAAATATGTTTAATATGCCGTGATATATAATTGTGTTTGTGAGAGAGAGAGAGAGAGAGAGAGAGAGAGAGAGAGAGATTTTGAATACTACATACTGTATTTTTTTCTTAGGTTTTTAATGTGTGTGTGAGAGAGAGAGAGAGAGAGAGAGAGATTTTGAATACTACATACTGTATTTTTTCTTAGGTTTTTAATGTGAGAGAGAGAGAGAGAGAGAGAGAGAGAGAGAGAGAGAGAGAGAGATTTTGAATACTACATACTGTATTTTTCCTCTGGCTTTAAATTTGTGTGTGTATGAGTGTGTATGTGTGTGAGAGAGAGAGAGAGAGATTTTGAATCCTGTATTTTTCCTCTTTGGCTTCAAATTTGTGTGTGCGTGTGTGTGTATATGTATGTGTGTGTGTGTGAGAGAGAGATAGTGAGTTAGAATTAGAGTTGACCAATAGACTAGCGCCAGTTGGACGCCCCGTGACCAAGGACTTATCTCTCAAATATCCGCTGCGTGTTTTCCAACTTGAGTGGGGATGATAATGCCGGTATGACACGAGCGCTTTTTCCCTCAACTTTTATCCTCAACACTGGTCTAGCAGCTTATGAGGTCAACATTTAATATTTTACTGTTAAGCAGGAATCACACGAGCGCTTTTTCACCCAACTTTTATCCTCAACACTGGTCTGGCAGCTGATGAGGTCAACATTTGATATTTTTCGGTTACTTAAATTAATTTATCACCAGTCTATAGTGTATTCGCTGTAACTAGGCGAGAAATCATGACCTCTATCCTCTGTAACTCACAAACGACTAGAGTAATCGAGCTAATATTTCTACCATTTGGGAAGAGTCCGTCAAGGAATAGATGTGGAAATTTACAGCCCATTTGCTCCAGCCCTTTTTTAGTTACAGAGGATAGAGGTCATGGTTTTTCGCCTACTTACAGCGAATAGACTATAGTTCCTACAATATTTGTCTACACGCCGCAATGTTGCATCTTTTTCACTCTTCTATCGCTATTACAGCAAGCAGGGGTCTTCAGAGCTCTCTCAGTGTGTATACCCCCTTCCTTGCGGCGAGTACGAGGCACCCGCCTTGTAACACAGTCCCACTCCTAGTCTGTCCAGCTCTCCAACTCAACAATTAGCAAATTTTAAGAACATCACATAAGAAAATGCGAGTCTGCAGAAAGCCGATTGGCCCCTGTCACACCCAACCCTAATTATAAGGCCTATTTAATAATGATAAGCCCAGCGCACTAACATCATTAGGACTGACCTCACGAAACGGTCAGAGGTCAGAAAACGGGGTCTGCAGAGCGCCGATTGGCCCACACCAGACAGATCCCCCTCACACCCAACCCATCTCGCCCATATGCCTATCTAATTTTGTCTTAAAGCTCCCTATCGTTCTTGATCTTACTATAGCACTTGGTAGCCTATTCCACCCATCAACAACTCTGTTACCAAACCAATATTTGCCTATATCTTTTCTGAAACGAAATTTATCAAATTTGAAACCAGTAGTTCGAGTTCTTTCGCTATCACTGAACTTCAGTACATTTTTCATGTCCCCTTTATTAATCCCACTAACCCACTTGAACACTTCTATCATATCCCCTCTAACTCTGCGTCTCTCTAACGAATGTAAGCCTAATTTCTTCAACCTTTCTTCATACGGAAGATTTCTAATATTATGGATAATTTTTGTCATTCTACGCTGTACTCTCTCCAATGAATATATGTCCATTCTGTAATAAGGACACCAAAATTGAACAGCATAATCCATATTGGGTCTCACTAATGACAAGTAAAGTTTTACGATAACATCGGTAGTTCTGTTACTCACACTCCTAGAGATGAACCCTAGCATCCTGTTTGCCTTATTACGAACGCTTATACACTGTTTTCTAGGTTTCAAATCATTGCTAACAAACACACCTAGATCTTTCTCACAGTCTGAGTTTTCTAATTCCCTATTAGCTAGTTTATAGTTTGCAATTGTACTCATCTTCCCTATCTTTAAGGGGAGATTTCCACTTGAGAGATTTTTTTCGTGGCTCCTTTCTCCCTCATGTTTAGCCCCATTGCTTTTCTAATTTTAAGATGTTCGCCCCATTATTTTGACGATTTTAAGAACTTTCGACCCATTTCTGTCAAATGTAATACCTTTCGTGCCATTAAGGTGTCAATTTTATCCTGGCGAGCGATAGCGAGCCTGTAATTTAAGAGGAACCGGCTTTCAGCACACAAGGCAGATCCCGGTCACACCCAACCCTAATTATAAGGCCCAATTATAAGCCCGGCTTACTAACACCATTAGGACTGACCTCACCGAAACGGTCAGAGGTCAGGAAAAACGGGGGTCTGCAGAGCGCCGATTGGCCCACACCTGACATATCCCCCTCACACCCAACCTATTTCGTCATTTATGTATATAACAAACAACAGAGGACCCAATACAGTCTTTCTTCTACTCAACAAAGAGGGTTAACAGTTGATATTTGGAATTTTGTTTATAGAACAATAAATTCATGTTTAGATTTTTGTGAATATCCTAACCCTGAAGTTTGGAACACACTGTGTATAATGGTTGTTGGAAGGAACATAATAATTGATATTGGTTCAGGAGTAATTTATCGAGAGGACTTCCCTAAGTGGTTAAGGCCCCATTAATTGCTCTTTCCATTCACATATGCATAGCCTACGTGAGTTGCAGTTGGGATGTGTGTACATGCTTAGATTGATATGCAGGATTCGAAGTTGCATAATAAATCGTAGGCAGTGTCCACCAACCTTTAACTGTCTTCGTGGTGCGATGTATAAGGTGTTGATTTTCGGTGTGAGCATCCTGAGTTCGAATCCACGGACTGCCACATGTGTTTGTAAATTTCATTAATCGATTTTAGGAGTATGGTTGGTTGTTGGAAGGAACATAATAATATATATATATATATATATATATATATATATATATATATATATATATATATATATATATATTTTTTTTTTTTTTTTTTTTTTTTTTTTTTTAATTAATTTCACCACAATACCAAACATCTCCAATAAAATTAATGCAAGCATATATTTATGTGATCCACCAGGATTCGAACCCGGGTTATCACACACAGATTTTTTAGACCCCTTTAACCATTACACCACCAAGGCGATAGACATTATTACAAAACATGGTGCAATACAAAAAATAGATAGGATATCATTGTGTGTGTGTGTGTGTGTGTGTGTGTGTGTGTGTGTGTGTGTAAAAATAATAGTAAAATTATAAAAGTTAGGTGATAGACAAAGTTACAAAGAATGGTGCAAGAACATATATAAAATAGATAGGATAGGATATCATTGTGTGTGCGTGTGTGTGTGAGAGAGAGAGAGAGAGATTTACATAGATGTACATATATTTACATTGCTACACTGGCCACACCGACCTTACGATCCCAACGAGGTGGTCAGGACTTAATTCTAGTAGAGATGGCATATCCGATAGAAAAGGAAAGTTGAAGGAAAGGAGAGAGAAGAAGGAGGAGAGAGAGAGAGAGAGAGAGAGAGAGAGAGTTATTAGACGAAATTATTTAGTTTAGGAAAGACCTCTAGCCATATTAAGGCTTCAAACTATCTCAACCAACCGTTTATACTACCACGTCAGATGTTTCCTAAGCTGCATAATATCGTCTAAATATAGCTAGAATACAATATAACACACGTCGCTGGTACAGTCGCGCTAATAAGTCATGTCTCAGCTGTCATTACGTTTGGCTTGCTCTGTGCTGTAATAATGTCTGTCAGATGTTGAATAGGGTGGGTAAGCGTACATGTTTGTATATTTCACTCGATATGAAGAAATGAAGCTTCGATATTGCTGATACCAATTATTGATCAAAACATACATGGTGCCGAGACATCACTTATTTGCGCGACTGTACTCAAAGGATTAACAGAATATGAAATACAACATGAAATTACAGAAAATAAAATACAATATTATTTTGAAGGCCATTACTAGGCAAGGGGATATACCGAAGGGGTAGGTAGCATTGGGAAACCTTTACAGGATGCTCATGATAACAGGACTCAGTACAGTGTAATGTGTGTGTGTGAGAGAGAGAGAGGGGGGGGGGGAGTGTGAGAGAGAGAGAGAGTGAGAGAGAGAGAGAGAGAGGGGGGGGGGAGTGTGAAAGTGAGAGAGAGAGAGAGAGAGAGAGCGAGAGAGAGAGAGAGGGGGGTGTGTGTGGGGTGTGAGAGAGAGTGTCAGAGTGAGAGTCAGAGTGAGAGAGAGAGAGAGAGAGAGTGAGAGAGAGAGAGGGGGGGGGGAGTGTGAGAGTGAAAGAGAGAGAGAGAGAGAGAGAGAGAAGGAGGGAGAGAGTGAGAAGGAGGGAGAGAGGGAGGTGTTAGAGGGAGAGAGTGAGTGAGTGAGTGAGAGAGAGATTTACATAGATACACTGGCCACACAGACCTTATGATCCAAACGGGGTGGTCAGGACTTTAATTTTCGTAGAGAGAGGGGGAGTGTGTGAGAGAGAGTGAGAGGGAGGGAGAGAGAGTGTGTGAGAGACAGAGAGAGAGTGAGTGAGTGTGAGAGAGAGAGGGAGTGAGAGAGAGAGAGAGAGTTATACAGAGATATACAGAGATACACAGATACTCAGACCACACAGACTTTGCGGTCCCAACTAGGTGGTCCGGCCTTAATACTACTTGACAGGGACAGTTTATAGTGGAAGAATAGGACAGTAAAGTAGAAGAGAGAGAGAGAGAGAGAGAGAGAGAGATAAAGAGGGAGAGTGTGGGAGTGAGTCATTGAGAGAGACAGAGTAGAAAGGAGTACAAAGGAAGTCAAGCAACAATATGTCTAGCGACCCCTCGAGGTTGTTTGCCCTCTAAATCACTGCTGTTCAAAGTGTCCAACAGTGGTTCAGAGTGGGTAAGGGACAATTGGAAAGGGAAGCACTGCCTTAAGGGGAGGCAGACCGTTTTTCTGGACCCCCTTCTCCCTAATGTTTAGCCCCACTAGGTTTGAGATTACAAGACGTTCGGCCCATTAGTTTGGCGATTTTAACACCTTTCCCCCGATTTCGTTGTCAATTTTAAGACCTTTCGTGCCATTTAGGTATCGATTATTTCCGGGCGAGCGATAGCGAGCCTGCAATTTTAAGAGGAACCGGCCTTCGGCCGGGACATTTGCTACCAAAAAATGTACAAATTTATCTTGAAGGTGGGTTTAGGGGGTGTTTTTCTAAGCTTGATGGAGGTCTAGGGAGGAAACTAAACAAATATATGAATACATTAATTAATAGGCCAAACAAACGGTCAGTCTCCCCTTAAGCCGAATGGTCGCCTTGGTAGGGTTAGGAAATGTTAGTAGGGAGCAACTTGGGTTAATAACATAACACAACTGGTGACCGGTCAACTCAACCAGTAGACCATTTCAACCAGTAGCTCTCAACCAGTACCAAATCTACCAATACGGTTAGGTTAGGTTAGTACTATATTTTGGCACTGGTTTGGTTGGTCGGGGTTAATTTGGCACTGGTTGAGGCGAGGTGCTTGTCTAGGCGATGTTTAAGGGGGGGACAGGCTTTTTTTCGCTTTTTCTCTTTCTCTGGCTTGTGTCCATTCGGCCCCGTTGAACCTACTGTTGTAAGACGATTATCCTCATCCAGGTGTCAATTTCTTCCTGGTGAGCGATAGCGAACCAGCATTGTATAGAGAAATCCGGCTTCGCCGGAGACATTTTTCTATCGAAAAATGTACAAATTTAGCCTGCTGTCAAAAACCTTAGACAAAATATGCTGGCTCGCTAACGCTCGCCAGGAAAAAATCGACACCTGGATGGGAGAAATCGTCTTAAAATAGTAGGCTGAATGGGGCTGAATAGATACAAGCCAGAGAAAGAGAGAAAAGGAGAGAACAAAAGTCTGTGACCCCCTCAAAGTCTGTGACCCCCTCAAAGGCTGTGACCCCCTCAAAGTCTGTGACCCCCTCAAAGGCTGTGACCCCCTCAAAGTCTGTGACCCCCTCAAAGTCTGTGACCCCCTCAAAGTCTGTGACCCCCTCAAAGTCTGTGACCCCCTCAAAGTCTGTGACCCCCTCAAAGTCTGTGACCCCCTCAAAGTCTGTGACCCCCTCAAAGGAAGTAACGGTGCTGCAGCCTATAGCAACTCGAGGAAGCCCAATCCTTAAAGGGGTGACCTGCTTTTTGTTCTCTCTTTCTCTGGCTTGTATCCATTCGGCCCCATTCAGCCTACTGTTTTAAGACGTTTATCCCCATCCAGGTGTCAATTTTTTACTGGTGAGCGGTAGCGAGCCAGCATATTTTAAAAATGTTTTTGACAGCAGGCTAAATTTGTACATTTTTCAGTAGAAAAATGTCTCCGGCGAAGCCGGATTTCTTCATATAATGCTGTCTCGTATTAGTTGGCTGAATGGGGCCGAATGGATACAAGCCAGAGAAAGAGAGAAAAGGAGATTTTTTTAAAAAACAGGTCACCCCCTTATGTTCACAGCTCGATTGAAGAAGAAATTCTTAGACTCGTGCGAGAGAGAGAGAGAGAGGGAGGGAGGGAGGGATAAATAGACACCTGGATGGGGATAAACGTCTTAAAACAGTTGGCTGAATGGGGCCAAATGGCTGCAAGCCAGAGAAAGAGAAAAAGGAGAAAGATAAAACAAAAAACGGTGACTCCCCTTAACCCTCTCCGGCATATGACGCGATTTTGAGCCTATTGGGGATACTTTAAAGCCTTTGTTACCGTCAGGGGTATTTACAAACCTTTAGTTTAGTTACTTCAACCTCTGCAGTTGTCTTTGAGTTAGCTGTGTTGAGCCTATTGGGGATACTTTAAAGCCTTTGTTACCATCAGGGGTATTTACAAACCTTTAGTTTAGTTACTTCAACCTCTGCAGTTGTCTTTGAGTTAGCTGTGTTGAGCCTATTGGGGATACTTTAAAGCCTTTGTTACCATCAGGGGTATTTACAAACCTTTAGTTTAGTTACTTCAACCTCTGCAGTTGTCTTTGAGTTAGCTGTGTTGAGCCTATTGGGGATACTTTAAAGCCTTTGTTACCATCAGGGGTATTTAGAAACCTTTAGTATAGTTACTTCAACCTCTGCAGTTGTCTTTGAGTTAGCTGTGTTGAGCCTATTGGGGATACTTTAAAGCCTTTGTTACCATCAGGGGTATTTAGAAACCTTTAGTTTAGTTACTTCAACCTCTGCAGTTGTCTTTGAGTTAGCTGTGTTGAGCCTATTGGGGATACTTTAAAGCCTTTGTTACCATCAGGGGTATTTACAAACCTTTAGTTTAGTTACTTCAACCTCTGCAGTTGTCTTTGAGTTAGCTGTGTTGAGCCTATTGGGGATACTTTAAAGCCTTTGTTACCATCAGGGGTATTTAGAAACCTTTAGTTTAGTTACTTCAACCTCTGCAGTTGTCTTTGAGTTAGCTGTGTTGAGCCGATTGGGGATACTTTAAAGCCTTTGTTACCATCAGGGGTATTTAGAAACCTTTAGTATAGTTACTTCAACCTCTGCAGTTGTCTTTGAGTTAGCTGTGTTGAGCCTATTGGGGATACTTTAAAGCCTTTGTTACCATCAGGGGTATTTAGAAACCTTTAGTATAGTTACTTCAACCTCTGCAGTTGTCTTTGAGTTAGCTGTGTTGAGCCTATTGGGGATACTTTAAAGCCTTTGTTACCATCAGGGGTATTTAGAAACCTTTAGTTTAGTTACTTCAACCTCTGCAGTTGTCTTTGAGTTAGCTGTGTTGAGCCTATTGGGGATACTTTAAAGCCTTTGTTACCATCAGGGGTATTTAGAAACCTTTAGTTTAGTTACTTCAACCTCTGCAGTTGTCTTTGAGTTAGCTGTGTTGAGCCTATTGGGGATACTTTAAAGCCTTTGTTACCATCAGGGGTATTTAGAAACCTTTAGTATAGTTACTTCAACCTCTGCAGTTGTCTTTGAGTTAGCTGTGTTGAGCCTATTGGGGATACTTTAAAACCTTTGTTACCATCAGGGGTATTTAGAAACCTTTAGTTTAGTTACTTCAACCTCTGCAGTTGTCTTTGAGTTAGCTGTGTTGAGCCTATTGGGGATACTTTAAAGCCTTTATTACCATCAGGGGTATTTAGAAACCTTTAGTTTAGTTACTTCAACCTCTGCAGCTGTCTTGGAGTTAGCTGTGTTGGGCCTATTGGGGATACTTTAAAGCCTTTGTTACCATCAGGGGTATTTACAAACTTTTAGTTTAGTTACTTCAACCTGTGCAGTTGTCTTTGAGTTAGCTGTGTTGAGCCTATTGGGGATACTTTAAAGCCTTTGTTACCATCAGGGGTATTTAGAAACCTTTAGTTTAGTTACTTCAACCTCTGCAGTTGTCTTTGAGTTAGCTGTGTTGAGCCTATTGGGGATACTTTAAAGCCTTTATTACCATCAGGGGTATTTAGAAACCTTTAGTTTAGTTACTTCAACCTCACCAGTTGTCTTTGAGTTAGCTGTGTTGAGCCTATTGGGGATACTTTAATGCCTTTGTTACCATCAGGGGTATTTAGAAACCTTTAATTTAGTTACTTCAACCTCTGCAGTTGTCTTTGAGTTAGCTGTGGGCAGAAAACTAATTTTGGAGAGGTAATTATAAGAGTGAGAGAACTCTATTTCTTATTGCTAATCTGGCAACCTCTGCGTCATAAATGCGTGAAAGGGTTAATAAACATGATCCTACATAAATATTATGGGTCAATAAATGCATTCTGCAGATTTCCATTTTTCTTACGTTCTCATATAGTTTAAGGCAGACCGTTTGTTTGGTCTATTAATTCATATATTCATATATTGTTTTAGTTTCCTCGCTAGACCTCCATCAAACTTAGAAAAACACCCCCTAGACCCCCCTTTAAGATAAATTTGTGCATTTTTCGGTAGAAAAAATTTCCGGCCGAAGGCCGGTTCCTCTTAAAATTACAAGCTCGCTGTCGCTCGTCAGGAAATAATCGACACCTAAATGGCACGAAAGGTCTTAAAATTGACAACGAAATGGGGCGAAAGATGTTAAACTCGCCAAACTAATGGGCCGAACGTCTTATAATATCAAACTACTGGGGCTAAACATTAGGGAGAAGGGGGTCCAGAAAAACGGCCTGTCTCTCCTTTAAGGGGGGTGACCTGCTTTTTGTTATTTCTGTCCTTTTCTCTCTTTCTCTGGCTTGTATCCATTCGGGCCCATTCAGCCAACTATTTTAAGACGTTTATCCCCATCTAGGTGTCGATTTCTTCCTGGCGAGCGATAGCGAGCCAGCATTATATGGAGAAATCCGGCTTCGCCGGACACATTTTTCTATCGAAAAATTTACAAATTTAGCCTGCTGTCAAACAAAAATAAAAAATATGCTGGCTCGCTACCGCTCACCAGTAAAAAATTGACATCTGGATGGGAATAAACGTCTTAAAACAGTAGGCTGAATGGGGCCAAATGGATACAAGCCAGAGAAAGATAGAAAAGGACAGAACCAAAACAGGTCACCCCCCTTCAGAACTCCAGTGTGGCGCCAGGATGTGAAGCTCACGATAAACTTAGTGATAGTTGTATTAACCCTTTGAGTACAATCGCGCTAATAAGTTATGTCTCGGCACCAAGTATATTTTGATCAATAATTGGTATCAGCAATATCTAAGCTTTATTTCTTCATATCGAGTGAAATATACAAACCTGTTCCTACACTTACCCACCCTATTCAACATCTGACAGACATTAATACAGCACAGAGCAAGTCAAACATAATGACGGCTGGGTCATGACTTATTAGCGCGACCGTACCAGCGACGTCTTTTTAACCCTCTCCGACATATGACGCGATTTTGAGCCGATTAGGGATACTTTAAAGCCTTTGTTACCATCAGGGGTATTTAGAAACCTTTAGTTTAGTTACTTCAACCTCTGCAGTTGTCTTTGAGTTAGCTGTGTTGAGCCTATTGGGGATACTTTAAAGCCTTTGTTACCATCAGGGGTATTTAGAAACCTTTAGTTTAGTTACTTCAACCTCTGCAGTTGTCTTTGAGTTAGCTGTGTTGAGCCTATTGGGGATACTTTAAAGTCTTTGTTACCATCAGGGGTATTTATAAACCTTTAGTTTAGTTACTTCAACCTCTGCAGTTGTCTTTGAATTAGCTGTGTTGAGCCTATTGGGGATACTTTAAAGCCTTTGTTACCATCAGGGGTATTTAGAAACCTTTAGTTTAGTTACTTCAACCTCTGCAGTTGTCTTTGAGTTAGCTGTGTTGAGCCTATTGGGGATACTTTAAAGCCTTTGTTACCATCAGGGGTATTTAGAAACCTTTAGTTTAGTTACTTCAACCTCTGCAGTTGTCTTTGAGTTAGCTGTGTTGAGCCTATTGGGGATACTTTAAAGTCTTTGTTACCATCAGGGGTATTTATAAACCTTTAGTTTAGTTACTTCAACCTCTGCAGTTGTCTTTGAGTTAGCTGTGTTGAGCCTATTGGGGATACTTTAAAGCCTTTGTTACACTCAGGGGTATTTAGAAACCTTTAGTTTAGTTACTTCAACCTCTGCAGTTGTCTTTGAGTTAGCTGTGTTGAGCCTATTGGGGATACTTTAAAGCCTTTGTTACCGTCAGGGGTATTTAGAAACCTTTAGTTTAGTTACTTCAACCTCTGCAGTTGTCTTTGAGTTAGCTGGGGGCAGCAAACTAATTTTGGAGAGGTAATTATAAGAGTGAGAGAACTCTATTTCTTATTGCTAATCTGGCAACCTCTGCGGCATATAAGTCTGAAAGGGTTAATTTTATTCTCGCTATATTTAGACGATTTTGTGCAGCTTAAAAAGGATCTGTGGTAGCGAAAACGGTTAAGTGAGATATTTCAAAGCCTGTTAATTAATTGCTGGAGGCACTTTGGAAAGTGAATGAAATCGTCTACTAGTAACCAGATTAATGTTACAAGGACGGCGCCGGTACAGAAGGGGTTAAGGGGAGGTTTTTAGTTTGTTCCCTAGACCTCAATCAAACTAAAAATTACACCTTGACCCCCTTTCAATATAAATGTGTACATTTTTCGGTAGAAAAATGTCCCGGCCGAAGGCCGGTTCCTCTTAAATTACAGGCTCGCTATCGCTTGCCAGGATAAAATCGACACCTAAATGGCACAAAAGGTCTTAAAATTGCCAGAAATGGGGCGAAGGTTCTTAAAATCGCCAAACTAATGGAGCGAACGTCTTAAAATCTCAAAAAGCAATGGGGCTAAACATGAAGGAGAAAGGGGTCCAGAAAAAAAGTCCCTCAAGTGGATATCTCCCCTTAAGGATATATGTTAGGTACAGTCGTGCTAATAAGTGATGTCTCGGTACCAAGTATGTTTTGATCAATAATTGGTATCAGCAATATCTAAGCTTCATTTCTTCATATCGAGTGAAATATACAAACCTGTTCCTACACTTACCCACCCTATTCAACATCTGACAGACATTAATACAGCACAGAGCGAGCCAAACGTAATGACAGCTGGGACATGATTTATTAGCGCCACTGTACATCAGAATATCGATCACCGCCTCTCCTCAAGATCTGTCCTTTGTGAAACATTAATATTATGTTGAGTGGTACAGTGGCGCTAATAAGTCATGTCCCAGCTGTCATTATGTTTGGCTCGCTGAGTGCTGTATTAATGCCTGTCAGATGTTAAATAGGGCGGGTAAGTGTAGGAACATGTGTGTATATTTCACTCGATATGAAGAAATGAAGCTTAGATATTGCTGATACCAATTATTGATCAAAACATACTGGGTGCCGAGAACATCACTTATTAGCGCGACTGTACACTCACGCGTACTAAAAGTTGCTCAGGATTGGGTCCTTCCTTCCCCTACTCCACCCTGTGTAGGTGGAAGGGGGGAATCGGGTCCAAGTCTACCCACACCTCCCACCCCCAACTACCCCCGACTCCCCCACCTTCCTTCTCTAGCTGGCAGTTAGTGATTAGCGACGATTGTTCTCATGTATTGCAAATTATTGTTAAACCATCATTGCACATGCTTACAATGGCCGACATTTAACATTTATTAGGAATTTATAAATACAATATACTGTATACTGTAATTGTATTCTCAAAGTGAGTTTCTATACACAACGTGGGTTACACGAATCTTGGCTGTATTAGACTTGTGCTTCTAACTCTCTCAGTGCGTGCGTGTGTCTCTCTCATTGCACTACTTTCTACGATCAAGACTTAATGTGATTTCAATATAATAATACCGCAATGAAATTCAATCTCATACAGTATTCAAGATATTATGTTCACCATTATTCGTGGCCACCCCTTCGGGGATCACGGCGTCAGGCAATAGATAGATAGATAGATTAACGTGCCCTCTACGATCTACTCCTAGGTTCTCTAATTACTTACCCAGTCGGGCTTTTAAATCATAAAAGGAAAGGACTAAAGGCAAAGATTGGCTGGAATAGTGTTATGGCTGTTATTGATTGTTTCGTTTATCTTTTCAATCAGGTATTCCTATTTATTTAATACCATGCATACTACAAATTGTATGTGGCCTATGCACTTTTTCAATCAATTAAATGTCGAACTCGATATAAATTACTATCAAAGTCCGTGTTAACTTTTAGTAAGGTTTGAGTATAGGACTACACTCCTTATAGAGTGCACAAAATACTATCTACTGTCTTCTTGAACTGTTCAACTGAGGATATGTTTACAACTTTTGAGGAAAGTTTGTTCCAGGTAGAATAGATCTTAAATGGGAAACAGTTTCCACAAATACTAGTGCTGAACCTTTTCAATTCTAACTGCCCGCCATGGTTGCGTATTGTATTCATAATGAGGTTAAACATTTTGCTATTATACAAATTATCAATCCCATTACATATTTTAAAAACTTGAATGAACTGACCTCGTAGTCTGCGTGTTGAGAGAGAGAGAGAGAGAGAGAGAGAGAGAGAGAGAGAGAGAGAGAGAGAGAGAGAGAGAGAGAGAGAGAGAGAGAGAGAGAGAGGACAACTACAGCCGAGATTCTTGTAACCCACGTTGTGTATAGAGACTCATTTTGTAAATGCAATTATAAAGTGTATTGGATTCATAAATTCCTAATATTTGTCTACGTGTTGGCCATTGTAAGCATGTGCAATGATGGTTTAACAATAATTTCCAATACACGAGAATAATCGTCGCTAATCACTAACTGCCAGCTAGAGAAGGAAGGTAGGGGTACTCTTGGACCCGACCCCCCCCCCCCCCCCCTTCCACCTGCCCAGGGTGGAGTAGGGGAAGGAAGGACCCAACCCTGAGCAACTTTTAGTACGCGTGAGTGTACCTGAAAAGTAGACGGAATGGATAAAAAACACCACCTGTGACCTGTGACCTGATGAAGCTATCTGCGAAACGTTGTCAATAAAGTGTTCTTCCTTAGATGGTGTTTTTTATCCATTTTATATCATGGTATTTCAAATTCACCTACACAATTTCTAGAATTCCAATTATTCAGAGAGAGAGAGAGAGAGAGAGAGACGAGGGAGTGTGTGGATAGAGGTCTGGGGAGGATAACGGGATGTGTGTGTGTGTGTGTGTGTGTGTGTGGAAGGTGGGGGGGGGGGGGGAGGGGAGGGGAGGTTAGGGGGTAGAGATTCAGGAGGGGGGGGAGGGCAGGGAGGATATAAAAAAAGACAGATAGAGGGATTGGGGGGATTTACGTACGTGGCACCTGGGTCAGATAGTAGTAGTGTTAAGAGATATAGAACACACACACCAGGACACTTTCAACCACCACCACCAGTACACCCAGTCGAGCCCCGGAGGACACACACAGGATCTAAACAACTCTTTGACTTAAACACACACACCGGCAGTTTCATAGATTTTTTTTTTTTTTTTTTTTTAGTTTGTGTGTCTTGTGCCTGGCTGGTGCTATTCCGTAAGTACTGTGTAGGTAGGGAAATATCTTCTTGTTAATTAAGGGGGTAGTGCTGGGTTTTGGGTCTATTTACTAATTTGTGTTTTTTTAGTTTCCTCGCTAGACCTCCATCAAGCTTTAAAAAAATACCCCCTAGACCCCTTTTTTTTTTTTTTTTTTTTTTTTTTTTTTTTTTTTTTTTTTTTTTTTTGGCCTTAAGGGGGTATTTGTAAATGAAATGGTCGAAAATTGGATTTTTGTTTTTTGGGCTGCCAGGCATCTTACACCTTTCCTGCACATGTTTATATATTTATATATATTTATATATTTTTATGTTTTATATATTTACATGTTTATATATTATATTTTAGCCTATTTCCATATGAGAAACCCATTTTATATTGTGTGTCAACTATGAGCGGGTGCGACAAAACGTGGGAAAAAAAAAAAAATCAAGATTATTATATATTTATTAAAAATTATGGTACCAACAAATTATGGTACCAACAAATTATGGTACCAACAAATAATGGTACCAACAAATTATGGTACCAACAAATTATGGTACCAACAAATTATGGTACCAACAAATTATGGCACCAACAAATTATGGCACCAACAAATTATGGTACCAACAAATTATGGTACCAACAAATTATGGTACCAACAAATAATGGTACCAACAAATTATGGTACCAACAAATTATGGTACCAACAAATTATGGTACCAACAAATTATGGTACCAACAAATTATGGTACCAACAAATAATGGTACCAACAAATAATGGTACCAACAAATTATGGTACCAACAAATTATGGTACCAACAAATTATGGTACCAACAAATTGTGGTACCAACAAATTATGGTACCAAAAAATTATGATACCAACAAATTATGGTACCAACAAATTATGGTACCAACAAATAATGGTACCAACAAATAATGGTACCAACAAATTATGGTACCAACAAATTATGGTACCAACAAATTATGGTACCAACAAATAATGGTACCAACAAATTATGGTACCAACAAATTATGGTACCAACAAATTATGGTACCAACAAATTATGGTACCAACAAATTATGGTACCAACAAATTATGGTACCAACAAATTTCCTTCGAAACCCATCAGCGTTTTTCTGCATTTAATGCCGAGTTAAATGGTTTTAAAATGGCAACAATTGGAGCATTTTCAGCGAAGTTATTGCAATTTAAATTACAAGTATAAATTTGAAATTTGTGGAAAACCTTTTATTTACTGTGTCGCTCCTGAAAAGTTGTAAATTTTATAACAAATTTATCTAGGCTATAACTGCTATTTATTAACCAATTTTGATGATTCAAAAACCATTAGAATCAGCTTTTGTTAAATAATATAATGTATTCATTACCTATACCATATGTGCAATTTAATTTTGCTTACATGTTCTTCAAAGCAAAAAACAAAAAAACAAAAATGAAGCTCTGACGCGTCTTAGCAGTTTATTTTGGCTATCATTAGACGATTTTATGCCACTTAGGAAGGATCTGTGGGTATTAAAAGGGTAAATACTATCTCAATCAACCCTTTGACTTCCGTATACCGTTACTAATCTGAAAAATCGTCTAATAGTAGCCAGAAACAGAACAGAAACGCGTATTGGAGCTTGAAAGGGTTAACAAATATGGTAAGAATATATTTCCTTAGAAACCCATTAGTGTTTTTCTGCATTTAATTCCGAGTTAAATAGTTGTTAACCCTCTCACATCCGGACGCGATTTTTGAGCCTATTAGGGATACTTTAAAGCCTTTGTTACTGTCAGGGATATCTATAAACCTTTAGTTTGTTTACTTCAACCTCTGCAGTTGTCTTTGCGTTAGCTGTGGGCAGAAAACTAATTTTGGAGAGGTAATTATAACAGTGAGAGTAATCAAATTTGTATTGCTAATCTGGCAACCTCTGCGTCCTATGGTCTTGCGAGGGTTAAGTGGCAAATATTAGAGCATTTTCAGCGAAGTTATTGCAATTTGAATTACAAGTATAAATTTTCAATTCCAAATCTTCCCTTAAGGGGGCATGGACCGTCTTCCCTTAAGGGGGCATGGACCGTCTTCCCTTAAGGGGGCATGGACCGTCTTCCCTTAAGGGGGCATGGACCGTCTTCCCTTAAGGGGGCATGGACCGTCTTCCCTTAAGGGGGCATGGACCATCTTCCCTTAAGGGGGCATGGACCGTCTTCCCTTAAGGGAGCATAGACCGTCTTCCCTTAAGGGGGCATGGACCGTCTTCCCTTAAGGGGGCATGGACCGTCTTCCCTTAAGGGGGCATGGACCGTCTTCCCTTAAGGGGGCATGGACCGTCTTCCCTTAAGGGGGCAAGGGGGCATGGACCGTCTTCCCTTAAGGGGGCATGGACCGTCTTCCCTTAAGGGGACATGGACCGTCTTCCCTTAAGGGGGCATGGACCGTCTTCCCTTTAGGGGGCATGGACCGTTTTTCTGGGTCACTTTCTCCCTCACGTTTAGCCCCATTAGTTTTCAGATGTTAAGATGTTTTCCCCCATTAGTTAGTCGATTCTAAGACCTTTCGCCCCATTTCTTCGTCAATATTTAGACCTTTCGACTATTTAGGTGTCGACTTTTTCCCTGGCGAACGATAGTGAGCCTGTAATGTTGGAAGAACCGGCCTTTAGCCAGGAAATTTTTCTATCGAAAAATGTACAAATTAATCTAGAAGGGGGATCTAATGGATGTTTTTTTTTAATTTGATGGAGGTCTAGGGAGGAAACTAGAAAAGTTATGAATACATGAAAAAATCGCCCAAAAAGTGAACCATCTCCCCTTAATATTTTGTTTTGAGATAACATAAAACTGTATACTGGAGTGGTCATCAAAATAATAATAATAATAATATTTATTCAGTTAGCAATTTACAGAGTTGGTACCACATAGTATATTACAAAATATGACATGTACCAGCCTTGCATAATATGACATGTACCAGCCTTGCATAATATGACATGTACCAGCCTTGCATAATATGACATGTACCAGCCTTGCATAATATGACATGTACCAGCCTTGCATAATATGACATGTACCAGCCTTGCATAATTCCAACTAAGGATAGCCCAATAAGGCCGTTAGGCGTATTTCCATTGGGGTCCTTGTGGGATTAGGTTAGCTGGGGAAAATGGGGAGGATAAAGAAATAGATACTTTAGAGAAAGTATTTCTAGGGGGTTATTTTAAGATACCTTACATCCTATAGTAAATATCAGTAATCCGTAATCAGTAATAATTTCAGTTTGGTTTGTCTATCTCTTATGTCGTATTTAGTAGTAGACATAAGTTTGGTGCTCCCTTCTCGCAGCTGTCCGGTTCAGGTGTTCCTTCAGGCTACGTCTGAAGGAATACAGTGTTCTCTTTTCACGGACTGACTGGGGTAAGTCGTTCCAGTCTTTGATGGCAGTGAAGAAGAATGATTAATGTCTGTCAGATGTTGAATAGGGTGGGTAAGTGTAGGAACATGTTGACATATCTCATTTCTTGTGGGTCGAGATTAACCCTTTGAGTACAGTCGCGCTAATAAGTGATGTCTCGGCACCAATTATGTTTTGATCAATAATTAGTATCGGCAATATTTACACATGATTTCTTATTTTTTGAGTGAGATATGTCAACATGTTCCTACACTTACCCACCCTATTCAACATCTGACAGACATTAATACAGCACAGAGCGAGCCAAACGTAATGACAGCTGGGACATGACTTATTAGCGCGACTTTACCAGCGACGTCTGTTCCATATCATTCGAGCTACTTTTTAGACGATATGATGCAGCTTAGGAAGGATCTGTGGTAGTTAATAAAAGGGTTGGTTGAGAGATAGTTCGAATCCTAAATATGGCTAGAGGTCCTTCCTAAGCTGAATAAAATCATCTAATAGTTGCCAGAATAGGGTTAGAAGGCGTAGTCCCTGTTACGGTAAGGGTTAAGGGGAGATTGGCCGTTCCTTTGGTCTATTAATTCATTTATTCATATATTTGTTAGTTTCCTCGCTAGACCTCCATCAAGCTTAGAAAAACACCCCCTAGACCTCCCTTCAAGATAAATGTATAAATTTTTCGGTAGAAAAATGTCCTGGCCTAAGGCCGGTTCCTCTTAAAATTGCAGGCTCACTGTCGCTCGCCAGGAAATAATGGACACCTAAATGGCACGAAAGGTCTTAAAATTGACAACGAAATGGGGCGAAAGGTGTTAAAATCGTCAAACTAATGGGCCGAACGTCTTATAATCTCAAATCTAGTGGGGCTAAACACAAGGGAGAAGGGGGTCCAGAAAAACGGTCTGCCTCCCCTTAATGTGGAATAAATAGTTGTGCATACGCTGTAATGATAATTACGCCTGATACTATGCTTAACCCTTTCAGACTCATATGACGCAGAGGTTGCCAGATTAGCAATATGAAATAGAGTTCTCTCACTCTTATAATTACCTCTCCGAAATTAGTTTTCTGCCCACAGCTAACTCAAAGACAACTGCAGAGGTTGAAGTAACTAAACTAAAGGTTTCTAAATACCCCTGATGGTAATAAAGGCTTTAAAGTATCCCCAATAGGCTCAACACAGCTAACTCAAAGACAACTGCAGAGGTTGAAGTAACTAAACTAAAGGTTTCTAAATACCCCTGATGGTAATAAAGGCTTTAAAGTATCCCCAATAGGCTCAACACAGCTAACTCAAAGACAACTGCAGAGGTTGAAGTAACTAAACTAAAGGTTTCTAAATACCCCTGATGGTAACAAAGGCTTTAAAGTATCCCCAATAGGCTCAACACAGCTATTTCAAAGACAACTGCAGAGGTTGAAGTAACTAAACTAAAGGTTTCTAAATACCCCTGATGGTAACAAAGGCTTTAAAGTATCCCCAATAGGCTCAACACAGCTAACTCAAAGACAACTGCAGAGGTTGAAGTAACTAAACTAAAGGTTTCTAAATACCCCTGATGGTAATAAAGCCTTTAAAGTATCCCCAATAGGCTCAACACAGCTAACTCAAAGACAACTGCAGAGGTTGAAGTAACTAAACTAAAGGTTTCTAAATACCCCTGATGGTAACAAAGGCTTTAAAGTATCCCCAATAGGCTCAACACAGCTAACTCAAAGACAACTGCAGAGGTTGAAGTAACTAAACTAAAGGTTTCTAAATACCCCTGATGGTAACAAAGGCTTTAAAGTATCCCCAATAGGCTCAACACAGCTATTTCAAAGACAACTGCAGAGGTTGAAGTAACTAAACTAAAGGTTTCTAAATACCCCTAATGGTAACAAAGGCTTTAAAGTATCTCCAATAGGCTCAAAATCGCGTCATATGTCGGAGAGGGTTAATTAAATTCATATAAAACAAAATAATTGATGATCAACACCTGTTGATAGTAGTGTTGGATTAAGGGAGCCCACCTCGCCTTTTCTTCTCTTTCTCTCCCTTTCTCTTTGGCTTGTATCCATTCGGCCCCATTCAGCCTGCTGTTTTAAGACGTTTACCCCCATCCAGGTGTCAATATTTCCCTGGCGAGCAGTAGCGAGCCAGTATATACAGTATATTTTTGTTTTAATAGCAGGCTAAATTTGTAAATTTTTCGATAGAAAAATGTTTCCGGTGAAGCAGGATTTCTCCATATAATGCTGGCTCGCTATCGCTCGCCAGGATGAAATCGACACCTGGATGGGGATAAACGTCTTAAAACAGTTGGCTGAATGGGGCCGAATGGATACAAGCTAGAGAAAGAGAGAAATGGAGAGAAAGATAAAAACAAGCAGGTCACCTCCCCATAATATAATTTTCCCTGCGCTTCAAAGGGTTAACCCTCTCCGACATATGACGCGATTTTGAGCCTATTGGGGATACTTTAAAGCCTTTGTTTCCATCAGGGGTATTTTGAAACCTTTAGTTTAGTTACTTCAACCTCTGCAGTTGTCTTTGAGTTAGCTGTGTTGAGCCTATTGGGGATACTTTAAAGCCTTTGTTACCATCAGGGGTATTTATAAACCTTTAGTTTAGTTACTTCAACCTCTGCAGTTGTCTTTGAGTTAGCTGTGTTGAGCCTATTGGGGATACTTTAAAGCCTTTGTTACCATCAGGGGTATTTAGAAACCTTTAGTTTAGTTTCTTCAACCTCTGCAGTTGTCTTTGAGTTAGCTGTGTTGAGCCTATTGGGGATACTTTTAAAGCCTTTGTTACCATCAGGGGTATTTATAAACCTTTAGTTTAGTTACTTCAACCTCTGCAGTTGTCTTTGAGTTAGCTGTGTTGAGCCTATTGGGGATACTTTAAAGCCTTTGTTACCATCAGGGGTATTTATAAACCTTTAGTTTAGTTACTTCAACCTCTGCAGTTGTCTTTGAGTTAGCTGTGTTGAGCCTATTGGGGATACTTTAAAGCCTTTGTTACCATCAGGGGTATTTAGAAACCTTTAGTTTAGTTACTTCAACCTCTGCAGTTGTCTTTGAGTTAGCTGTGTTGAGCCTATTAGGGATACTTTAAAGCCTTTGTTACCATTAGGGGTATTTAGAAACCTTTAGTTTAGTTACTTCAACCTCTGCAGTTGTCTTTGAGTTAGCTGTGTTGAGCCTATTGGGGATACTTTAAAGCCTTTGTTACCATCAGGGGTATTTATAAACCTTTAGTTTAGTTACTTCAACCTCTGCAGTTGTCTTTGAGTTAGCTGTGTTGAGCCTATTGGGGATACTTTAAAGCCTTTGTTACCATCAGGGGTATTTATAAACCTTTAGTTTAGTTACTTCAACCTCTGCAGTTGTCTTTGAGTTAGCTGTGTTGAGCCTATTGGGGATACTTTAAAGCCTTTGTTACCATCAGGGGTATTTATAAACCTTTAGTTTAGTTACTTCAACCTCTGCAGTTGTCTTTGAGTTAGCTGTGTTGAGCCTATTGGGGATACTTTAAAGCCTTTGTTACCATCAGGGGTATTTAGAAACCTTTAGTTTAGTTACTTCAACCTCTGCAGTTGTCTTTGAGTTAGCTGTGTTGAGCCTATTGGGGATACTTTAAAGCCTTTGTTACCATCAGGGGTATTTAGAAACCTTTAGTTTAGTTACTTCAACCTCTGCAGTTGTCTTTGAGTTAGCTGTGTTGAGCCTATTGGGGATACTTTAAAGCCTTTGTTACCATCAGGGGTATTTAGAAACCTTTAGTTTAGTTACTTCAACCTCTGCAGTTGTCTTTGAGTTAGCTGTGTTGAGCCTATTGGGGATACTTTAAAGCCTTTGTTACCATCAGGGGTATTTAGAAACCTTTAGTTTAGTTACTTCAACCTCTGCAGTTGTCTTTGAGTTAGCTGTGTTGAGCCTATTGGGGATACTTTAAAGCCTTTGTTACCATCAGGGGTATTTAGAAACCTTTAGTTTAGTTACTTCAACCTCTGCAGTTGTCTTTGAGTTAGCTGTGTTGAGCCGATTGGGGATACTTTAAAGCCTTTGTTACCATCAGGGGTATTTAGAAACCTTTAGTTTAGTTACTTCAACCTCTGCAGTTGTCTTTGAGTTAGCTGTGTTGAGCCTATTGGGGATACTTTAAAGCCTTTGTTACCATCAGGGGTATTTAGAAACCTTTAGTTTAGTTACTTCAACCTCTGCAGTTGTCTTTGAGTTAGCTGTGTTGAGCCTATTGGGGATACTTTAAAGCCTTTGTTACCATCAGGGGTATTTAGAAACCTTTAGTTTAGTTACTTCAACCTCTGCAGTTGTCTTTGAGATAGCTGTGTTGAGCCTATTGGGGATACTTTAAAGCCTTTGTTACCATCAGGGGTATTTAGAAACCTTTAGTTTAGTTACTTCAACCTCTGCAGTTGTCTTTGAGTTAGCTGTGTTGAGCCTATTGGGGATACTTTAAAGCCTTTGTTACCATCAGGGGTATTTAGAAACCTTTAGTTTAGTTACTTCAACCTCTGCAGTTGTCTTTAAGTTAGCTGTGTTGAGCCTATTGGGGATACTTTAAAGCCTTTGTTACCATCAGGGGTATTTAGAAACCTTTAGTTTAGTTACTTTAACCTCTGCAGTTGTCTTTGAGTTAGCTGTGGGCAGAAAACTAATTTTGGAGAGGTAATTATAAGAGTGAGAGAACTCTATTTCTTATTGCTAATCTGGCAACCTCTGCGTCATAAATGCGTTAAAGGGTTAAAACCCTTTGAGTAGCAGTGACGTGTGTCATATTGTATTCTAGCTATATTTAGACGATATTATGCAGCTTAGGAAGGATCTGTGGTAGTTGAAAGGGTTGGTTGAGATAGTTTGAAGCCTTATTATGGCTAGAGGTCCTTCCCAAGCTGAATAAAATCGTCTAATAGTTGCCAGAATACTAATGAAAGAGGACGTCCCCGGAACTGTACGGGTTAAGGGGAGATTTCCACTTGAGGGATTTTTTTTTTTTTTTTTTTTTATGTGGACCCCTTTTTCCCTCATGTTTAGCCCCATTGTTTGTTTAGATTTTAAGACGTTCACCTCATTAGCTTAGCGATTTTAAGAACTTTAGCCCCATTTCTGTCAATTTTAAGATCTGTTGTGCCATTTAGGTGTCAATCTTTTCCTGGCGAGCGATAGCGAGACTGTAATTTAAGAGGAACCGGCCTTCGACCGGGCCATTTTTCTACCGAAAAGGGGTCTAGGGGTTGTAATTTAAAGCTTGATGGAAGTCTAGGGAACAAACTAAAAACCTCCCCTTAACGGTGACCCTCCAGGCAGTTGCCTCACTTGTCAGGCTTTTTTAAGGGGGCACGGGCCGTTTTTCTGGGTCACTTTCTCCCTCATGTTTAGCCCCATTAGTTTTCAGATGTTAAGATGTTTTCCCCATTAGTTAGTCGATTTTAAGACATTGGAATACTGAAATGGGTAACCGATATATTAATATTTGTATTATTATTAAATTATTATTATACTGATATTCTTCATTATACAGTAAAAGTCGGTATCACACGAGAGCTTTTTTAGTCAACATTCCATGATCAACATTTTTCTGGCAACATTTCTGAAGTATTTTGCCCTGGTATCAGAAACTAGACTGATGGTAGATGAATTTAGGTAACCGAAATAATCTAAATGTTTACTTCATAAGCTGCCAGACCAGTGTTGAGGATAAATGTTGAGGGAAAAAGCGCTCGTGTGATACCGACTATAATTATCACAGGTGTATTTGATAATGAGTCGAGGTATAAATGCTTGTTACTGTAACCCTTTCAGACTCATATGACGCAGAGGTCGCCAGATTAGCAATACGAAATAGAGTTCTCTCACTCTTATAATTACCTTTCCAAAATTAGTTTTCTGCCCACAGGTAACTCAAAGACAACTGCAGAGGTTGAAGTAACTAAACTAAAGGTTTCTAAATACCCCTGATGGTAACAAAGGCTTTAAAGTATCCCCAATAGGCTCAACACAGCTAACTCAAAGACAACTGCAGAGGTTGAAGTAACTAAACTAAAGGTTTCTAAATACCCCTGATGGTAACAAAGGCTTTAAAGTATCCCCAATAGGCTCAACACAGCTAACTCAAAGACAACTGCAGAGGTTGAAGTAACTAAACTAAAGGTTTATAAATACCCCTGATGGCAACAAAGGCTTTAAAGTATCCCCAATAGGCTCAACACAGCTAACTCAAAGACAACTGCAGAGGTTGAAGTAACTAAACTAAAGGTTTATAAATACCCCTGATGGTAACAAAGGCTTTAAAGTATCCCCAATAGGCTCAACACAGCTAACTCAAAGACAACTGCAGAGGTTGAAGTAACTAAACTAAAGGTTTATAAATACCCCTGATGGTAACAAAGGCTTTAAAGTATCCCCAATATGCTCAACACAGCTAACTCAAAGACAACTGCAGAGGTTGAAGTAACTAAACTAAAGGTTTATAAATACCCCTGATGGCAACAAAGGCTTTAAAGTATCCCCAATAGGCTCAACACAGCTAACTCAAAGACAACTGCAGAGGTTGAAGTAACTAAACTAAAGGTTTATAATACCCCTGATGGTAACAAAGGCTTTAAAGTATCCCCAATAGGCTCAACACAGCTAACTCAAAGACAACTGCAGAGGTTGAAGTAACTAAACTAAAGGTTTATAAATACCCCTGATGGTAACAAAGGCTTTAAAGTATCCCCAATAGGCTCAACACAGCTAACTCAAAGACAACTGCAGAGGTTGAAGTAACTAAACTAAAGGTTTATAAATACCCCTGATGGTAACAAAGGCTTTAAAGTATCCCCAATAGGCTCAACACAGCTAACTCAAAGACATCTGCAGAGGTTGAAGTAACTAAACTAAAGGGTTCTAAATACCCCTGATGGTAACAAAGGCTTTAAAGTATCCCCAATAGGCTCAAAATCGCGTCATATGTCGGAGAGGGTAAAAGTGGTGTGTGTGTGTGTTATCATGAGGTCAGGTGCACGGTGACTGGCTCACGTATCCCGGATGGGCTTATCTCTCTCTCTCTCTCACTCACTCTCACTCTATCTATTTATCTCTCTCTCTCACTCTCTCTATTTGTCTATCTCTCTCTCTCTCACTCTCGCTCTATCTATGTCTATCTATCTATATATCTATCTTCCTCACTCTCTCTCTCTTGGTTAAGGGGGGTCACCTGCTTTTTTCTCTCCTGTTCTGTCTCATTCACTCTCTCTCTCTCTCTATCTATCTACATATATATATCTATCGCCCACACTCTCTCTCTCTTGGTTAAGGGGGGTCACCTGCTTTTTCTCTCCTTTTCTCACTCACTCACTCACTCACACTATCTATCTATCTATATATATTTATCTATCTATCTATCTCTCTCTCGCTCTCGCTCTCTCTCCCTAGCAGAATATACTGTACACTTCCCGGTTATACAATGTTTGAGAAAAGTAATTTTTTTTTTTTTTTTTTTTTTTCAAAGAAAGTCTTAATCCCGTCTTAATGTCACCGGTTACTCTTAAGATTACAGGCTCGCTATCGCTCACCAGGAAAAAAATCGATAGCTATATGGCACGAAAGGTCTTAAAGTTGACAACGAAATGGGGCAAAAGGTATATTTCAGAGTATACTTTAATCATCCCCATTTTTCCCCCAGACCGAGATGGCGCACGCGAACAAACGGACCAGTATCGTACTCACAGGGCTTGCGGCCGCGTTTGTGGTGATCATCATTATCCTGTGTGCGATCCCTCGCAACTCTCGCTGCAAGCCGCCCAACTGTGAACAGGTGAGTGAGTTAAGCCGGTATGGTATCACACGAGAGCTTTTATAGTCAACATTCTATGATCAAAATTTTTCTGGCAACATTTCTGGAATATTTTGCACTGGTATCGGAAACTAGACTGATGGTAGATGAATTTAGGTGACAGCAATATTATAAATGTTTCCCTCATAAGCTGCCAGACAAGTGTTAAGGATAAATGTTAGGTGAAAAAAGCACTCGTGTGATACCGGCTTTAAGGGGGGGTCGCCGTATTTGTTTTATCTTTCTCTCGCCTCACTGTGACCAGGTGAGAGAGTTAAGGGGGGTCGCCGACGATTTTTTTCTCTTTCTCTCCTTTTCTCTCTTTCCCTGGCTTGTATCCAAGCGGCCCCATTCAGCCAACTGTTTTAAGACGTTTATCCCCATCTAGGTGTCGATTTCCTGGCGAGCGGTAGCGAGCCAGCATTGTATGGAGAAATCCGGCTTCGCCGGAGAAATTTTTCTATCGAAAAATGTACAAATTTAGCTTGCTGTCAAAACAAATATATATATATATGCTGCCTGGCTACCGCTCGCCAGGAAAATATTGACACCTGGATGGGGTAAACGTTTTAAAACAGTAGGCTGAATGGGACCGAATGGATACAAGCCAAAGATAGAGGGAAAGAAAGAGAAAAGAAGCGAGGTGGGCTCCCTTACACAGAGTTACACAGATACTCAGACCACACAAACCTTGGGATCCTTACTAGGTGGTCCGGCCTTAACACTATCTGGTGCAACGTCTCAGGGGTTATTATGGTGTTGGGTTGTATTATTATTGAGGGTTTTCATTGTTTTAGCCATTTTCGAACAATGTGTTTCTAGTTAACCCCGAGACTTAAAAAAAACGCCTCTCCAAACCCCCTTCAAACTAAAAATAACGTCCCCCAGACCCCCTTCGAGCTGAATATGTACATTTTTCGGTAGAAAAATGTCCTGGCCAAAGGCCGGTTTCTCCCAAATTGAAGGCTCGCTATCGCTCGCCCAGGAAACATCGACACCTTATTGGGTTGAACCATCATATAATCGCCAAACTAATGAGATGAAACGTCTTAAAATCTCCAAGCTAATGGAGTAAAACTGGGAGGATCTAAATTGGCCCACCCTACACCTAATAGGGTTAATACTACTAGACAGGGACAGTTTATAGCAAAAGAAAAGAACAAAGTTTGCTTATAGGCCTCCCCTTCTTCTTAAAGAACAAAGTATGCTTATAGGCCTCCCCTTCTTCTTAAAGAACAAAGTTTGCTTATAGGCCTCCCCTTCTTCTTAAAGAACAAAGTTTGCTTATAGGCCTCCCCTTCTTCTTAAAATTGCAGGCTCGCTTTCGCTCGCCAGAAAAAAATCGACAACTAAATGGCACGAAAGGTCTGAAAATTGACAACGAAATGGGGCGAAAGGTGTTAAAATCGCCAAACTAATGGGCCGAAGGTCTTATAAGCTCAAAACTAGTGGGGCTAAACATGAGGGAGAAGGGGGTCCAGAAAAACGGTCTGCCTTGTTCGATTGGTGCCTGCAATCTCCCCATCTGTTAACCTTTTCACGCATTTATGACGCAGAGATCGCCAGATTAGCAATAAGAAATAGAGTTCTCTCACTCTTATAATTACCTCTCCAAAATTAGTTTTCTGCCCACAGCTAACTCAAAGACAACTGCAGAGGTTGAAGTAACTAAACTAAAGGTTTCTAAATACCCCTGATGGTAACAAAGACTTTAAAGTATCCCCAATAGGCTCAAAATCGCGTCATATGTCGGAGAGGGTTAACTGTCTTCTGTTATAGAGATCGCTACCTGTAAGTGGCACCGATTAGCATGTCGCCCATCGGTAATTTGTTTAGGGTTTATTCCCCTAGATGGGTTACCCGCCAAGGCTATCGAGTCCCATCCACCCGGAAACACCCCTTTCTGATACCAGGGGGACAGCTATCACCAGAGACACTCCTATCACAGGGGGACCGCTTAACACCAGAGACACTCCTATCACAGGGGGACCGCTTAACACCAGAGACACTCCTATCACAGGGGGACCGCTTAACACCAGAGACACTCCTATCACAGGGGGACAGCTATCACCAGAGACACTCCTATCACAGGGGGACCGCTTAACACCAGAGACACTCCTATCACAGGGGGACCGCTTAACACCAGAGACACTCCTATCACAGGGGGACCGCTTAACACCAGAGACACTCCTATCACAGGGGGACCGCTTAACACCAGAGACACTCCTATCACAGGGGGACCGCTTAACACCAGAGACAGCCCTATTACATTATAGGGGAAGAGGGGATGTACCCAAGCTCTTCAGGAGAGTACAAAGGAAAAACAGGTCTAGTGACCCTTCTAGGCTGCTTGTCCTCCAAAACACTGAGGATCAAGTGTCCAAACAGTGGTTTAGAGTGGGTAAGGAAAAATTGGAAAGGGAACTACTGCGCTGGAACTAATGTCCGTGGCAGGATTAGGAAGTTAGTAGGGGACAGGTGGGTTAGTAACATAATGCAGTTATAAGTGATCTGTCGTATATCTGGGAAAAAGAGAGTAACGTCTTAGTAATATATATATACGCAATAATCCTTGATGAATCTGAGGGGGGAAATAAAATAAAGTTATTCATTTACAAACACAGTCAGTCGCAGGTTTGATGCAAGATATTTGTCCAGGGACCCTGACTCATACATACAGGGGGAAGAGGGTCTAGGTTGTGCCATTCAGGGGTGGGGACTGGTTACTGTGGTTAGTGTATGAAGAGAACTTCCCCCACTCTATGAAGGGGACCGCAGTGCGCAAGAGGGTCATGGAGGACCTGGACGAGTTTAAGCAACCCGAGTCCCCCAGGACCCCCGCACACACGATAGTCAAAGACCCTCACCTTCACCAATACCAAACCCCACACCACCTATCCCTTCCCACCCTCCCCCATTCATTGTCCTGCAATACTTACTCCTCTGTCTGTGTGTGGGATATCTGAAATATTATGGTCTCTCCACCAACCAACTTTACTCCTAAACTCGATTAATGAAATTAACAAACACATGTGGCAGTCCGGGGATTCGAACCCAGGACGCTCACACCGAAAATCAACCCACATGCATCTCCAAACCCCGAAAACTCCACGAATTATTACCACTACCCCACACACAGACAGAGGAGTAAGTATTGCAGGGCAAGTGAGTGGGGGAGGATGGGAAGGGGTAGGTGGTGTGGGGTTTGGTATTGGTGAAGGTGGGTGAGTATATGTGGGTGGAGGTACAGTAGGTGGGTAGAACAGCAGTAGGTGGGTGAGGGTAGGGGGGTAGAACAGCAGTAGGTGGATGAGGGTAGGTGGGTAGAACAGCAGTAGGTGGGTGAGGGTAAAGCTTGGTATCACACGAGAGCTTTTATAGTCAACATTTGATGATCAACATTTTTCTGGCAACATTAGTTTTTAGTATTTTGCACTGGACTGATGATAGATGAACTTAGGTGACCGAAATATTATGTATGTTGACCTCATAAGCTGCCAGACCAGTGTTGAGGATAAATGTTGAGTGAAAAAGTGCTCGTGTGATACCGGCTTAAGTAGGGTCCGTTCGATATGTGAGCGAGTGATTATTGTTGCTAAAACCTATGTACCCTCCGAGTGTCTCTACTGTAGGATTAGTTGAGTGATTTGGTGATACTAACCCAACATACACACACACCACCACACACATACACACAAGCATACAAACCACACTACACACACACACACCACCACACACACATACACACAAGCATACAAACCACACTACACACACACACACACCACCACCACCACCACACACATACACACACCACCACCACACACATACACACACCACCACACACACACACACCCACACACCACCACACACATACACACACCACCACACACACACCACCACCACACACATACACACACCACCACACACACACACCACCACACACACACCACCACACCCACACACACCACCACACACACACACCACCACACACACACACCACCACACACACCACCACACACACACACACACACACACACCACCACCACACACACACACACCACCACCACCACACACACACACACACCACCACCACACACACACACACACACCACCACCACACACATACACACACCACCACACACACACACACACACACACCACCACACACACACACACAACCACACACATACACACACCACCACACACACACACACCACCACCACACACACACACCACCACATACACACACCACCACACACACACCACCACACACACACACAAACATACAAACCACAATACACACACACCACCACACACACACCACCACACACACACACACACACACCACCATACACACACACACACCACCACACACATACACAAACATACAAACCACACTACACACACACACCACCACACACACACACACACCACCACACACACACACACCACCACACACACACACACACACCACCACACACACACACCACCACACACACACAAGCATACAAACCACACACACACACCACCACACACACACACCACCACCACACACATACACACACCACCACCACACACATACACACACCACCACCACACACATACACACACCACCACACACACACACACACCACCACACACATACACACACCACCACACACACCCACCACACACATACACACACCACCACACACACACACCACCACACACACACCACCACACACACACACACACCACCACACACACACACACCACACACACACACACACACACACACCACCACACACATACACACACCACCACACACACACCACCATCACACACACACCACCACCACACACATACACACACCACCACACACATACACACACCACCACACACACACCACCACACACACACACCACCACACACATACACACACCACCACACACACACACAAACATACAAAACCAAAATACACACACACACACACACACACACCACCACACACATACACACACACACACACACCACCACACACATACACAAACATACAAACCACACCACACACACACACCACCACACACACACACCACCACACACACACAAGCATACAAACCACACACACACACCACCACACACACACACCACCACCACACACACACCACCACACACACACATACAAACCACACTACACACACACACACACACGCATACAAACCACACACACACACACCACCACACCACACCACCACACACACACAAGCATACAAACCTCACTACACACACACACCACACCACCACCACCACACACACACCACACCACACCACCACCACCACACACACACACCACCACCACCACACACACACCACACACACATACACCACCACACACATACACCACCACACACATACACCACCACACACATACACCACACACACATTAATTAAGAAATCATAAGCACTCTTAAAATATAATATACCGGTATATATATATATATATATATATATATATATATATATATATATATATATATATATATATATATATATATATATATATATATATATATATATAATTCACTCCCAACACCAAACACCTCCTATTGAAATAATGAAAACATGTGATCTTCCCGGGATTCGAACCTGGTAATATGATGGTATTATTGTTTTGAAGTTATAATTATAAGTGATTTTACATTCTCACATCCGGGTGAATGGGACTCGTTAGCCTTGGTCGGCAACTCATCTAGGGGAGACAACCTTATACAAATCCGGGTGGATGGGACTCGTCAGCCTTGGTTGGCAACCTGTCTAGGGGAGTAAACCTGATACAAATCCGTACTGCTTACCTAAGGGTAAGGCAGGTTAGTGGATGGATTAGCCGAACACCACTGCAGAAAAATAGTGCTAACAAGATACATATAGGGGCCTCGGAGTCGGACGAATCCTAAATTGAGTGGTCAATCCTGTAAGTCCTTCACTAAACTGGCTCGGGTTGTCCCTCTCACAGGGAATAGGTCCGCTTGGGGGCATTCTGTGTATGGCCACCCTCGTAAGGGGAGTAAGGCGTCCGGCAATAGATAGATAGATAGATAGACATTATACTTTCATCTTTTCAAAACATTCCTTTTTGTGTATACTTGTTTTCTATGTTGTTTTGATTGTTTTTCAGAGAAAGAGTCATCTAGGAGGTCACGCAGATGTTGTTACCGATACTACCACCAGTACCACAACCTCGATTCCCTTAACCACCAAAACCTCCCCTACCACCACCACCACCACCACACAAATGCCGGATGAACCTGTTGACTCAGAAGACAACTCTACCACAATATCCACCACACCTCAACCAGTCGATCTGGAGACCACCTCAATAACCACTGGGGAGAACATGGGAGATCCAGTTACCACTACCAATTATACTTCTGAGGAGGACATGACTGAGGGAGCCTCTTCTACTTCTTCCACCGAGGGGGACACGACAGAACCACAAGACACCAGTGAGGCTGCCACTACCATTGCTACCCCCGAGGACGACACGGCAGAAACACAAACCGCGACTGACGCTTCCACTACCATTGCTACCCCCGAGGACGACTCGGCAGCACCACAAAACGCGACTGACGCTTCCACTACCCCCGAGGACGACTCGGCAGCACCACAAGACACCAGTGAGACTTCTACCACAGCCAATAATAAGTGTTTAACCGCAGTCTCGCCTGAAGAGGATGGTGAGTATGTGTGCGTTTGAGAGAGACAGGGGGGAGAGAGAGAAAGAGCGAGAGAGGAGTTAATTTTATTATCAATTTCAAACTCCATTACATTATGGGGGTTAAGGGGGGTGACCTGTTTTTGTTCTGTCCTTTTCTATCTTTCTCTGGCTTGTATCCATTTGGCCCCATTCAGCCTACTGTTTTAAGACGTTTATACCCATCCAGGTGTTTTTTACTGGTGAGCGGTAGCGAGCCAGCATATTTTTTATTTTTGTTAGACATCAGGCTAAATTTGTACAATTTTCAATAGAAAAATTTATCGTCGAAGCCGGATTTCTTCATATAATGCTGGCTCGCTATCGCTCGCCAGGAAGAAATTGACACCTAGATGGGGATAAACGTCTTAAGATAGTTGGCTGAATGGGGCCGAATGGATACAAGCCAGAGAAAGAGAGAAAAGGACAGAAATAACAAAAAGCAGGTCACCCCCCTTAACCCCTACAATCCCAGTGACGGTTGCCACCCGTCAGTAAGATAAATCACTCCCCAATCCCAGTGACGGTTGCCACCCGTCAGTAAGATAAATCCCTCCCCAGTCCCAATCCCAGTGACGGTTGCCACCCGTCAGTAAGATAAATCCCTCCCCAGTCCCAATCCCAGTGACGGTTGCCACCCGTCAGTAAGATAAATCCCTCCCCAGTCCCAATCCCAGTGACGGTTGCCACCCGTCAGTAAGATAAATCCCTCCCCAGTCCCAATCCCAGTGACGGTTGCCACCCGTCAGTAAGATAAATCCCTCCCCAGTCCCAGTTAGTAATTATTATGTTACCTCCACCAACCGACTACTCTTAAGGGGAGATTTCCACTTGAGGGATTTTTTTCTTGACTCCTTTCTCCCTCATGTTTAGCCCGATTGCTTTTGAGATTTTAAAACGTTCGCCCCATTATTTTGACGATTTTAAGAACCTTCGACCCATATCTGTCAATTTTAAGACCATTCGTGCCATTTAGGTGTCAATTTTTTCCTGGCGAGCGATAGCGAGCTTGTAATTTGAGGGGAATCGGCCTTCGGCCGGGACATTTTTCTACCGAAAAATGTACAAATTTATCTTGAAAGTGGGTCTAGGGGGAGTAATTTTATGTTTGATGGAAGGCTAGGGACTCAACTAAAAACCTCCCCTTAATGAAATCAACAAATACATGTGGCAGTCCTGGGATTCGAACCTAGGATGCTCACACCGGAATTCAGTGCATTTATCCATTGCGCTACGAAGACAGTTAATATACGATCCTTGTAACTGCCAACATCAGGCAGTGGCTGGTACCATGACTTGTAAACACTGTTCTAAGGAATTGGCAACACTTCTTAGGTTGACTGCAAGCTTCCACAGGCTGCCAGGGTCAGTGTTTCATCAACTTTTGAGGTGGGAGGTTGTTATATCTTGCCTCTGAAGCCATTTTGTCCACATTGCTTGGCACTGGGAGTACCGGTACGGTCGCACTAATAAGTCATGTCCCAGCTGTCATTACGTTTGGCTTGCTCTGTGCTGTATTAATGTCTGTCAGATGTAGACAAAAATACGGCTAAACTACATTACCAAAAAAAAAAAAAAAAATCGGTAACTTTATCAACGTTCTAAATTATCTGTTGTTATTAACTATCATTATATAGTATCTGTTGTTATTAACTATCATTATATATTATCTGTTGTTATTAACTATCATTATATATTATCTGTTGTTATTAACTATCATTATATATATTATCTGTTGTTATTAACTATCATTATATATTATCTGTTGTTATTAACTATCATTATATATTATCTGTTGTTATTAACTATCATTATATATTATCTTATCTGTTGTTATTAACTATCATTATATATTATCTGTTGTTATTAACTATCATTATATATTATCTGTTGTTATTAACTATCATTATATATTATCTGTTGTTATTAACTATCATTATATATTATCTGTTGTTATTAACTATCATTATATATTATCTGTTGTTATTAACTATCATTATATATTATCTGTTGTTATTAACTATCATTATATATTATCTGTTGTTATTAACTATCATTATATATTATCTGTTGTTATTAACTATCATTATATATTATCTGTTGTTATTAACTATCATTATATATTTACATTGCCCACATTTAGCTTACCTACCTTATTAAGGGGGGGTCATCAGTTTTGTTTTATCTTTCTCTCCTTTTCTCTCTTTCCCTGGCTTGTATCCATTCGGCCCTTATTAAGGGGGGGTCACCGTTTTTTTTTTTTTTTTTTTATCTTTCTCCCCTTTTCTCTCTTTCCTTGGCTTGTATCCATTCGGCCCCATTCAGCCAACTGTTTTAAGATGTTTATCCCCATCCAGGTGTCGTTTTCTTCCTGGCGACCGATAGCGAGCCAGCATTGTATGAAGAAATCTGGCTTCACCGGAGAATTTTTTTTATCGAAAAATTTATAACATTTAGCTTCCTGCCAAACAAAAATAAATATATATGCTGGCTCACTACCGCTCGCTAGGAAGGGATAGGGAGAGGAAAAGAAAAAAAAGCGAGGTGGGCTCCCTTAATCGAAAATGCATTTCTAAAATACAAAATTTGGTTAAAACTTTCCAGGCCGAACCCTTTCTCCTACTTACAGCAAATTTAGTAGTACAGTCGCGCTAATAAGTCATGTCCCAGCTGTCATTACGTTTGGCTTGCTCTGTGCTGTATTGATGTCTGTCAGATGTTGAATAGGGTGGGTAAGTCTAAGAACATGTTTGTATATCTCAGCTGTCATTACGTTTGGCTTGTTCTGTGCTGTATTAATGTCTCAGATGTTGAATAGGGCGGGTAAGTGTAGGAACATGTTTGTATATTTCACTTGATATGAAGAAATGAAGCTTAGATATTGCTGATACTAATTATTGATCAAAACATACTTGGTGCCGAGACATCACTTATTAGCGCGACTGTACATATGATATTATCATTATTGTTAATAGTGATGATAGTAGCATTGCCTTTATTAACTCTTTCACGCTTTTATGACGCATAGGTTGCCAGATTAGCAATAAGAAAGAGTTCTCTCACTCTTATAATTACCTCTCCAAAATTAGTTTTCTGCCCACAGCTAACTCAAAGACAACTGCAGAGGTTGAAGTAACTAAACTAAAGGTTTCTAAATACACCTGATGGTAACAAAGGGTTTAAAGTATCCCCAATAGGCTCAACACAGCTAACTCAAAGACAACTGCAGAGGTTGAAGTAACTAAACTAAAGGTTTCTAAATACCCCTGATGGTAACAAAGGCTTTAAAGTATCCCCAATAGGCTCAACACAGCTAACTCAAAGACAACTGCAGAGGTTGAAGTAACTAAACTAAAGGTTTCTAAATACACCTGATGGTAACAAAGGGTTTAAAGTATCCCCAATAGGCTCAAAATCGCGTCATAAGGTTTCTAAATACCCCTGATGGAAACAAAGGCTTTAAAGTATCCCCTTGTATTGAGTATTGTTCACATGTGTGGGGAGGTTCCTCTCACACTGCTCTCCTAGACAAAGTTGAAAGGAAGGCCTTTCGTATCATTAACTCCCGTCCACTCACCAACTCTCTGCAATCTCTCTCTCTCCGCCGCAATGTTGCATCTCTCTCGCTATTCTATCGCTACTATAATAATCAGTGTTCCTCAGAGCTATCTCAGTGCATACCACCTCCTTTATGTAGGGCACGTGGTACCCGTCTTGCAACTCAATCCCACCCCTACTCTGTGCAACTCTCCAACCCAAGAGTGAAATGTTACTCTCAAACTTTCTTCTACTCAACAGCTGAGCTCTGGAACTCTCTCCCAGAATCAGTCTTTCCCTCTTCCTATGACTTAAATTGCTTCAAACTCCGTGTGTCCAGGCATTTTGGCTCGAACGTCCCTTGATTTTGGCCCTGTCACTCTTTCAACTATGGGGGAGGCACTCGCTATAGGCAGTTATGCCTTTTGCCTCCCTCAATCACATAGAAAAAAAAAAAAAAAAAAAAAATAGGCTCAAAATCGCGTCATAAGGTTTCTAAATACCCCTGATGGTAACAAAGGCTTTAAAGTATCCCCAATAGGCTCAAAATTGCGTCATATGTCGGAGAGGGTTAATAAGGCGTCGCCGGTACAGTAAGGATTAATGATAATATTGTATTGCTATATTTTCACAGATTATGTTTGCCAGACGATCCCTTGCAAACGAATGGCTGCCAAGATGTTGCATATGAAGGACAACGGACCGGTGGAGCCCTGCGAGGTGGGTACTCGAGGGGGTAGTACTTGCTCTCCCCTTTCTCCCTCATGTTTAGCATATTAGTTTGGTGGATCCCTGCGAGGTGGGTACTTAACACTATCTGGTGCAACGTCTTGGGGGTCATTATGGTATTTTGTTTAATTATTATTGAGGGTTTTCATTGTTTTAGACATTTTCGAACAATATGTTTTTAGTTTACCCCGAAGCTTGGAAAAACGCCTCTCCAAACCCCAGAAACACGCCTCTCCAAACCCCCTTCAAACTAAAAAAACGTCCCCCAGACCCCCTTCAAGCTAAATGTGTAAATTTTTCGGTAGAAAAATTTCCCGGCCAAAGGCCGGTTTCTTCCAAATTGCAGGCTCGCTATCGCTCGCCCAGGAAAAAACGACACCTTATTGGGTTGAACCATCATATAATCGCCAAACTAACGCGATGAAACGTCTTAAAATCTCCATGCTAATGGAGTAAAACTGGGAGGCTCTAAATTGGCCCGCCATGCAGCTAATAGGGTTAAGGGGGGATGGGTCGCTTTTATCTGTTCATTTATGATTTGTTCTCTTATGTTATTGGTTTCCTCCCGAGGCCTTCATCAAGCTTAAAAAACACCAGCCCAAGAACCTCCTTCAAGATAAATTTGTAAATTTTTCGATAGAAAAATGGTTTCTCTTAAATTACAGGCTGGCTATCGCTCGCCAGGAAAAAACTCTACACCTAAATTATACGAAAAGCCTTAATATTGTCAAAGAAATGGGTCGAAAGGTCTTAAAATCACCAACCAAATGGGTCAAACGTCATAAAATCTGAAAACTAATGGGGCTTAACATGAGGGAGAAGGGGGACCAAAAAACCGGTCCACCTCCCCTTAAGGGGGTAGAACTCGCTTTTTCTGGACCCCCTTCTCCCTCATGTTTAGCATATCAGTTTGGAGGTTTTAAGACGTTCGTTCCGTTAGTTTGGGGATTTTGAGACCTTTCGCCTCATTTTGTTGTCAATATTAAGACTTTTCGTGCCCTTTAGGTGTCGGTTTTTCCTGGCGAGCGGCAGCGAGCCTCTACATTTAGAAGGAACCGGCCTTCGGCCGGTACATTTTTCTACCGAAAAATGTACAAATTTATCTTGAAAGGGGGTCTAGGGGGTGTTTCTCTAAGCTTGATGGAGGTCTAGCTTGATAGAGGTCTAGCTTGATGGAGGTCTAGCTTGATAGAGGTCTAGCTTGATGGAGGTCTAGCTTGATGGAGGTCTAGCGAGGAAACTAAAAAATAAATAAAATATATAAATATATCGACCAAACACCAAGCACTACCCCCTTAACCCCTTCTGTACCGGTGACGTCTTCTTATCTTCTTCTGGCTTCTATTAGACGATTTTGTTCAGTTTACAAAGGGCTTCCAACAATTAACAGGCTTTGAACTATCTCAATTAACTCTTTATACCACCACAGATCCTTCTTAAACTGCACAAAATCCTCTAAATATAGCTAGAATAAAATGAAAAAGACGTCGCGGTACTGAAGGGGTTAATAATGTTTTTAATATACAGACACTTACAATTACTGAAATTGAAATAAGACCCACTGATTATATTGCTGTTAACTACCACTACCACTAACTACCACTCCCTCTAACCACCACTATCACTAACCACCACCATCACTAACCACCACCATCACTAACCACCACCACCACAAACTTACCACCACCACAAACTTACACGAATCACCACTCTCACTAACTACCACTCCCTCTAACCACCACTCCCTCTAACCACCACTATCACTAACCACCACCACCACAAACTTACACGAATCACCACTATTTTTTTATACCACTAATCACTAACTACCACTACCACTAACTACCACTCCCTCTAACCACCACTATCACTAACCACCACCACTACAAACTTACACGAATCACCACTATTTTTTATACCACTAATCACTAACCACCACTACCACTAACTACCACTACCACCACCACCACTACCACTACCACTAACTACCCCTCCCTCTACCACCACTACCACTAACTACCCCTCCCTCTACCACCAGGACTTCTATCAGTATTCGTGTGGAGGAGTTACCGACGATCCCTTCTTCAAACCTCAGAACAACCAACTCATCACCAAGAATTTGATCTCAGGTAAGTGTGTGTGTGTGTGTGTGTGTGTGTGTGGGTGTGTGTGTGTGTGTGTGTGTGTGTGTGTGTTTACCTAATTGACCACTTGCGAGTTTCAGGCTATAAGGAAGTTGGAGCTGTAGACGTCAATTTGTAAACGGTAATATAGTAATAACGTGGGCTTGTGATGGATAAAAAAAAAATTGAGTTTCATGTATTTATATATGCACTACAACCGTATTTATATATGCACTACAACCGTATTTATATATGCACTACAACCGTATTTATATATGCACTACAACCGTATTTATATATGCACTACAACCGTATTTATATATGCACTACAACCGTATTTATATGTGCACTACAACCGTATTTATATATGCACTACAACCGTATTTATATATGCACTACAACCGTATTTATATATGCACTACAACCGTATTTATATATGCACTACAACCGTATTTATATATGCACTACAACCGTATTTATATATGCACTACAACCGTATTTATATATGCACTACAACCGTATTTATATGTGCACTACAACCGTATTTATATATGCACTACAACCGTATTTATATATGCACTACAACCGTATTTATATATGCACTACAACCGTATTTATATATGCACTACAACCGTATTTATATATGCACTACAACCGTATTTATATATGCACTACAACCGTATTTTATGTATATTTATATATGCACTACAACCGTATTTATATATGCACTACAACCGTATTTATATGTGCACTACAACCGTATTTATATATGCACTACAACCGTATTTATATATGCACTACAACCGTATTTATATATGCACTACAACCGTATTTATATATGCACTACAACCGTATTTATATGTGCACTACAACCGTATTTTAGCTGGTAGTTTTGCTGAATATTGTTAGCTACGACTCCAACTTCCTTATAGAACGAAACTCGCAAGTGATCAATTGTTTTTACCTAATTGTAGTTTACAGGAGTTGAGCTAAACTCGTGTTGTCCCGTCTCTCAGTCTACTTGCATCCAATTTGGTCTTGAAAATATGGATGTTCCTAGCCCCTACCACCTCCTGTGTGTGTGTGTGTGTGTGTTTATCCATCATATTTGCAGTTTCGGGCAGTCAATGGTGTATCAATGCACATTAACACAGTAGGTCACTAAGCCACTGGCCAACAATTATAAGAACATCAGTTGTTAAGGGGGATGGTTCACTTTTTGGGCGATTTTTGTATGTATTCATTATTTTTCTAGTTTCCTCCCTAGACCTCCATCAAATTAAAAAAAAAACATCCATTAGATCCCCTTTACTTCTAGATTATTTGTACATTTTTCGGTAGAAAAATGTCCCGGCCGAAGGCCGGTTCCTCTTAAAATTTCAGGCTCGCTATCGCTCGCCAGGAACAAAATGGACACCTAAATGGCACGAAAGGTCTTAAAATTGACAGAAATGGGGCGAAAGTTCTCAAAATCGCCAAACAACTGGGGCGAACGTCTCAAAATTTCAAAAGCAATGGGGCTAAATAATTATGAGGGAGAAAGGGGTCCCGAAAAAAATCTCTCAAGTGGAAATCTCCCTTTAATTATTGCTTTGAAGAAACTGGACACACTAGCAACATTAAGGGGTTCACCTGCTTTTTCTCTCTTGCTCTGGCTTGTAACCATTCGGCCCCATTCAGCCAACTGTTTGAAGACGTTTATCCCCCATTCAGGTGTCGATTTCTTCCTGGCGAGCGATAGCGAGCCAGCATTGTATGGAGAATTCAGGCTTCGCCGGAGACATTTTTCTATCGAAAAATTAACAAATTTAGCTTGCTGTAAAAACATATATATATATATGGTGGCTCGTTACCGCTCGCCAGGAAAATATTGACACCTGGATGGGGGTAAGTGTCTTAAACCAGTAGGCTGAATGGGGCCGAATGGATACAAACCAAAGAGAGAGGGAGAGAAAGAGAGAACAAACGAGTGGTCTCCTTAATCATAATAAAGTATAATTTAATCGGGGTTTTTTCCCGCCAATAGCTGCCCTGAATAAACTAGACACCTCTGATGTCCTGCTGAATCCCCTGAAGACCTACTACGATTCCTGCCTCAACCACTTGAATAAAACCACCGCCGCGGTTCGTAAGGGCAGATTCCAAGACATCTTCAAGTCGACGGGATACGGTTTCAAGGCTCCGGATCATACGCAAGGCGGACCCGTCAGCGTGTTCGACCTCACCAATATCCTCACTAAGATGATCAAGATGCAATTGTAAGCGGTTTTTTTATTATTTTTTTATTATTATTATTATTATTATTATTATTATTATTATTATTATTATATTATTATTATTATTATTATTATTATTATTATTATATTATTATTATTATTATTATTATTTTTTTTTTATTTTTATTTTTTTTTTTTTTCTAACTATATTTCAGAGTGTTCATTGGATTGTTGTATGTTAAGGGAGACCACCTCGCTTTTATTCTCTTTCTCTCCCTCTCTCTTTGGCTTGTATCCATTCGGCCCCATTCAGCCTACTGGTTTAAGACGTTTACCCCCATCCAGGTGTCAATATTTTCCTGGCGAGCCGTAGCGAGCCAGCATATATATATTTTTGTTTTACAGCAAGCTAAATTTGTATATTTTTCGATAGAAAAATTTCTCCGGCGAAGCCGGATTTCTTCATACAATGCTGGCTCGCTATCGCTGGCCAGGAAAAAATCGACACCTGGATGGGGATAAACGTCTTAAAATAGTTGGCTCAATGGGGCCGAATGGATACAAGCCATAGAAAGAGAGAAAAGGAGAGAAAGATAAAAAATAAGCAGGTGCCGCACCCCCCTTAACGTTACTTTTCATTCCTGCAGCACACATTAAGTATTTATTGATTTGGCATGCAACATGGATATTTGGCATGCAACATGGATATATATATTTTTTTTTTCATTAGCAGACGATGTTGAATTCCAATTTGGTCTTTATCCAGAACCTCTTATCAAAATTACCACTACTACCACTATCGTCTATTACCACTACTACCTCTATCGTCTATTACCACTACTACCACTATCGTCTATTACCACTACTACCACTATCGTCTATTACCACTACTACCACTATCGTCTATTACCACTACTACCACTATCGTCTATTACCACTACTACCACTATCGTCTATTACCACTACTACCACTATCGTCTATTACCACTACTACCACTATCGTCTATTCGCTGTAAGTAGGTGAGAAATCATGACCTCTATCCTCTGTAACTCAAAAAGGGCTACAGCAAATGGGCTGTACATTTCCACATATATTCCTTGACTGACTCTTCCCAAATGGTAGAAATATTAGCTCGATTACTCCAGTCGTGTTTGAGTTACAGAGGTTAGAGTTCATGATTTCTTGCCTACTTACAGCGAATAGACTATACCACTAAAGCCGGTATCACACGAGCGCTTTTTCCCTCAACATTTATCCTCAACACTGGTCTGGCAGCTTATGAGGTCAACATTTATAATACTTCGGTCACCTAAATTCATCTACCATCAGTCTAGTTTCCGATACCAGTGCATAATATTTCAGAAATGTTGCCAGAAAAATGTTGATTATCGAATGTTGACTATAAAAGCTCTCGTGTGATACCGGCTTAACTACCACTACGGTACCATTAGCCACCACTACAACTAGCCACAGATCCTCTCACGTTTTTTTACGCAATTTTGAGCCTATTAGGGATACTTTAAAGCCTTTGTTACCATCAGGGGTATTTATAAACCTTTAGTTTAGTTACTTCAACCTCTGCAGTTGTCTTTGAGTTAGCTGTGTTGAGCCTATTGGGGATACTTTAAAGCCTTTGTTACCATCAGGGGTATTTATAAACCTTTAGTTTAGTTACTTCAACCTCTGCAGTTGTCTTTGAGTTAGCTGTGTTGAGCCTATTGGGGATACTTTAAAGCCTTTGTTACCATCAGGGGTATTTATAAACCTTTAGTTTAGTTACTTCAACCTCTGCAGTTGTCTTTGAGTTAGCTGTGTTGAGCCTATTGGGGATACTTTAAAGCCTTTGTTACCATCAGGGGTATTTATAAACCTTTAGTTTAGTTACTTCAACCTCTGCAGTTGTCTTTGAGTTAGCTGTGGGTAGAAAACTAATTGTGGAGAGGTAATTATAAGAGTGAGAGAACTCTATTTATTATTGCTAATCTGGCAACTCTGCGTCATAAAAACGTGAAAAGGTTAATATCCAGTATTCGAGAATGGATAATAAGTCGTAGGCGTGTGCATAAACCTTTAACCGTCTTGGTGGTTGTAATGGTTAAGGTGTCTAAAAATCTGTGTGTGATAACCCGGGTTCGAATCCTGGTGGATCACATATATGCTTTCATTAATTTCATTGGAGGTGTTTGGTGTTGTGGTGAAATTAATAAAGCATAGATTTCATACATTTTATTTTAGTAAGCGTTAGTTATTTCCACATTGGGATTTTGATAATTTATTTTGCCTTTATATTGTCTTTGTCCAAGTTTTGGTTTGTTTAGTTTGCAACTTTTACATTTTAAGGGAGCCCACCTCGCTCTTTTTCTCTTTCTCTCCCTCTCCATTCGGCCCCATTCAGCCTACTGTTTTAAGACGTTTACCCCCATCCAGGTGTCGATATTTTCCTGGCGAGCGGTAGCGAGCCAGCATATATATATTTGTGTTTTGACAGCAAGCTAAATTTGTAAATTTTTCGATAGAAAAGTGTCTCCGGCGAAGCAGGATTTCTCCATACAATGCTGGCTCGCTATCGCTCGCCAGGAAGAAATCGACACCTGGATGGGGATAAACGTCTTAAAACAGTTGGCTGAATGGGGCCAAATGGGTACAAGTCAGAGAAAGAGAGAAAAGGAGAGAAAGAGAAAAAAAGCAGATGACATTTTAAGTTTTTTGACATTTTAAGTTTTGGTTTGTTTAGTTTGCAAGTTTGACATTTTAATTAATCTGTCCTCAGCACCCCGTTCTTCGACATTCTGGTGGACGTGGATGACCAGAACCCTGGATCCTTTGTGTTCAAGTTGACGCCGCCGCTGAGCGTATCGCCCCTCAGTGACGGTGTGGCCAAGAAGGTGTGTCTGGCGAAATACCACCGGGATGTGAACCGCGTCAAACAAGGCGTTCCCGTTAACATCAACCAAGCTTATGCTAGCTACACTACATGTATGGTTAGTTGTTTTATCTTTCTCTCCTTTTTTCTCTTTCCCTGGCTTGTATCCATTCGACCCTTAAAGACATCAATGAAGCTTATGTTAACTACACAACATGCATGGTTAGTTAGGCATTATTATTTTTGTTTTATCTTTCTCTATTTCTTTGGCTTGTATCCATTTCTTACAGTTTCTTACAGTAGATCCTCTGGAAAAAGTCAAACTAGGCCTGTGTATCCAGCTCAGTGCCAGTACTTGCACTGCTGCGGTCGTTCACGGTGTTGGCGGCGGCGGTAGCAGACGCAACATTTTTACTATTCTGTATTTTTGCTTTATAATCAAACTTCAAATCTTGTCTTCCCCATGCTTTATCAAGATTACTTTCAAACTCCCTTATTGATTCGGAATCGACTACATACTGGGGCAGTGCGTTCCACTCATTAACCACTCTATCACAAAATGAGTTCTTTGCCTTTTCAAGCCTATTTCTTTCTTTGTAAATTTTCTTTGAGTGTCCTCTGGTTGTTGTTGTTGTTGTTGTTCCCCAAGCTGCCTGGCCGAACAGCCTCAAGGCCCCGAGAAAGGCCAAGGCCATAACCGAGCGCCCCCATAGAACCCTCCCTGCCGACCACAATAAAGCCTGGGTGACCGAAGCCACTCCATGGCGGGGAGCTGAGGAGGGTGCGGAAACGCCCGGGAAACCAAAGCCCCACCCAGGGCCCTGTGCCCCTCAGCAATTATCCTCTGGTTCTTGTTCCCTCCCGCATCAAGAAGATACCTTCACACACATCCTCATCATACTTTCCTGACACTATCTTAACCCTCTCCGACATATGACGTGATTTTGAGCCTATTAGGGATATATTTAATTCTAGATATATTTAGACGATATTGTGCTTATTACTTATTATTACTTATTACTTATTATTACTTATTATTACTTATTACTTATTATTACTTATTATTACTTATTATTACTTATTACTTATTATTACTTATTATTACTTATTATTACTTATTATTACTTATTACTTATTATTACTTATTATTACTTATTATTTATTATTACTTATTATTACTTATTACTTATTATTACTTATTATTACTTATTACTTATTATTACTTATTATTACTTATTACTTATTATTACTTATTATTACTTATTATTACTTATTACTTATTACTTATTATTACTTATTACTTATTATTACTTATTATTACTTATTATTACTTATTACTTATTATTACTTATTATTACTTATTACTTATTATTACTTATTATTACTTATTATTACTTATTACTTATTATTACTTATTATTACTTATTACTTATTATTACTTATTACTACTTATTATTACTTATTACTTATTATTACTTATTACTTATTATTACTTATTATTACTTATTACTTATTATACCTATTACTTATTACTTATTAAACCTATTACTTATTAAACCTATTACTTATTACTTATTAAACCTATTACTTATTACTTATTAAACCTATTACTTATTATTACTTCTTATTACTTATTATTACTTATTACTTATTATTACTTATTACTTATTACTTATTATTACTTATTATTACTAATTACTTATTATTACTTATTACTTATTATTACTTATTACTACTTATTATTACTTATTACTTATTATTACTTATTACTTATTATTACTTATTACTTATTATTACTTATTATTACTTATTACTTATTATTACTTATTATTACTTATTATAACTTATTATTACTTATTATTAATTATTACTTATTATTACTTATTATTACTTATTACTTATTATTACTTATTACTTCTTATTACTTATTACTTATTATTACTTATTATTACTTATTATTACTTATTACAGAAATCGGAACTTACAAAAGGCATGGTGCTTTCTAGAATGAAGGAGGCAGTGACGAAAATGGGTCTGATGGAGGACATTAAAGATGAAGGCGTAAGGGCCACCCTCTTAAGTACAACATCCACCAACACCAACTACTTCCTGGAGGACATTTTTGATGTAAGAGAACATAACCCAACTGAGTAACCAATTAACCCTCTCACGTTGTTGACGCAATTTTGAGCCTATTAGGGATACTTTAAAGCCTTTGTTACCATCAGGGTATTTATAAACCTTATGACGCGATTTTGAGCCTATTGGGGATACTTTAAAGCCTTTGTTACCATCAGGGGTATTTAGAAACCTTTAGTTTAGTTACTTCAACCTCTGCAGTTGTCTTTGAGTTAGCTGTGTTGAGCCTATTGGGGATACTTTAAAGCCTTTGTTACCATCAGGGGTATTTATAAACCTTTAGTTTAGTTACTTCAACCTCTGCAGTTGTCTTTGAGTTAGCTGTGTTGAGCCTATTAGGGATACTTTAAAGCCTTTGTTACCATCAGGGGTATTTATAAACCTTATGACGCGATTTTGAGCCTATTGGGGATACTTTAAAGCCTTTGTTACCATCAGGGTTATTTAGAAACCTTTAGTTTAGTTACTTCAACCTCTGCAGTTGTCTTTGAGTTAGCTGTGTTGATCCTATTAGGGATACTTTAAAGCCTTTGTTACCATCAGGGGTATTATTTGTTTTATTTATTTATTTTTTTTCTATATTTCAACTTACTTCCTCTCGGGCATAGGCTGAGAGCCTTAACATTCACCGCTTTACAATGAACAGTGAAGCCCGTGAGGTCTTGTTCCAGTCTAGGGAGTGAGACATGTGAAGCACGTAGAGTACAACGAGCACCTGCCATCTTGCCTTCACATGAGGCACGGTGCTCACTCATGGCCCGAAACGACCCCATCTCTGAAGCCACCTCGTTCCCGTGCTTCACTGTCTCACCCCATACACTCGGACTCTCACACTTACACACACACAACGCCACCTGTTGAGCAGATAACTCACCAGGCATTGCACCCCTATAGCATATTTTGAATATGGGAATATTCATACAGTGCTATTTAATCAGGGAACAATGAGGGTATTTTATTGACGTTTCGGTGGGCTTGTGGTAATGCACTGATACCAGGTACAGCACAAATTCCATCCCAATAATATCTTCCCATTGATACATCGGGATTTGAACCCGGGACCTTTGGATTACCAGGCCGGTGGCAAGACCACTCCACCACACCTCCCCTTAGTTTAGTTACTTCAACCTCTGCATTTGTCTTTAAATTAGCTGTGGGCAGAAAAATAATTTTGGAGAGGTAATTCTAAGAGTGAGAGAACTCTATTTAGTAGTGCTAATCTGGCAACCTCTGCGTCATATGGTCGAGAGAGGGTTAATCACAGGATCTATGTATGATAGCTATAATAACTCAGCAATTATGAAGGGAAAGTTGAGGGACAAAGGAAATATGTGACGCTTTGGCTCCCAATCTGCCATATGTGTGCGAGGTGTTTGTGTGTGTGTTTTTTTGTTTTTATTTTATATTAATATTGTAAGCTGTGGTCAATAAAAATATCTATCTATCTATCTATGGTATCTAGCTATGTGATCACGAGTCGGAGTGGGTGGTGGTGGATGGGATATAATTCCAAATGAAGCCACTACTTTTAACCCTCTCCGACATATGACGCGATTTTGAGCCTATTGGGGATACTTTAAAGCCTTTGTTACCATCAGGGGTATTTAGAAACCTTATGGCGCGATGTTGAGCCTATTTGGGATACTTTAAAGCCTTTGTTACCATCAGGGGTGTTTAGAAACCTTTAGTTTAGTTACTTCAACCTCTGCAGTTGTCTTTGAGTTAGCTGTGGGCAGAAAACTAATTTTGGAGAGGTAATTATAAGAGGTAATTGTTGAGATGGAGAGACTGTGTAAGAAAGGCTTTGGATGATAGAGGAATGACTATAGATCAGGCAGGGGAAGTGGTGGTGGACAGGAGTGAATGGAGAATGCTTGTGAATAGTTGAGTGAACACGTGGTCATTTGGAGTAGGGGTCGGGCGCAAGTTCGACTAGATAATAGTCCATCAGGCGCCTGGCCCGGGGGGACGATTAATATGAAGGGTGTGCCTGGAAGTGTGGTGGGAGGGCTTGTGGCTTTGGCTCCGCTGCATGTCAGCCTGCCGAGATTGGAACCTCTCCGGGTGGTCAGGGGCCGGGGGAGTGCTGGAGCGACCTTGGTAACCCTGGTCTCTGGGTCTTCTCCTGGGTGTGAGTTTGTGTTTTTTATCTGTGTTTATTTTTTGTTTTATGTTGTTTTTGTGTTTTCCCTGTTCTTGCTCTGTCTTGAGTCGGCTACCCCCAAAATGGGGATTGGGCCTGAGCATATAGATAGATAGATAGAATTATAATAGTGAGTGAACTCTATTTCTTATTGCTAATCTGGCAACCTCTGTGTCTAAGTTCCTCGGTGGTTTAGGTGTTGGAGTGCTGCACTACTGGCCTGGGTTCGAAGCCATGACACAAAAATATTAATATTATGTATGTACTGTTAAGATTTAAGTTGTATTATGCTGTGATATAAATACTTAAAGGTAATACTTTTCCGTTGTACCTGACTGTATCATACTTTTTTTTTTTTTTTTTTTTATTTATTTTATTTTTTTTTTTTTTTTTTTTTTTTTTTTTTTTTCATTTTTTTTTGTAATTTATATATTTATTTTTCAGCGCCTGCCTGGCGTACCTGCTCTTCGGTACAAGCATCTCAAGAAGGAGTACTCAAGGATACATACGCTCCAGGAATTCTATTCTTCTGAGTTGGCCTCTAATGTGGTAAGTGCTATTGGAAACAGTTTAAAGGGGAGGTTTCTAGTTTGTTTCCTACTCCTCCAGCAATCTTAAAATTTCACCCCCTTGACCCCCTTTCAAGATAAATTTGTAAATTTTTCGGTAGAAAAATGTCCCGGCCGAAGGCCGATTACTATTAAATTACAGGCTCGCTATCGCTCGCTCGCCTGGATAAAATCAACACCTAAATGGCACGAAAGGTCTTAAAATTGACAGAATGGGGCGGAAATTCTTAAAAATCACCAAACTAATGGGGAAAACGTCTTAAAATCTCAAAAGTAATGGGGCTAGACATGAGGGAGAAAGGGGTCAAGAAAAAAGTTCCTCAAGTGGAAATCTCCCCTTAACCCTTTGAGTACCAGTGACGTGTGTTATATTCTATTCTAGCTATGCTTAGACGATGTTGTGCAGCTTAGGAAGGATCTAAGGTAGTTAAAAGGGTTGGTTGAGATAGTTTGAAGCCTTATTATTGCTAGAGGTCCTTCCTAAGCTGTATAAAATCGTCTAATAGTTGCCAGAATATGATGCAAAGGACGTCCCTGGTGCTGAACGGGTTAAACTCTAAGTATATTAGGACACATTTATACATTTTACTATATCATTAATATAGTAAGGTAGTAGGGGTAGTAGGGGTAGGCAGCCCCGCCCAGGGAAGTACTACCGCCAAGGTTTCGGGAGACTCCGGGAATAGCCTGAATTCCATTTTCTATCCCAGGCCTTGGTATCTGGATACATATCTTTCTGCCTCACACATCAGGGGTATCAGGAAAACCCTCTTTATATAACATACACATCCAACTTCACGACATTGCCCTACATCGCTATCCTCTATCCATAAAACACTACTCTTCCCACTACATATCATACATGTAACACCATACACTTACCTAATAAATATGGCAGTACAATTGTTAAGAGCAAACCTGGTGGTCCCTCGGATATCCACCCCCGGCAGGGTTGGGTCATTGACACAGGGCCCTCCCGGTCGTCATCATGCGACTGTGTCAAGAGCATTGCAACGTCCCAAAGCTGCTCGTCGGTGCAGCTTTTTCTTTAGTAATATAAGGGGACTTCACTCTAACATCAATTTTGTACACCAATTTCTTCTAGCAGAATCCCCTACTCTCCTTTTTTTGACAGAGACTCAAGTAACATCCACATCTGACACGTCTAGATTTAATTTTCCAGGTTATCAACTGCTCCAAAATTTCAGACCTAAAGGAGGTGTATGTTGCTTCGCTAAATCTGAAATTGCCCTGGAGGAGGTTACTAGTTTCAATTGTCCCTATTTTGATTATTCTATATACAAATTAATTTCTGCTGGTAAATTTAAATACATATGTTGCATCTACCGTTCCCCAAATACTCCTCCAGAGCAAAGTCTTTTTGATTCTCTGTCCTCACAACTCAGTGTCCTCAACTTAAATGCTTCTTCTGAAATCACTGTGTTGGGTGATTTTAATGTCCATAATGTTGAATGGCTCACTCATTCAGCCAGGACTGATGATGCTGGTCTTGAATGTGAGCTATTTGCAGACTCATTTAATCTCACTCAACTAGTCAACCAACCCACCCGTGTACCAGATAATCCTAATCATAATTCCCACCTACTGGACTTATTTTTAACAACCAATTCAGAAAATTATGATGTTACAGTGAGGTCCCCGCTTGGATCTTCTGATCACTGTCTGATACAGGCCACCTGTCTATCACCTACCACACCTTCCCACTCTGAACCTGTTTTGGTGACTAAATGGCATTACGATAGAGCAGACTGGGAGGGTCTTCAAGGTTTCTTTATTGATATTCCCTGGACCTCTTTCTTTTCTAATGATGCACACTCCACCTTGAGCCACATACAAGATTTTGTAAAAATTGGAATGGAAACTTTTATTCCTCATCAAAAGTACAGTAAAAGATCTAATTCACCTAAATGGTTTGACCATAATTGTGCTAGAGTAACTGAACAAAAAGCAATAGCCTACAATGCATACACAAGATCAAAAAAACATGAAGCCTTTAATTACTTTAGAAACATCAGAAATCATGCCAAAACTGTATTAAACCTAACTAAATCAAACTTTCTCCACAAGCAGGCAAATAAACTTCTAAATAATCCAAATGATAACAAAATATTTTGGTCTACTCTTAACTCATTCAAATCCAACTTCACTACTGCTTCATCCATTCCACCATTAAAATCTCCGACTGGCAATCTTGTAAGTGACCCACGAGGTAAAGCTAACCTTCTTGCGGATATTTTCTCCACGAAGTCAACCTTAGATGAAATAAATCAAGATGTCCCTGTACTTAATTTTAATTCGCCTGAAATTCCCTCACTTAATATCCACACCAGACATGTCAAAACTATTTTGCAGAATCTCTCAGTAGATAAGGCTCCTGGTCCAGATGAAATTCCTCCAATAGTACTTAAGAATTGCTCCTTGGTGCTCGCTCCTGTATTGACAAATTTTTTCCGTCTGTGTACTCATACCTCATGCTTCCCAGTACCCTGGAAAGAAGCAAACATCCATCCAGTTCCTAAAAAAGGTGCCTCTTCAGATCCATCAAACTACAGACCAATAGCTATAACTTCCACTCTTGGTAAAGTCTTTGAAATTATATTCAATAATCACATAATTAAGCATCTTGAGAATAATAAATTAATCAGTGATAGGCAATATGGTTTTAGACGATGTCGATCAACTGCAGACATTCTTTGCCTTCTTACGCATCAAATCAACCAAGCTACAGACCAACATGGTGAAACACATACAATAGCACTGGATATATCAAAGGCATTTGATAGAGTCCGGCATCAATCCTTATTGTCGAAGATGTCACACTACGGCCTTGCATCATTAGTTCCACTAATTTCTTCTTATCTTCATAACAGAAAAATATGTGTAATGGTAGATGGCCTTTATTCTCAATTTCACTCAATAAATGCTGGTGTTCCCCAGGGATCAGTTTTGGCCCCAACTCTGTTCCTCATTCATATCAATGATCTCATATCTACCACTCATAATCCAATACATTCCTACGCAGATGACTCAACACTCCACAGTTCCTTCACATTTACCAATTCTTTCACCCAACCCGATCTTATAAATTCAAAAATAAACAATGCAATTTCTCTGAACCAGGACCTTTCTAGAATTAATGAATGGGGACAAAAGAATCTAGTTTCCTTTAATGCACAGAAAACCAAGTACATTCAATTTTCTAACTGACAGAATCTCACTGACTCCCATATATTTTTTAATGATGTAAATATTCCCACTTCCCCTAGTATTGACATTCTCGGTGTAACATTAACTACTAACTTGAGCTGGACACATTATGTTAGAAGCATTGCTAAGGATGCCTCTAAAAAACTGGGACTCCTGTACAGAGTTCGAGAATTCTTCACTGACGAGCAGTTGGCCGTAATATATAAAAGTCATGTGCGTTCTCAGATGGATTACTGTTCACCTCTGTGGGGTGGAAGTGGAGTGGTTGCATTGAGGCAGTTGGACAAAATTCAAAATAAAGCTATTAGATTAATCAATAACCCTGCAATCACACAGGACCTTCCTACATTATCCATACGAAGAAACGTTGCATCCCTTGCATTATTCTACAGATATTTTCACAGCAATTGTTCCGAGGAACTTGCTTCAATTGTGCCGCCTCTCCACATCTTTCCCCGTAGAACTAGGGCAGCTGAGAGCGCCCATGAATTTACACTTTCTCCTCCACAATGCAGAACTTCTGCTTATCAGAATTCATTTATCCCCAGAGCTACTACTCTTTGGAATTCACTTCCCTCGAATTGCTTTCCACAAACTTACAATCTACAAATGTTTAAATCCAGTTGTTACAAACATTTTATGAATGGAGGATGCCTTTAAGCACATGGACCTTTTTGTTTTATCTGTGTTTTTCCTTCCTCCGTTCATTGTCTCTTAAAAAAAAAAAAAAAAAATACCCTCTGAATAAGTAACTCCCCTACCAACCAACTAACCTACCTACCAACTAACCTACCTACCTACCAACCAAACAACCAACTAACCCACCAACCAACCAACCAACCAACCAACCTACCTACCAACCAACCAACCAACCTACCTACCTACCAAGTTCCAACCAACCTAGCTACCCACGAACCATGCTACCAACCAACCAACCTACCTACCTACCTACCTACCAACCTACCAACCAACCTACCAACCAACTAACCTACCTACCTAACTACCAACCAACCTACCTACCAACTAACCTACCTACCTACCAACCAACCTACCTACCAACCAACCTACCAACCAACCTACCTACCAACCAACCTACCAACTAACCTACCTACCTACCTGCCAACTTGCCAACCAACCAACCTACCTACCAACCAACTAACCTACCTACCAACCAACTAACCTACCTACCAACCAACTAACCTACCTACCAACCAACTAACCTACCTACCAACCAACTAACCTACCTACCAACCAAACTACCTACCTACCTACCTGCCAACTTGCCAACCAACCAACCAACCTACCTACCAACCAACCAACCAACCAACCAACCTACCTACCAACCAACCAACCAACCTACCAACCTAACCACCAATTTGCCAACCAACCTACCTACCAACTAACCTACCTACCAACCAACCTACCTGCCAACTAACCACCCTACCTACCTACCTACCAACCAACCAACCAACCAACCTACCTACCAACCTACCTACCAACCAACCTACCTACCTACCAACCAACCTACCCACCTACCAACCAACCTACCCACCAATTTGCCAACCAACCAACCTACCTACCAACCTACCTACTTACCCACCAACCTACCCAACAAATTGCCAACAATTCTACCTACCAACCAACCAACCTACCTACCTACCCACCAAACAACCAACCAACCTACCAACCAACCAACCTACCTACCTACCTACCAACCAACCAACCAACCAACCAACCTACATACCAACCAACCAACCAACCCACCTACCAACCAACCAACCAACCTACATACTAACCAACCAACCAACCTACATACCAACCAACCAACCTACATACCAACCAACCAACCTACATACCAACCAACCAACCTACCTACCAACCAACCTACCTACCAACCCACCTACCAACCTACATACCAACCAACCAACCTACCTACCAACCCACCTACCAACCAACCAACCAACCTACATACCAACCAACCAACCTACCTACCAACCAACCTACCAACCAACCAACCAACCAACCAACCAACCAACCTACCTACCAACCAACCTACCTACCAACTAACCTACCTACCTACATACCAACCAACCTACCTACCTACCACTTTGCCAACCAACCTACCTAACAACCAACCTACCAACCAACCAACCTACCTAACTACCAACCCACCTACCCACCCACCTACCCACCAACCAACCTACCAACCAACCCACCACCTAACCAAATTCTAACCATCTTCAATTATCCACCAGGTGAATTGGAAGTCTCTGATTGAAGGCTTGATCGGGGACACCGTTCCTGATGATATGTACATCCAAGTCTACTTCCCAGACGAGCTCAAGGAGATCTTGAACAAGCTGGAGGAGGAAATGATGTGAGAGCTGGATTTGTTTTAATTTGGATAACACGTAAAATGCAGCGTTTGTTTTGTCTTCTTCTTCTTCTGTAGCTTGAAGCCGCTGTCACACGAGCGCTTTTTCCGTCAATTTTCCATGAGCAAGTTTTTTCTCTTATTATTTTGGGACTTTTTCAAACTTGTATCGGTAACTAGACTGAAGGTAGATTATGTAAGGAGGCTGAATTCTGATAAACTGTAATTTTTTAAGCTTCTAGACCATAATTGCCCGTAATAATTGCTCGAAAAAGGGCTCGTGTGACTCCAGCTTAAGAGGGTCCTGCTTGGTTTTTGGTATATATATTATGTACTGTATAATTATATTTTACATAATCGTTTTCCTCGCTAGACTTCCATCAAGCTTTAAAAAACACCCCCTAGACCCCCTTCAAGATAAATTTGTAAATTTTTCGATACAAAAATGCCCGGCCGAAGGCCAGATCTTCTTAAAATTACAGGCTCGCTATCGCTCGCCAGGAAATAATCAACAATTACTCCATTGATGATATGCAGTTTGGTTTTATGCCAGGACGGGGTACAACCGATGCTATCTTCATAGTCAGGCAGATACAGGAAAGATACTTACTAAAAAAAGGCAGGGATCTTTTACTTTGTGTTTGTAGACCTGGAGAAGGCCTTTGACAGGGTGCCTAGAGATGTTGTGCCGTGGGCTATGAGGAAACTTGGTGTGGAAGAGTGGCTGGTGCGTGTGATAATGAAGATGTATGAGGATTCGCGAAGTGCAGTGAGGTTGAGGGGTGTAGGCCTACTGAGTGATGAGTTCACAGTCTGTGTTGGAGTACATCAGGGTTCAGTGTTAAGCCCCCTCCTCTTTATTATGGTCCTGGAGGGACTGTCTAGAGCTTTTAGAGGCGGACTCCTGTTGGATCTGTTTTATGCAGACGATTTAGTCCTAATAGCTGACAGTATGCAAGATGCTGAGGCCAAATTCAGAGAATGGAGAGAGGGCATGGCGAGCAAGGGTTTAAGAGTCAATATTAACAAAACCAAGGTTATGCATTGTAGATTGAGACCAGGCAATGTGGAAAAGAGCGGTGCATACCCATGTGCAGTGTGTGGAAAGGGTGTGGGCGTTAACTCAATTCAATGTAGCATCTGTCGACGCTGGGTGCACCATGGGAATTAGCGCTGTAGTAGAATAAAGGGACCCCTGCCGAAGGATAAGTCAGAAATAGATAAATTTGAGTGCGTAGTGTTCAAAGGCGAGCTTGTGTTACGTGATGATCCTGTGGCTGTGAATTTTGGAAATGAGTCATTGGAGCTGGTGAACAAGTTTTGTTACCTAGGAGATACCATCTCTGCCGGTGGTGGGGCCGAGGCTGCCACTATTGCTAGAATTAGATGTGGCTTGGGGAAGTTCAGAGAACTGCTGCCAATCCTGACCATGAAAAGAATGCCTCTCCCCCTGAAGGGAAAGGTGTATGCCTCATGTGTTAGAAGTGCAATGACGTATGCCTCAGAAACATGAGCCGTTAAAGTAGAGGATGTCAACAGAATGGAACGTAATGAGATGAGAATGGTGAGATGGATGTGTGGGGCCAGGCTGCAGGATAGAATGACAAATGTTGAGCTGAGGAGACGTTTAGGTATAAAGAGTATTAGCGAGGTGATGCGTAAAAGTAGACTGGGATGGTATGGACATGTGGAGAAAATGGATGAACAAAATTGGGTGAAAAAATGCAGGTCTGTGATTGTGGAGGGAGCTGCACCAAGGGGTGGACCGAGGAAGACCTGGGATCGGACTATACGTGCCGATCTCAAATCCAAGATCTTGACAAGTGAAGCAGCCTTTAACAGGGTTGCCTGGAACGCCGCCATTAGGAAAAGAAACTGAAACTGCACGTATGTGTGGAACACTCAGTCTTAAAATTTTATGTATGTATGTTTGTACTAACAACCCTTTCGTTGGTCCCACAGTAGTGACCCTCTCAACATGCAGAACATGTTGTTGTTTATCTGGAGTGAACAGCTGTACACCGATCTAGTGGAACCCGTAGATAACAAACTATCCTCCCCCGACTACTGTTACCGAGCGGCTACGAAATTGATGGAGGATTCGACTTCTTATCTCTACATGAAAAATCTACCCGACCCTCAACACAAGACAGAACAGGTTCGTGCTGTTTACATTCTCATTCCACTAAAGCCGGTATCACACGAGCGCTTTTTCCCTCAACATTTATCCTCAACACTGGTCTGGCAGCTTATGAGGTCAACATTTTAAATATTTCCTTTGCCTAAATTCTTATATCATCAGTCTAGTTTCCGATACCAGGGCATAATACTCCAGAAATGTTGCCAGAAAAATGTTGATCATAAAATGTTGACTATAAATGCTCTCGTGTGATACCGGCTTAACGCGACGTATGACAATAACTTTGGGAAATGATAAAACAAGGTATTCTAAGCCTGAAATGTTCTATAAGTCATATTTCAAAGCTCAACCCGTATTGAGATATTGCATGTTGCAATTTGTATTTTCCTATACATTTCCCCAAAAGGGTGGCCTAGCTGTCCTAATGCTTATCACAGCTCCATATAACTGCAATGATTTTACCAACTTATTATAAAGATATTTTATTTCTGTAAGTTACAAAATGATTAGAGACATATTAGCTCACTTTGGACCAGTAGGAAACTATTTGACATCGAAGAGTCCATTACAGTGATGCGGGGGAGGACACTAAATTAAACCTTCAATATCTTTTTAACGGTCGAGATTTGGAATATGTCTTATAGAACATTTCAGGCTTAGAATACCTTGTTTTATCATTTCCCAAAGTTATTGTCATACGTCGCGTTACACCCTGTATGTATGAATCCAAGGGAATCTGTATTCTGTTGGCCACATTTGCAGGTATGAGAGTTGATCAACAAGAAACAAAAGCTATAATATTCTTTTGGCTATATCAGATCAGATCAGATGAAGGTATTGAGGGATAAGCCTTTGCAACGGCACCTTGTATTTACATTCTACTTTTCCTATTTTTCTGAAGAAGGGAGGAGGGGTGTTGGAGAGAGAGGAAGCTGTTGGAGCGGCTTTGTTATGTGTGTTTAGTCTGTATATTTGCACGTACGAAAGATGATCAGGTGAAGGTATTGAGGGATAAGCCTTTACAACGGCACCTCGTATCTACATTCTACTTTTTCCTATTTTCAACAAGAACCACAAGCTTTAATATTATATAAACACCATATGAGGAGGAGCACTTTATTGACAATGTTTCGCAGATAGCTTATGCTCGGTTTACACATGCACGAATTAACGTCTCGTCCGTCCCCGACCCCTTAATTCGCCGCGCCAAGGCGGCGTCGTTTTTGTGCATGCATAAAATGGTCCGCGTGGGTCGGGGCAACTTCCAGAAAACGTGTTATGTCGGGACACCCACGGGATACACACAGACACACACGGGAGCAGTCGTCGTCTAGACGCAGCCGGGTGGCGTCTAGACGCCGACTAACGGGATGAGAACGGCGGCAAAAAAAACGTTGGAACGGCCATCGTGGCCACATGGGGCCTCCAGATTGATGCCGTCCTGCCTATTTTCTTGGTCGGGGACGGACGGGACGTTAATTCGTGCATGTGTGAACCGAGCTTTAATCAGGTCACTAACAGACGGTAGGTCCTTGGACGCCTTAAGTATCCGTCATGACAGATGGTGGAGACGGATACATAAGGCGTCCAAGGACCTTGCCTCTGTTAGTGACCTGAAGAAACTATCTGTGAAACGTTGTCAATAAAGTGCTCCTCCGCATTTGGGGTTTATATAATATTAAACGTTGTCAATAAAGTGCTCCTCCGCATTTGGTGTTTATATTCATTCTGTCAACTTTTGTAAGTTATTTCAACACTTAATATTATCCTTGCAGTTGAGGGAGATGCTCAACATGAACCACAAGCTTTAAGGCGGGTGTCCTGCTTGTTTTCTCTCTTTCTCTGGCTTGTATCCATTCGGCCCCATTAATCCACCTGTTTTAAGACGTTTATCCCCATCCAGGTGTCGATTTATTCCTGGCGAGCGATAGCGAGCCAGCATTGTATGGAGAAATCCGGCTTCGCCGGAGACATTTTTCCATCGAAAAATGTACAAATTTAGCCTGCTGTCAAAAGCATATACAACATTATACTGGCTCGCTACCGCTCGCCAGGAAATAATCGACACCTGGATGGGACAAACGTCTTAAAACGGCAGGCTGAAAGGGGCCGAATGGATACAACTCAGGGAGCGAGAGAGAGAAGAAAAATATAATATTATCTTTGCAGTTGAAGGGGATGATCAGCATGAACCGCAGAGCCGCGTTAACCATGTTGGAAAGCCGGGGGGAGAATGGCGACACCCAACAACTCATCACCAAACTAAACAATATGAAGGGAGTTGTGCCCAGCCTTGACACAGCCAAGGAGATAGTAGATAGTAACTTGGTAGGTGCTAAATTATCTCTCTCTCTCTCTCTCTCTCTCTCTCGCTCTCGCTCTCGCTCTCGCTCTCGCTCTCTCTCTCTCTTTCTCTCGCTCTCTCTCTCTTTCTCTCGCTCTCGCTCTCTCTCTCTCTCTCTCTCTCTCTCGCTCTCGCTCTCTCTCTCATTTATTATTTGTATTATGGATATTGATGTATGCATCTTTTTCATTATTGTATTTAGAATACCAATTCGTAATATACAATATATTTATATTTGTAACTAATTTTATAACATAAGAACATAAGAAAATGGGAGTCTGCAGAAAGCCGATTGGCCTAAGCAAGGCAGATCCCTGTCCCACACAACCCCAATTCATTACAAAGCCCAATTATAGGCTTCACACTCTAATACCCTGAGGATCATCTTACCAAAACGGTTAGAGATTAACGCAGGATTATGGAGGTCTGCAGAGCGCTGATTGGCCCAACCCGGCTGATCCCCCTTCACACCCAACCCTTCTCGTCCATATGCTTATCCAATTTTATCTTAAAGCTCCCTACAGTTTTAGATCCCACTATAGCACTTGGTAGTCCATTCCACCCATCTACAACTCTGTTACCAAACCAATACTTGCCTATATCTTTTCTGAAACGAAATTTATCTAATTTGAAACCATTGGTACGAGTTCTTTCGCTATCACTGAGCTTTAGTACATTTGCCATGTCCCCTTTGTTAATCCCACTAACCCACTTGAACACCTCTATCATATCCCCTCTAACTCTGCGTCTCTCTAACGAATGTAAACCTAATTTCTTCAACCTTTCTTCATACGAAAGATTTCTAATATTATGGATCATTTTTGTCATTCTACGCTGTACTCTCTCCAATGAATATGTCCATTCTGTAATAAGGACACCAAAATTGGACAGCATAATCCATATGGGGTCTCACTAATGACAAGTAAAGTTTTAAGATAACATCAGCAGTTCTGTTACTCACACTCCTAGAGATGAACCCGAGAATCCTGTTTGCCTTATTACGAACGCCTATACACTGTTTTCTAGGCTTCAAATCATTGCTAACAAACACACCTAGATCTTTCTCGCAGTCTGAATTTTCTAATTCTGCACTGATATGTTTTGTAATATCCTAATATCCTCATTCTAAAAGTGCGGATGCAGATAATTTGCGGATGCGGATATTTGATAAATCTCTAATATATATATATATATATATATATATATACCATCGTAGCAGCTATAGTCTTTTCGTTGTAAGTAGGCGATAAATTATGATCTCTATCCTATGTAACTCAGAATGGGCTAGAGCAAATTGGCTGTAAATTTCCACATCTATTCCTTGACCGACTCTTCCCAAATGGTAGAAATATTAGCTCGATTACTCTACTCGTTTTTTGAGTTACAGAGGATAGAGGTCATGATTTCTCGCCTACTTACAGCGAATAGACTATAGTATCATATATCGTCTTTCCAGTACTCCCCACTGAATCTCAACCCACAAGATTTCCTCACCAACTCCAAGATTCTACTCGAGCGCTACCGAACCCTCATGTACCGAAACGTCTTAGAAATTCCCAACGAGGAAATATTGTAAGTCATAACATATTTGTATTTTGTTTGTGTGTGTGTGTGTGTGTGTTTTTATTTTTATTTTATACATTTTATTTTAGTAAGCGTTGTTTCCACAGCGATTTGTATAAGTTATTTTGACTTTATATTGTCTTTGCCCAATTTTTGGTTTGCTTTGTTTGCAAGTTTTACATTTTAATTCATTGGTTTCTGTTGTGTTGTCCCTATTCTGGCTCTGTTTAGGGAAGAAACTAGAAAAATAATGAATACATGCAAAAATCGCCCAAAAAGTGAACCATCTCCCCTTAACATTACTTTTCAGGTGGAGTCAGTTCCTCCTCCCACACAGTCCCTCTGGAGTCGTGTCCTACGCTCTCAACGAGTTCCGTGAGTATGGATAAATGTTCAGTACACCATAACAGTTCAGATGAATATATCTATAAATTGTAATTATGTATAAACTGTGTATTCTTTGCAGACCAAATAAAAAAAAAAAAAAAAGTTTCAGTGTCAGTTTCTCACATAGAAAAACAAAGAAAAAAGTAACACTAGCCTAATAATAGTACCTGTCACCCCCCAGCCATATACCCCTGGGAGCCATGGAGGTACCACTCTACAATCCTGGTGAAAACAAACATTAATATAACCCCACCTATCAACCCCCAGAAAAGAAAATTCCCATAACCTCACTTGTCAACCCCCAGAAAACAAAAATTCACATCCCCATCCAGGTGTCGATATCTTCCTGGCGAGCGATAGCGAGCCAGCATTATATGGAGAAATCCGGCTTCGCCGGGGAAATTTTTCTATCGAAAAATGTACAAATTTAGCTTGCTGTCAAAACCTAAATATAAATATGCTGGCTCGCTACCGCTCGCCAGGAAAATATTGACACCTGGATGGGGGTAAATGTCTTAAAACAGTAGGCTGAATGGGGCCGAATTGATACAAGCCAAAGAGAGAGGGAGAGAAAGAGATGGAGGTACCACTCTACAATCCTGATGAAAACAAAAATTCACATAACCCGACTTATCAACCCCCAGAAAAATTAGATAGGCATATGGACGAGATGGGTTGGGTGTGAGGGGAATCTGTCAGGTGTGGGCCAATCGGCGCTCTGCAGACCCCCGTTTTCTGACCTCTGACCGTTTCGGTGAGGTCAGTCCTAATGGTGTTAGTGAGCTGGGCTTATAATTAGGGTTAGGTGTGACAGGGATCTGCCTTGTGTGGGCCAGTCGGCTTTCTGCAGACTCCCATTTTCTTATGTTCTTATGAAAACAAACATTCAGCTAACCCCATCTATCATCCCCCAGTCATACCCCTGGGAGCCATGGAGGTACCACTCTACACACCTGATGTACCTGCGTACCTCAACTATGCCGGGCTGGGTCACATGGTTGCTCACGAATTGATGCATGGCTTCGACGCCACAGGTAAGGATTAATGTTTGTAGTTCAAGCTTCATTAGTTTATAAGTAACATCCCGTTCTTAACACTCAAGCCGCAGCGCCCGATATATGTCGGGCGAGAGAATAATGGCCACCCCTGCGGTGCCCGACGTTAGTCGGGCGGGATTTTGAGCATATTATCAGCTCTGAGAGAGAGTCCACGCGTTGGGAGGACAATAGGCGGGCTCTGACCGTTCGGCACGGCCGTAGTGCCGCGACTGACACCACCTCTGCAACATTCCACACCCACGGCCTCGCGAGACCAGGAAAAACTGGGGAAATTACTGTATTTTAGGGTTTTTCACCTCTAGTTGCGCGATCGCTACAGGATAACCCGTGGTCGTACAAGGATGATTCAGGTGTCATTGGAAAGCTCTATTGTCGCCCTTTTACGGATACACAATTGTATTACGCTCTGGCTCTTGTTTATGCAAGAAAAAGAGCATGGAATGAAGCTCATTTAGGGTAAATATGCCCGCCTGCCAGGTAGTAGAAGTTACAAACATCCCCGTTGCTAAGGGGTTAATATTAATCATCAATTACAAACTCTATAGTTAGTTAATAATTGGAGTAATAATCTGTGGTACTGTGGTCCAACAGCGAGTGTATTCTCCAGAAGAGCTAGTGGTTCTAAATATATATAGGAGGAACAAAATGACCAGTGAGGCAGCGAACAACATGTTTATTTTCATAACAGACGTTTCGACATAGTGGATGTCATCATCGGTGATCTAAAAGTGAAATGCAAACAACACACAATTAAAGAGATTTTATATAATTAAAATATTCTAGCAATGTTTAACCTATACAATTGAAAGGGGGACAACATATTATTTAGTTGGGGCTTGCTATCTTTTATATGTACGGATTCAAGGGCTCTTAAGCCGCTGTCACACGAGCGCTTTTTCCGTCAATTTTCCATGAGCAAGTTTTTTCTCGTATTATTTCGAAACTTTTTCACACTCGTATCGGCAAGAAAACTGAAGGTAGATTAGGTTAGGAGGCTGAATTATAATAAAGTGTAATTTTTGAAGCTCCCAGATCATAATTGCCCGTAAAAATTGCTCGAAAAAGGGCTCGTGTGACTCCAGCTTTAGGTCTTTATCAGATGAAATATCTACTATTTTGAAATTATCCTTTGAAATTATAGTATGACAAGATTGAGCGTGTTCCCTTACGGCTAGAATATTTGAATTATATCAGATCTATCTCTTTAATTGTGTTTTTTGCATTTCACTGTTAGATCACTGATGATGACATCCACTAAGTCGAAACGTCTGATATGAAAATAAATATGTTGTTCGCTGCCTCACTGGTCATTGTGTTCCTCCTAAAACTACGATTCCCTAAGGACCAACCTATCTTAAGGGGAGGTTTTTAGTTAGTTCCCTAGACTTCCATCAAGCTTAACATTACAGCCCCTAGATCCCCTTTCAAGATAAATTTGTACATTTTTCGGTAGAAAAATTTCCTGGCCGAAGGCCGGTTCCTCTTAAAATACAGGCTTGCTATCGCTCGCCAGTAAATTTCGACACCTAAATGGCACGAAGTCTTAAAATTGACAGAAATGGGTCGAAAGTTCTTAAAATCGCCAAACTAATGGGGCGAACGTCTTATAATATCAAAAGCAATGGGGCTAACCATGAGGGAGCAAGGGGTCAAGATAAAAAATCCCTCAAGTGGGAATCTCCCTTTAAATATATATAATATTATTGATACCGTTATTGATCTTCGCCAGGTCTCCACCACGACGGCACTAACAGGAGTTGTATGATCACTCCCAGGGACCCTGGGGTGAACTCGGAGTTGGTTCCGTTAGTTTGGGGAGTTTAACACCTTTCACCCCATTTCGTTGTCAATTTTAAGACCTTTCGCCCCATTTTGTTGTCAATTTTAAGACCTTTCGTGCCATTTCGTTGTCAATGTTAAGACCTTTCGTGCCATTTAGGCGTCGATTATTTCCTGGCGAGCGATAGCGAGCCTGCAATTTTAAGAGGAACCGGCCTTCGGCCGGAAATTTGTTCTACCGAAAAATGTACAAATTTATCTTGAAGGGGGGGGGGGGTCTTGTGGGTTTTTTTTGTAGTTTGATATAGGTTTAGAGAGCAAATTAAACCCCCTCCTTAAACCATTGAGCCGAACCAGTAAATTATGCTGCACAATACCGTCTGAGCTCCCTTAAAATACGTAATATTATTGATATTATTATTTTCATCTTCGCCAGGTCTCCACTACGACGGCACTACCAGGAGTTCTATGAGCACTCCCAGGGACCTTACGGTGAACTCGGAGTGTCTAGCGGTAGATGTCTCGCAAGACTTCTTCGATTATCAAGCCGGCGACAACCACATGGAATTTGAGGTGAGGTATACGATGGAGGTTAATAAGTGTTGTCAGATATTTCAAAAAGTTTCGGACACTGACTAATACTCTGAGGGATAAGCACTTTTCCCAGTAACTATAAAGATACAAATAACACTTCTTGAGCGAAAACCACTGGAATCTATGACAACACTTAATACCCCCGATTGTACCAAGTATTAAGCCGGTATCACACGAGAGCTTTTATAGTCAACATGAGCAATTCGGAATACATCCAAGAAGTCAACAATTGCCGACTTGCGAGTTTCGTTCTATAAGGAAGTTGGAGCTGTAGACATCGATATTTAACAGAATTACCAGCTAAAATACGGTGGTAGTACATTCATAAATACATAAAACCCAATTCAACATACCATTTATCCATCAGAAACCTACATTATTATTGTATTTCTGTTTAATATCGATGTTTAAGGCTCCAACTTCCTTATAGCCTGAAACTCGCAAGTCGGCAATTGACCGGATTCTTGTGGAATGCCGACTTGTTACAAAAAGATCAGTTTATGTTGATCTCATGAAGGCATTTGACTCGGTGCAACGAAAGATGCTCTGGGAACTATTACAGAAACCCCGCGGTGATTATTGACCTGGTGTCTGGACTTTATACATAGTCCAGTAAATCTAGCAATAATTTAACTGGACCTAGAACAAATTGCAATAGAAGGTTTTTTGGCTTTAACTTGTTTATTAGGTCCCTCTGATGAACATATAAAAAGTCTCCAACTTTTGGACACTGGGAAAGTGGTTAATTTGCATAAATTCAAGATGGCCGCCGTCCAAAGCTTCAATTTACAGATAACTTTTTTCTGGTTGCTCCTAGACCCTATAAATGTATTACAAACAACGTTTTTTGGCTTTAACTTGTTTATTAGGTCCCTCTGATGAACATATAAAAAGTCTCCAACTTTTGGACACCTGGAAAGTGGTTAATTTACAGCCGAAAAACCTTACAGACAGGCTGAACTGTCTCTTTCACAAGGGGTGACACAGGCACTTTGTGCTTGTATGGGTTTTTTGACCTGTTGTCCCTCTTTTTTATAAAAAAAAAAAAAAAAAAACCATGACGTAGTATGACGTCATTCAGAGCCAATTATGTAATTCATGATAGGAGTTCGTATTCACTTGGATCATCGGTGCTTGCATCAAAGTTGCTATTTTGACAGAGTCCTTTACATTGACCACATGCACTGGAACATTCAAGCTCATTCCGTTTGCAACTACAGCGTTGAGTGTCACAGTTGCCCTTACACTGACATCTGACCAATTTCAGTAGTGAATCAGGAGCCACTGGCGAATCCATCGTCTTCGGTTCAAGCTGTCCCTTCCGCAGACACCAGCCCCATTTCTCGGGGTCCACACAGTTCCCCATCCATTCCTGGACCTGACAATAAACTCGGAACGAGTGGTATTTGGCTGCATCGGTTGTTGGGGGAAGGCTGTGAACTTCAACGGTAGTTGAACTTTTTGCCACCTTGTTGCAAAACTTTGTCTTTCGCAGTCCGTCAAGGGTGTCATTTCCTTTTCCCCCGTACAAATAAACCAAGGCCTTTTCACCAGCTGATGATATCGCGTCTTTACTTCCACTTTGGCAACAGAATGCTTCTATACATTTCAAGAAACCATTGTCTTCCCTCACTTTCCTCAAGGCAGCCCCTTTACCAATACCATATAGTCGTGAGGTTGTGTCACATCCACAGAGTGCATGGACAACTGGCAGGACACGACAGATGCTTTCACCGAGAGCTTCTGCTACTGAGTTAATATGCCAACATTTCCCACCTTCCTTGCTCGACTTGAAGTACAAATCATTCATCCCTCGTTCCGCATAATGACACAACAGCACCAACAAGTCTGTGTCCTCACCTATCACATATGTCACGGTTTCCCTTGCATGCTCAATTCCCTTCTTCGCAATCATGACATCTGCATCTGCTGGCGCATTGACACAGTCAATTCCATTTGCCTTGAATGTTTCACACAATAAGTCAATGAAGTTTTGCTTATTGTCCGAGTTTGACAAGAAGTTTTCCTTTTTTGACCGAAGGGGCATGGTTGGAGTGAACATCACCTTTTGACCAAAGACTCCTTTTGATCGTCGATTGTGTGTCATGTCCTTGTAGTAGGTCCTGATTTATAACCGTCGAATACAACCACCGGGTTGAGAAAGTTTTTGGAAACATGCTTCATGTACATGCTTGCAATGTCCTCAAATGTGTCACCCTTCTTCCATGGAATCCTTTGCAATAAGGAACCACCATCCAGAACATGGGTCACAGTCCTTTCTTCCTCAAATGATTCCAATGACGACTTGGGAACAACAGCAGCTATCTCATCTCCTAGCTGTGGTTTATTGGCTTCCCTGAGCCTCCCCCACTTATCGAACAGAGCAGTAGGGTAGCTAGACAACTCATACGCAAAGACCTCTTCAACACCTAAGTCCCTGTTATTAGCAAAGATGAGGAGCCTCTGGAAAAGGAGCTGTGGGTCGATTGGTACTTTTTCAGCACTGATTGTAACCTTTGCACCCAACGACTCAACTTGATCTTTCTTCCTAAATGAAAAGTCAAAAGCATTGCTACCTTCCATCTTCTGCACAATGTTCATACCAACCTCATACAGTAAATGAGGATTGGCCGAGGCTGGTCCTGTCACACCGTTGGCAATATTCCTGAGTTCATTTGATTCTTGAAATGGATCATAATCCTTGAAGAATGCGAGAACCTTCTCTGTGTCCTTCCTATCTCGTTCACGCCTTGCTTCAGTCATTTCTTTGTGCTGCTCAGAGGTGTGGAAATGCTTCCCTGTCAGTTCTTGCATAACTTCACTCACCTCAGCGCAGGCTGGCATAGCAAGTAACCAGCGCAGGCGTTGCGTTTCCTCCATGCCCCTACCACGTGTCAATCCACCATTCGTTTTCAAAGAGCGCATCAAAACCTGCTCTATAACCAAGTCGCTTGGCAGTCCTGCCCACAGCCGATCACTTCGGCGGATCACAAATAGACCGGAGTTCAATTGACAGAACATGTCTGGGTTGAGCTGCTCAAGTTCAATCATGTCTTGAATGTACACATGGGCTGACTTGGCATAATTGTTATGACCACACGCTGCAAAGTACGGCAACATCTCCTGGAGTGTTCCGAGGTACAGTAGGAAATCGCCCATTCTCAGTGCCCTCAGGAAGCGACGCAGCAGGTCAATCATGTCCATGTATTGAATCCATAGCTTTCCCATCTTATGCTCTGCTAAGGAGCTCTTCTCAGCTTTAAGTTTTTCAGAAATTCTGTTGAAAACGTCTTTACTGCAGACTTCATCCGGTGAAACGTCTTCACGCAACAGCTTATCCAAAAGATCTGCAGCCTCCTGGAAGTCCTTGCATGCGTCACTTTCCTCATCTACCATTGAGAGGTTGACACCGTATGCCCTGCCTAACACAATCGAACTCAAGGCTGTGTCAACCAAGAAGTGGCCTCTGATTGCTCGTGCATAGGCTTTCCCACTCAGCATTTGGGTCACAGCATTTTCAGCGTATATAAGTTCCAAAACCTCCTTAAGCCCAGATGCTTCCATAACATGGCCCATGCATCCCAAAAAGCTCATCACAGAGTGAAAGCCACCAAGGTTCAAAACAATGGGTTTCAGTTCGCTTCCTTCCTTCTCATGAACAATGATCGTCTTCGCTTTCCAATAAAGCGGTTGGTCGAATGTCAGCATTGGCGTCGTTCCCTGGCGATGGCTTTCCGCAGCAACGAAGTGAAGTGTTGAGTAAATACAACTCATGTCCGTAGGGTCCATGTCAATCATGGGCAAGAAATGGACGGATGATTTCCCTGGGTGTGGTCCATGGCACACACTCTGCATTAAGCCGGACCAGCCTGGTCGTTTTGGTCGAAGCAACCATGACGTTTTCCACAGTATGTCCAGATTTTCAAGCTTGTCAGATGCTGAAATGGGGTCAAGCTTTCTAAATTCGAGAGGCCCACCCTTCTTGCGAACACTGCGGTAGTATTTGATTTCAATTTGAGCTGCCGTGAAGTTGTTTTCAGGTGACTGCAATCTTGGTATTGATGTTGTGTCTCTTACTTCAGGGGTGACACCAACAATTATACCCATACCATGGTATGTTCCTCGCCCATCAAGCGTACGCAAGTTGTGATCAACATTGTCTGCAACGAACTGTCCAAACCTGCCTGCAGTGGATATGTTGGTGCCCCTGAAATTAGCAGCACACTTCGAAAACCTCAAAACTTCTGCGTAAGGCAGACAGAAGCCGTGGCTGTGTAAACTGTCCACAAGAAAGCGGGAACCAAAGTGCTGGTGCATTTGAACCGCCAATCCATACTGAATGGGTGCTACAATGGCCCTTGGTCTGGTAAGTTGCACGATACTTTGTCCAATTGATGCAACTTCAAGATCACATGACTTGCCACTGAACGTCTCTTGCAGCAATATACGAAGGGACTGCGGAACGTACGCCACATTCTTTTCCAGCGACCGGAGTTCAGAAGGATCTGGATAGAAATCTCTACAAGTATCAATGTTCTTTATATCTGCTTTGATCAACCGTGCCGCAGCCCTGACTATCTTTCTTTGTTCTGCTTCCTCATCATCAGTCTGTGGTGAGTCTTTGAACTTGTTGCAAAATCTTTGCAGCACTTTCTTTGACAGTTACAACATCGCTGCGTCCATGCACGTTACTAATAACCAGTTCATCCCCAAAATATGAAATAAGTTTCTGTTTCATGTATTTTACACTATACGCTTCAACATCAGGGCACAACTGGGACATTCTATCAACGAGATCAACCACTGTAGTCTGTTCATCATCATTGCCACTGACTAGGTCCTCGATTGCGAGTAGAAATGCTTCCTCTCGTGAGGCATCTACTTTGCGACCCTTGCGAGGAGGTTCACTGTCTGCGGAATCACGATATTTGGAGGGGATCTGCCTATGTGTCTGGAAATTTGAGCTGCACTGCTTGTGATATATTGCGTCAGCTGCTGGAAGATCGCGTGCAAAGTTAATTCGGCCTCTAACAGTGTCAGCCCACTCATCAGCCCTGGCATCACATTCAGAAAGTATTGTCCTTTGAAAGTTGAAGGTGCGTACTGGATACACTTCTTCTGAATCATGCTTTGTGTCCAAATAGATTTTTGTACCACAAAAAAAGCAGTTCTCTGTAAAACAAAAGTCTGGTGTCTGAGAACGAAGAGCAGGTTTTTCAGGACGTTTCTTCTGCTTCCCAGGAATTCTATTTGGCTTCGTATTGACATGCTTCTTTCGGCAATCAATGTGCACCGTTTGGCCCTCGGACACGGTAATTGATGGCGTTCCACGTTCAGTACTGGCCTTGTTGATAGTATCTGCTCCCTTCGCCCTCAGCTTGACTGTTTCTCCTTCGTCTAACGTGTTTGAGCAAATGCCGCAGGGATTATGCACCACCTCTTCTTCCATGGCTTCGGTAGATGTCGCACCAATCTGTTGAAACAAGAAACAAGATGATGGGATTAGTATAGGCCTAGGCAAAATGTAATAGACAATAATGTGCAGTAAAGGTAGGGCTTGACCTAGAACAAATTGCAATAGAAGGTTTTTTGGCTGTAAGGTTTTTTGGCTGTAAATTAACCACTTTCCAGGTGTCCAAAAGTTGGAGACTTTTTATATGTTCATCAGAGGGACCTAATAAACAAGTTAAAGCCAAAAAACGTTGTTTGTAATACATTTATAGGGTCTAGGAGCAACCAGAAAAAAGTTATCTGTAAATTGAAGCTTTGGACGGCGGCCATCTTGAATTTATGCAAATTAACCACTTTCCCGGTGTCCAAAAGTTGGAGACTTTTTATATGTTCATCAGAGGGACCTAATAAACAAGTTAAAGCCAAAAAACCTTCTTTTGCAATTTGTTCTAAGTCCAGCCCTACTTTGACTGGTCTAACAGGAACAGAGAGTGCTGTCGAGTGTGGTGGGGGCGCATTCCTCCTTCTTCCCTGTTAAGTGGAGGTTTTTAGTTGATTCCCTAGACTTCCATCAAACTTAAAATTACTCCCCCTAGACCCCCTTTCAAGATAAATTTGTACATTTTTCGGTAGAAAAATGTCCCGGATGCCCCTTAAATTACAGGCTCGCTATCGCTCGCCAGGAAAAAATCGACACCTAAATGGCACGAATGGTCTTAAAATTGACAGAAATGGGGCGAGGGTTCTTAAAATCGACAAACTAATGGGGCAAACGTCTTAAAATCTCAAAAGCAACGGGGCTAAACATGAGGGAGAAAGGGGTCCAGAAAAAATCCTCCATGTGGAAATCCCCCCTTAACCCCCTTGAAGCTCTGACGCGGTTTAGCAGTTTATTTTGGCTATCATTAAACGATTGTATGCAGCTTAGGAAGGACCTGTGGGTATTACAAGGGTAAAGACTATCCCAATCAACCCTCTGACTTCCATATACCCTTCCTAATCTGAATAAAATCGTCTAATAATTACCAGAAAACAAAACATAAATGCGTGTAGGAGCTTGAAAGGGTTAATTCAGGTGTGAGACATGGATGTGTTCTTGCACCTACACTTTTTAACACTTCTATGGACTGGTTACTGGGCTGGACAGTTGCAGGCAGAGTCGCTGTGGAGCAGACGTCGGTAATTTCAAGATGACTGATCTTGATCTTGCAAATGATGCAGTGAACTTAGCGGAGACATTGGACGTTCTCAGATTAGCCCTCGCGACACTACATGAGGAGTCGGATCCGCTGGGGTTAAGGGGGCTTGGTTCACTTTTTGGGCGATTTTTGCATGTATTCATTATTTTTCTAGTTTCCTCCCTAGACCTTCATCAAATTAAAAAAAAACAAAAAACATCCATTAGATTAATTTGTAAATTTTTCGATAGAAAAATTTCCCGGCCGAAGGCCGGTTCTTCCAACATTACAGGTTCACTATCGTTCGCCAGGGGAAAAATCGACACCTAAATAGCACGAAAAGTCTAAATATTGACGAATAAATGGGGCGAAAGGTCTTAAAATCGACTAACTAATGGAGCAAACATCTTAGCATCTGAAAACTAATGTGGCTAAACATGAGGGAGAAAGTGGTCCAGAAAACCGGCCCATGTCCCCCCTTAAAAATATCTCGTGGACTAATACCAAAGTCTAGAAGTATTTGGTGACTTATTGCAATCTGTTCATGCATGTGCTTATCTTGGTAGCGCGATCCATAACATTGGTGAGTCGGGATACAATGGTAACTATCACCTTGGCTTAGCCTACTGGGTTATCTTGGTAGCGCGATCCATAACATTGGTGAGTCGGGATACGATGGTAACTATCACCTTGGCTTAGCCTACTGGGTTATCTTGGTAGCGTGATCCATAACATTGGTGAGTCGGGATACAATGGTAACTATCACCTTGGCTTAGCCTACTGGGTTATCTTGGTAGCGTGATCCATAACATTGGTGAGTCGGGATACGATGGTAACTATCACCTTGGCTTAGCCTACTGGGTTATCTTGGTAGCGTGATCCATAACATTGGTGAGTCGGGATACAATGGTAACTATCACCTTGGCTTAGCCTACTGGGTTATCTTGGTAGCGTGATCCATAACATTGGTGAGTCAGGATACGATGGTAACTATCACCTTGGCTTAGCCTACTGGGTTATCTTGGTAGCGTGATCCATAACATTGGTGAGTCGGGATACAATGGTAACTATCACCTTGGCTTAGCCTACTGGGTTATCTTGGTAGCGTGATCCATAACATTGGTGAGTCGGGATACGAGGGTAACTATCACCTTGGCTTAGCCTACAGGGTTATCTTGGTAGCGTGATCCATAACATTGGTGAGTCGGGATACGATGGTAACTATCACCTTGGCTTAGCCTACTGGGTTATCTTGGTAGCGTGATCCATAACATTGGTGAGTCGGGATACGATGGTAACTATCACCTTGGCTTAGCCTACTGGGTTATCTTGGTAGCGTGATCCATAACATTGGTGAGTCGGGATACGATGGTAACTATCACCTTGGCTTAGCCTACTGGGTTATCTTGGTAGCGTGATCCATAACATTGGTGAGTCGGGATACGATGGTAACTATCACCTTGGCTTAGCCTACTGGGTTATCTTGGTAGCGTGATCCATAACATTGGTGAGTCGGGATACGATGGTAACTATCACCTTGGCTTAGCCTACTGGGTTATCTTGGTAGCGTGATCCATAACATTGGGGAGTCGGGATACGATGGTAACTATCACCTTGGCTTAGCCTACTGGGTTATCTTGGTAGCGTGATCCATAACATTGGTGAGTCGGGATACAATGGTAACTATCACCTTGGCTTAGCCTACTGGGTTATCTTGGTAGCGTGATCCATAACATTGGTGAGTCGGGATACAATGGTAACTATCACCTTGGCTTAGCCTACTGGGTTATCTTGGTAGCGTGATCCATAACATTGGTGAGTCGGGATACAATGGTAACTATCACCTTGGCTTAGCCTACTGGGTTATCTTGGTAGCGTGATCCATAACATTGGTGAGTCGGGATACAATGGTAACTATCACCTTGGCTTAGCCTACTGGGTTATCTTGGTAGCGTGATCCATAACATTGGTGAGTCGGGATACGATGGTAACTATCACCTTGGCTTAGCCTACTGGGTTATCTTGGTAGCGTGATCCATAACATTGGTGAGTCGGGATACGATGGTAACTATCACCTTGGCTTAGCCTACTGGGTTATCTTGGTAGCGTGATCCATAACATTGGTGAGTCGGGATACGATGGTAACTATCACCTTGGCTTAGCCTACTGGGTTAAGCCGGTATCACACGAGCACTTTTTTCCTAAACATTTATTCTCAACACTGGTCTGGCAGCTTATGAGGTTAACATTTGGAATCTTTCGGTCACCTAAATTCATCTACCATCATTCTAGTTTCCGGCACCAATGCAAAATACTCAGAAATGTTGCCAGAACATTTTTGATCATCGAATGTTAAGTATAAAATCTCTCGTGTGATACCGGCTTAAAAGTGGTGAGTCGGGATACGATATCAAATATCACCTTGGCTTAGCCTACTGGGTTGTGGAGTCACTCACCAAAAGTGTATGGCATTGGTATCTACAATGTAAATAGTTTTCGACATGTGGATTTAGTTTTCCTGTCTTGTAGTCATCGCACTGTGAAATGTCCAATCATTGTTGTGATATTATTATTATTATTATTATTATTATTATTATCATTATTATTATTATTATTATTATTATTATCATCATTATCATTATCATTATTATTATTATTATTATTATCATTATTATTATTATTATTAAGTTACTGATATTAATATTGTCTTTTCTTGAAACAGCTAAATAGCGATCAGGTGCTGAATGAACTGATGTCAGACTCCGGGGCAACTAGACTGGCTTGGGAAGCCTACCTCACTAAATGTAAGTCACAGTTTATATTCCTTCGTGCATTAAGGGGGTAGTACTCGCTCTTTATGGACCCCCTTCTCCCTCATGCTTAAGGGGGGTCACCTGTTTTTGTTCTGTCCTCTTCTCTCTTTCTCTGGCTTGTATCCATTCGTCCCCATTCAGCCTACTATTTTACGACGTTTACCCCCATCCAGGTGTAAATATTTTCCTGGCGAGCGGTAGCGAGACAGCATATATATATTTTTGTTTTGACAGCAAGCTAAATTTGTACATTTTTCAAAAGAAAAATTTCTCCGGCGAAGCCGGATTTCTCCATACAAAGCTGGCTCGCTTTCGCTCGCCAGGAAGAAATTGACACCTGGAAGAGGATAAACGTCTTAAAACAGTTGGCTGAATGGGGCCGAATGGATACAAGCCAAGGAAAGCGAGTGCTAAATGAACTGGTGTCAGACTCCAGGGCAACTAGACTGGCGTGGGAAGCCTACCTCACTAAATGTAAGTCACAGTTTACATTCCTTCGTGCATTAACCCTTACGCTGCGGGTGACATTCTGGAACGCCATGGCAATTTACAGCACTTTCCAGGCTTTAAAAGCCTGTAAAAGCCGTAGAAATCGAGTGTCAGTGGGCGGGAGCGCGAGGGACCTCCGTCCGAACCTCAGAGCAGCCAGCCGCTCACTGAGGTAGACTGTGGTCTCGCGTGGCTGTCTCGACAGTGTTGCTGAGCGATTGAGAGCTAATAATTAGCTAGTTTTCCCGAATGTCAATGGCAACGCTGCGGGTGAACCCCGCCACCTACGAAGCCCGTTCTGGTCTCATTTTGAAGCTATTTTCGCCTAGTTTTCGGCAGAATACGGTAATTTAATGCAGATACTTGATTAATCATCCAGAAGTGCCTGAATATGCCTTAAATAGCGCAAATAACCCCGCAGCGTAAGGGTTAAAGGGGTAGTACTCGCTTTTTATGGACCTCCTTCTCCCTCATGCTCAACTTATTAGTTTTGAGGTTTTAAGATTTTTGTGCCGTTAGTTTGTCGATTTTAAGACCTTTCGCCCCATTTGTTCGCCAATGTTAAGACCTTTCGTGCCATTTAGGTGTCCATTTTTTCCTGGCGAGCGAAAGCGAGCCTGTAATTTTAGAAGGAATCGGCCTTCGGCCGGTACAATTTTTCTACCGAAAAATTTACACATTTATCTTGAAAGAGGGTCTAGAGGGGTGCTATTTCAAGCTTGATGGAGGTCTAGCGAGGAAACCAGAAAATAAATAAATTAATTAATAAATATACAGACCAAAACCCAAGCACTGCCCCCTTAAGGGGAGATTTCCACTTGAGGGATTTTTTGCTGGACCCCTTGTTCCCTCATGGTTAGCCCCATTGCTTTTGATATTTTAAAACGTTCGCCCCATTAGTTTGGCGATTTTAAGCACTTTCGCCCCATTTCTGTCGATTTTAAGACATTTCGTGCCATTTAGGTGTCTATTTTTTCCTAGCGAGCGATAGCGAGCCTGTATTTTAAGAGGAACCGGCCTTCGGCCAGGAAATTTTTCTACCAAAAAATGTACAAATTTATCTTGAAAGGGGATCTAGGGGTGTAATTTTAAGTTTGATTGATGTCTAAGGAACGAACTAAAAACCTCCCCTTTCAACAGACACAAACAGTACATATATACACACACATACGCACACATAAATACGCACACACACACACACACAAACATACACATACATACACATACGCAACTGTCTTGATAATGTAATGCATAGTGCGCGGAATTTCGATGTGAGTATCCTGGGTTCGAGTCCTTGGAGTGCCACATGTATTTGTTGATTTCATGAATTGAGTTTAGAAGTAAAGTTGGTTGGTGGAAAACACATAATAATATACACATACCAATACCCACATACGCACACAAACATACACATGTACACCTATATGCACACA